>SGQK01000015.1:0-287968 GCA_004216415.1 Aeminium ludgeri
AATCCCCCCCCCCCCCACCCCTTTACTGCATCCTCATCACGGTTTGAGACGGACGGGCGGTTGGCATTTGATTTGCTTGATTGATGGTTTGTTTGATTGAATTGTCGACAGGCGGACTCGCCGTTGAAAATGAGGCGGGCGTGCCCGTGCCTATGTACACCGCCGGACCGCGCGCAGCTCCCTGCATCGCGCAGCTGCCACGCCGACCGACTCTCCTCCTCCTGACCCCGAACCGAACCTGGAAAGTCTGTCTGCCGCCCGCTTCCTGTCTCACTTCCTCGTCTTCTTGCCCCCCCAATCCTCCACCTCTGTACTCGCACCGCACCTATTCTAACACCATCGTTCTCTTCCCGCTTTGCGCGCGCCTGTCACTCTTTTACATTATTACCCCGTCACCATGCGTTGAGCCTGCTTTCATGTCTTTCTTCCGTCCCTCATTGTTAATCCCACCGTCGCCCGTACATGATCCTTCTCCCGCCTTCGAGCCATGTTCCTCGACCCGGCTCCCTCCAGACCCGCCAAACGATCGCCCTCGACCTCGCCGACCGACGACAACAACAACAACAACAACAACAACAACAACAGCACCACCACCGGCTTCTTCTCCTCCCAGCGACCCATCCAGTCGCCCCGCGACGCCCAACCTCTGGCCGAGCGCAGATATTTGCGCCAGGTCTCGGGCTCCCGCGGCAACGAGCAGGCCCCATCCCCGGAGCCACAGCCGCACACCGTCCGTCTCGTCAAACGGACGCCCACTCCTTCGTCCATCCGGAACCCAACCGGCGACGGCGATGCTTCACCCCCGAAACCTCGCGAAAATGAAGAGAACGAGCCTCCCCGCCCTCCTCTCTCGCCTGCCTCGTCGCCCTCGATGGTGCTGAAGCCGGCTAGTGCTTCACCTGCAGCTGCTCCGCGCTCGGGCCAAGACCCAGCCGTTTCAGGTTTCTCGTCTTGCGCGAATGGGGCGCAGGACCCCCCGCCCGTCAGCAGGATCTCGTTGCGTTCGTCCACCTCGACCTCCCTCGACCTCGCCTCTCCGCCGGTACCATGGGACCGTCAGAGTGGAAGTTGGGGCCGTTACTCCAGCTCCTCGACCCTCAACCACTTCCAGAACTTCCTCCACGACCATCCCAAAGCTGAGAACCGATTGAGTGAAGGCTCGACCTTGCGAGATACCCCTTCGCCCCACGAGCTGGATCCTCGTGGCCGCCTGGACGACGACAAAGAGAACAAGCCACCCCGACGCGAATCGGCGCTGGCGCTGGAGACTTTGTTCGAAGACTCGCCCGAACGTCCGACCGTACGGCCTGTCGCCGACTCGTCACCTTCCGACAACGACAACAACGAATCGACCGGACGCCAATTGCGATCACAGTCTTCCGGATCTTCGCTGCCACGACCGCATAGCTCTCCAAGCCCCGTCGACACCGAGGGCTCTCGACCCAACTTCACGCGCTGGAGCTCGAGACGAACGCATTCGACGACGTCGTTGCCTGGCCCTTCTGATCTCCGCAGAGCCAGCGGCTCCACGCCTCTGTCGAAGAGGAGCGAGGAATCCATCGCTCAGTCAGAAGCGTCATACTCGCCCCA
Source organism: Aeminium ludgeri (assembly GCA_004216415.1). Lineage (NCBI taxonomy): Eukaryota > Fungi > Ascomycota > Dothideomycetes > Mycosphaerellales > Aeminiaceae > Aeminium > Aeminium ludgeri. The sequence continues at coordinate 1,591 of SGQK01000015.1, forward strand.
GGAATCCTCCCCCAACTTTCATCCCTACTACACCGACTCGTCACGGCCGCAGTCGTCACACGCACCGCCACCACCATCCTCGCCAAACTTGATACCTTTCTATTCCGACTTATCCCGGCCGCAATCCTCTCGCCTACCACCAGCTTCCTCTCCGAACGTCGTCCCATTCTACTCCGACACTTCACGGCCACAGACATCTCATCCCACCCAGGCGTCATCTCCTAATCTAGTGCCCATCTACTCCGACTCATCGCGACCCCGATCTTTAAGCCACCCCCTGCAATCTTCCAATTCGATCGAATCGATAGACTCGCGACTCCATCATCCTTTCCTGCTAGACCGATCAAACACGGGGCGCAGCGTCGCGACCACCGGCTCCGAGAATACACCTCAACCTTCCTCTTCGACCGACACATTGCCTCAGCTAGAAGTCCCGAGAAGGCGATTACGACATAAGCCCGCGCAACTATCCCTCGATTCAGCGATGACGGTGAAGCCCGACGAGGTCTCGAGTGGCAACATGGCGAACGAAGAGGTGGACTACATGCCCTTTCCCAGGGAGCCTTTCACGAGCGGTCTGAGCACCATTGCAAGCGAGAGTGAGAGGACGACCAGCCAGCATTTGAGCCACTTTTCCATGGGGAGTGGGGTTTTGACGGGCGATGACTCGAGCAGTATGCCTCTATCGTCGGGACCGCGTCGGAGAGGGAGTGCGCCTGTGGATTCCACAGCGTCCGAGTTTCTGCGCGCGGGGACCCAGGGAAACAGCGCTGAGAATGCGGGAGATATGACCGAGTATCGGGAGGAGAGCGCGAAGCCGCAACCTCTGTTCCGAGCAGGGCAGACGGCCGTTGGCCCGGACAGGAAATACAACGGGCCACTCCCGCCGATGCCTCCGATCCCAAAGAGCCGGGAGAGCAACGAAGACTTCGACACGGTATCTGAGTTGCAGTCCCCGTACTTGCGAGAGAAGCGGTCAGGCAAGTCACTCCGGCATCGGAGCAGCAGCACACCCAGCGCAGGCCACTCGCGCCGCCAAAGCCAAGTCAGCAATTCGGACAGCGACCGCTGGAGTCAAGGCAGCGCCGTCTTCCCGACCTGGGCGAAGCACTTCTACGGTACGGGCGGCACCCTCATGTCGGCGAGCAAAGTCTCGCTGCACCACCAACAGCAACAACCGCAACCCGACTACTTCCGCCACGGCCGCGACAACAGCGCCCTCACCGACCGCAGCATCACCAGCCGCCTCGGCACGGGCTACTCGGAAATCGAAGGCAGCGCCAGCAGCCCCACCAGCTCGCACTTCCTCCCCAGCATCTTCCGCCCCCGCACACGCGCCCGCGCCAACACCGAAGGCAACGGCCACAGCCAGCACCGCATCTCCAAACGCCCCCGCCCCTCGGCCGACTCCTACCGCCCCGACTCCCTCGCCATCTTCAACGACCCTTTGCCCCAATCCCGCTCCGGTCCCCCCGAGACCCTCCCCTCCGGCCAACCCGCCTACGGCCCCCTGAAAGACCACTCCGCCCCCCACCACCACCAACCCACCACGACCCACCCCCCACCGCAAGACCCCAACCCCAACCATCCCCCCCTCCGCCGCCAATACTCCAAGCAAAAACACTGGTCAACCCTCACCTACCCGCGTCCCATGACGAAAGAATCCCGCCTCCGCTCCTTCAGCACCCCCACCGCCACCTCCCCCGGCACAGCAGACCCCCACCTCTACCCATCCCGCCGCCACCGCCAATCCTCCCTCTCCCTCTGGCGCGCCCCGTCCCTCGCCGAGTCGCTCGACAATATCTTCGCCCACCGCGGTGGCCGCCAGACGCTGTGTTTCGCGCTCGGGTTTCTGTGTCCGTTCGCCTGGTTCGTCGCGGCGGTGCTGCCGCTGCCACACCGGCCGTTGAGCGAGGAGGACGTGGAGAAGCAGCTCGGGCGGCCGGGGGGGGGGCGGGGGCAGTCGGGGCAGCAGATGCAGCAGATGACGCAGGCGCAGGGGCAGGATCCGGCGGCGAGGAGTGAGGAGGACGTGGCGACGGCTATGCTGCGGCATGAAGCCGGCGACGCGGAGAAAAGGTGGCGCGAGGAAAGGGTGTGGCTCAAGGCAAGGTGGTGGCGGACGCTGAATCGCATCATGTGCTTTGTGGGTGTCGGGGTGTTGGCGGCGGTCGTGGCGTTGGTTGTCGTTGCTGCCACCTGAAGGCGCTTAGCAGGGAAGGGGGGGTCCGAAAGGGTGTTTGCGTTTGCAAGGTTGGATTTGGTTTGGATACGATACCCACGTTCTCTCTGTGCGGGTGGTTTTTTTTTTTAAAGAAGAGGGAGGGGATGGTTTGGGGTATATATTGATTTTTGGTGGAGCGAGCGTGTTTTGATGGTTTTTGTTTTTGCGGCGATTTAGAGACCATGAAGGGAGGGGGGGAGTGGGGAGTGGAAGGGGAGTGGGACCCGGAGGTGGTGCGAGGTAGATAATGTGATCAATTTCTAATGTTTGAACACTACCTTTCCTGCCTTCGTTACCTGTCCACGTCCCTCTAGAGAGTGAGACTCGCCTCCATCAACCTTTACCTCCCGTCACCCACCGTAGATTCCCCTCCCGTCACCCACCAACCCTCTTGGCACCACAGCTCTCAAGGGCAGGAGCGCAGTGAACGCGCCCCGAGCGACGCGCACTCGGATTTTAGCGCGGACTTTAGCGCCCCGCCGCCCTTCCGTCTTAGCATGTGAAGAAACGCCGTGCACCCTCAATCAATATTGTGACTCCAGATCCGAATCCACGTCACTCCCTTTAATTTTTCCTCCCTCCCTCTTCCCTCGTCTCGTCCTCGAGAGAACCCGCTTTTCCCTCCCTCCCATCGACTTCCTCCCAACCCCCTTCCCCGCCGCACCGCACCGCTCCCCGCGCCATCGCAGCGGACACGCCCTCGCTCCAAAGCGCGCCCCCCCACCTCAACCCTCCTCCGCGCCCTCCCTCCCCATCTATCCCGACGCGCCTCGTCCAACCCGCGCCCTCGTCCAACCCGCGCGCAACCCGCCGCGCCCCCCCCCTCCGCCCAACCCCCCCCTACCGGCCATGGCCCCACCCCGCACAACCCTCACACCCCTCCAAACCCGCCTGGCGGCTTGTCTGTGCGCGCTCGCGGCCGCGGGCGTGCTGATATACGCGCTTGGGGCCGCGGCGGGGGCGAGGGGGGCGTTTGCTGCGGAGCTTGTGGGGCTGGAGCGTGGTGGTCCGGACGGGGACGTGGAGGGGTTGATTCAGGTGGAGGAGGGGGGGTGGGTGTTGGGGGCGAGGCAGGACGGGGGGGATGGGGATGGGGATGGGGATCGTGGAGGGAGGGAATTGAGTTTTACGGGGAATAATGTGGGGAATGCGGCGGATGTTGGGGCGGGGAGGACGGATGTGTGGAGGTATCCGGTGGAGTTTTTGAGGGCGGATTTGTTGGGGAGGGGGCCTGGGTTGCCCGAGAATGTTTCGTTGGCTGAGGGTGGGGGGGGAGAGGGGGTGGGGGTGGAGGGGAAGTTGGAGGGGTTGAAGGGGCAGTTGGATGGGTTGGAGGGGCATCTGGAGGAGAGGCAGGATGGTGGGGTTGATGAGGACGCGGACAGCGGCGAGCCCAGGACGATATATGTGTCGATCAACACGTGCGTGCAACCCGATTATGTGGGATCGGGGACGCAGGAAGCGCCGCCGCCGCAGCTGACGCTGTATGTTTCGACGACTTCGGACAACGAGTCGCCCGGCCCGGATGCGGAGGGATCGCAGCAGGTGGTGCCGCTGGACGGCGGGTTTGCGCGCGCGACCGTGGAGGCGAACGGGGAATGGTACATGGCGGTGCATGCGCCGGATCTGGACGACGACTTTGAGAACAACTGGAACTATGAGCTGGCGGTGTCGATTGACGACTACTTCCACGCGGCGGAGAGGGATGTCGCGCACTTGCACTGGGTCGACTCGGACACGACGGGCGCGCTGCTGATTACGGGAAACTTGACCCAAGCGAACAAGTCCCAGCCGTCGTACGAGGAGTGGATGGCGCTCACGGCACCTTACACCGTCTTCGCCAGCAATGTTAACCACACGCTGACCATGGGCCTGCAAAACTCGTACTGCGGCCTCTCGCGCGCCTCTCAGTATGCGGGGAAACAAGACGACCCCAACGGCACCGACACCACGGTCCGCATGTCGATGATCACGCGCGGCATCGGCGAGAAGCCCAAAGAGCAATTCCACCTCAACGGGCTCAACGCCTCCAGCACATACGCGGCAACACTCGCACTCCCCGGCAACTCGACCGCCTCGGGGGCCAACGTCGTCGGCGGCGGTGGCAAAGTGCACCCCGCCATCACCTTCGACACCAAAGCCTCACCCAACTGCGCCCTCCTCTACGGCCTCGACTTCTGCACCGACGTGGCCTACGCCGTCCCCTCAGCCCCCGACATCGCCGCCAACTTCACCCACCTGCAACAACTCTACGACAACCACACCACCTTCTTCTACACCTTCTTCAACTACTCCCTCCAACAAACGCCCTGCCACATCGCCGCCGAAGGCCAATACTCCCTCGCCCGCACCTGCACCGACTGCGAACGCGCGTACAAAGAATGGCTCTGCGCCGTCTCCATCCCCCGTTGCGAAGACTTCAGCAACCCGGCCCCCTACCTCCAAATCCGCAACGTGGGCCAACCCTTCCCGGGCAACACCTCGCTCCTGCCCGACACCATCCTCAACCAACCCTACGTCCCCATGCCCTCGGCGCCCACGCTCGAAGGCACCTCCGCCTTCGACCAGACGCTGCTCTCCTCGTTCGCGACCAACTCCTCCCGCAACCCCATGATCGACGCCGAGATCAAACCCGGCCCTTACAAAGAGGTCCTGCCGTGTGAGGATCTGTGCTTCGACCTCATGCGCTCGTGTCCCGCCACGCTGATGTTTGGCTGTCCCTTCCCCGGCCGTGGGTTGGAGGTGAGTTATGGGAAGCGGAGGCAGGGGGAGATTACGTGTAATTATATGGGGGCGTACAAGGAGGAGGGGAAGGGGAGGCGGGTGGTAGGGGGGTGGCGGAGGGTGGTGGCGGTGGCGATGGTGGTGGTGGGGTGGGGCGCGTTGTTGTAGTGGAGGGGGTCGTTTGGGGTTCTTTCTTTTTTGAAGGGGGGGGCGGGGAGCGTGGCGCTTTGGGTGTTTGGGTTGGGGGTATCTTGACCTAGTGTTTGTTGGCCTCCTATGGTTTTGCTTCGTGGTCGTCGTTTTCTTCCTGTCAGCGTTCAGGCGATGCCGGCCGTGTCTCAATGGCAGCGATGCCGTCTCGAGCGCAGAAAGGGCAGGGGCAGAAAGGCACGTCCCCAATCGTCATTCGGATGGTTGTGTGACGATTCTGGCGCCTTTTTTTCACGGAGCACGTAAGGTCGGAGGTACATAATCCATAGTTCCTTTCCCGGTACAATGCTGACCAACTGTTCCAATGGCTGTAGATTGCAATACAACGAAGCGGAAGCATCTCTCGATCCCGCCAGCACAACGCCACGCTAACCCCCTGTAAACCCCCAAAATTCTACATTTTTGATCCTGCGTATGCACAACCCCCCTCTCCGACTCCCACCACACTCCACCGCACCCCCGCTACGTCCTCTCCGCATCCTCGGCATGCCCCGTAGGCCCACTCGAACTATAATCCGTCGTCACAAACGCGCGATCCACCTCATCCAGCCCCTCGGCACAATATTGCAGCGTCTCGGCCACGTCGTGGCTATGATGCAGCTTCGTGCCCTCATACATCAGAATGTCGTACTCGACCCACACGCCGTCGCCCGCGTGGTACGCCGTCACGGCTTTGAAGCCACTCACCACGGGCGCAAAGCGGTAGGCCAGATACATGAGCTTTTTCATCAGCGCGTCGTCGGCCGCTTGGCCGGACAGGCGGACGACGTTGTCGAGGCACGTTTCGCCCCAGTCGTAGATGATGAAGAGGGAGAGCAGGCCCGCGCCGGCTGGGTCGAGCCACCAGATGTTCGCTTTGGCGCCGATGACGGGGAAGGCGAGGGAGAGGGTGTTGAAGATGACGTCGGTTTTGCAGTCCTGGGCGAGGGCTTGCACTTGGGTGGTTTTGATCGGCACGCAGCCGAACCAGATGATGCCTTTGACCACGACGGTGGCGAGGAGGGCGCCGATGGCGATCCAGGGGAGGGCTTCGGCGGTGCCTTTGAGGGGGAGGAGTTTTTGCACGGATTCTTGGAGGATTTGCAGGAAGGAGATTATCATGATGATGGAGAAGACGAGGATGCCCAGGGGTTCGAGGCGTTTGCGACCGACGGGGAATTTCTTTTTGAGCGTCGTGAGGCGCCATTGGACGAGGCGGTTGGTCGTCCAGACGATGACGGTGCAGAGGAGGTCGAGCGCGGAGTCGACAAGGGAAGCGACGAGGGAGAGCGAGCCGGTGGAGAAGGCGGCGACGATTTTGCCGACGAGCAGGATGATGTTGGCGATGACGTTGACGTTGATGGCCAGTTTGGCACGCCGTTGGGCAGTGTCGCGCTTCTGCTTCTCCTCCTCCGGCAGCAGGTCGCCGATCTTGTCGCCGGCTTGTTGCAGACCCCCCGCGCGCTCGTGCTCGCCGTCGTCGTCCGGGTCCGGGTTCATCGACTCCAGCACGTCGTCCGCCACGGCCATGACAATCGCGTCGATCTGCAACCAATCGTTGAGGCGATCGTTCTGGCGCTCGTAGAACTGGCGCACCTTCTTATTCTCAATCTCTTTCAGCTCCTCATCCGACTTGCGGAACTTTTCCAGGCCGTTGCGGTCCACGCCCGCAAGAAGCGTGTTCTTGAGGTCTTTGCGCCTCTTGTCCTCCAGCGCCGTATGCGCGGCGTCCTTGAACCGCCAGACATTGGGCCGCGGTCTCGCGTCGCCTGCGGCGCTGCCGGTGTTCCGTCCCTCACCGTACGATCTCTTGTTGCCGTTCATGCCGCTTAGAAGCCCGGTCTCCTCGTCCGGTTGGCGCTGTTGGCGCGACGAGAGAGGGCGCCGCGAGACGGGACGGGTGTAGCCATCGCTGAAGTTGTTGCAGAGCTGCGTCTTGCCGACCATCTTGTCGCCGAGCGGTTGCTAACTAGGGGAAGGAGCAAGCCGAAAGCGTCGCCGTACGCGTCGCAGAAGTCGCGTCTTTCCGTTGTTGGATGTCAGGTACCGAAGCTCTGTCCCGTCGAAGCTCTCTCCAGCCACAGCTTCCCCGTGGGCGATCGGATTGGCGACGCGCGATGATGTCGGCCGAGAGCTGTGAGATCGGAGGTAGGGCTGAACAGGGCGAGCTCGCGAGATGGACTTGTGGCTGAGCTGGAGACCGGAAGAGACGGTCTTGGGAGTTGAGGATCAAGAAAAGCGAAGCGGCGAGGAATAGGTGCCAACTCGGAGCAGGCATCTGCGCAACATGGAGAGCATGGACGACGCAAAACTTGGCACAGCTGGGCCAGCGCGATCCGCGTTTCCTGCAATCGTCCCACCTAACTTCCGCGGCTGCGCGGCCACATCGCGTCAATGACGCGGTCGGTTAGGTCGGATAAAGACTTCCACACAGGGCGTTGGGCGCGACTTCATCTCATTTCGCATGGCGCCCTTCTGGGACTGGACGAGCCGTCATTTTCGCCTTGCGACAAACAGACGTCAGAATCTCGAGTAAACAATCAGTCCAAAAGATTCGTGCGTCTCACCGGGTTAAACTTCTTACGGTTCGGCAGAGCGCGAAAGGTTGACGCCCTTTAGGGACGAACACCGCCTTCGCGGGTTCGACAACGTCACGACAACACGTGCCTTTCCGCTCTGTCGGCGGCATCGCAACCACGGTAGGAGCGGCATCTAGCCAACTTCAACAATCAACACCTCGAAACAAAGACACATCCACCATCACCATCACCAATTTTCCCTTTTTACCACATCAACCCCGTCCCACCACTCCCATCACCCCGATACGCCCCACCGTCCACCATGCCACCCAACCCCCCTCACACCTTCGACACCCTCTACACGCACCTCACCACCCACCACGGCCACCCCCTCCTCCACCCCCCGGGCAAAACCCCGCACACCCCCTCCCACACCATCACCACCCTCGCCCTCCACCCCACCCTCGAATCCCTCCTCCACATCCTCAACGCCGACCTCCCCAGCGCCCACTTCCTGCTCCGCCACATGCAATCCCCGCCCGCCTACGCGGCCATGTTCGTGCACGGCCTTCTCCACCGTGTCGAGGGCGACTACCGCAACGCCGAAGCCTGGTACGGGGACGTCGCGGATAGCGAGGTTTTTAAAGCGGTGTGGGGGGAGGCGGAGGGGGGGTTGGGGGGCGCGAAGGCGTTCATTGGGAGGGTTGAGGGGTTGCGAAAGGAGGGGGTGGGGGATGGGGGGGTGTTGGAGGCGGAGAGTAGAAGGGAGTTTGAGGCGTTGGCGGGGTGGTGTAAGGGGGTTTTTGGGACGGGGCGTTGGGAGGATGCGACGCAGGTGTGGGTGGAGCCTAGTGAGGAGATTCGGCGGGTAGCGGCGAAGCAGGTCGTGGGGGGGGAGGGATGGCGGCAGTTTTGATGCGAGCGCGATACCTGGCTATGTTTCCTTGAGATCTCGGTTGGAGGAGGAATCCTCAGTTGCTAGCTACTCTGGCTTCGGCGCTATGCTCTCCGCGAGCTTCCTCAAGGCGCCTTGATGCTTCCTTGTGCTGCCGCTGATTTCTCTTCGAGTTGCTGAACGCCCACAAGATGGGGACGGTGGGGATCTTCGAAAATGAGAGCAATTCAACGGATTCATGCAGGAGACGAACAATCCTTGGAACAAGCGGCCAGCCGGGAGCAACAGCCGTCTTTTCGATGGCGTGTGACTGATTGAAGCTTGCATCAGGTCCAAACTCGAGCAATCCATCGATGCACTAATCGTCCATTTGCTCATGATGTGAGTCAGGGTGTCCTTTGTTGGCGCCACCCTGGTGTTCTATCAAAAGCGACGATCTGAGATGGGGCCGGACACTCGGCCAGGGCAGAAAGTCATGCACTTTTCGAAGGCAAGATGGCTCAGCAAAAGAATCTGAGTAAGGGAGGAGTCATTCTTGACAGCGAGCGACCAATCTGAACGCCCTGCTGGCTCGCACACCAAAAGCGCTTTCACAGCCTCTATAAGGATATACCGCGAACGTATTCACCTGTATTCGATTGTCAGAACGACAGCGAGAGCATGCGAAGGCACCTCAACAGCAGCCTGTGTGATGAGGCGCATGGAACGAGGGCCATGGGGGACCTTCTACCCTCTGAACCAGAGCACAAAAGGGGAAATAAAAGACAGGAAGCGGCCATCGTCCAATGCTGGAGCACATAGGGAAAGCACAAAGACCCGCTAGGCTGAAAGGGTCGTTCTAGAGATTCTCTGGGTCCCAGGGAAATAATCTCGGGGAACACCCGGTATATCCTGCCTGAGGCACACTACCACTGGACTGCTGCCACCTGCTGCTTACAACCGTTGCGAAAACCACTGTCGCAAATTCTGGGCGGGCGCGAGCGTGAAGCGCATTTTTCCAAAATGGCGCAAACGTGGTTAGCGCAGTCAATAACGGTTTGTGTTGTCGATAACATATATCAGATGGTAGCTCTACTCTAGCTCTATTATTTATCATTTTGTAGCAACTTCAAATTTATTAGGGTACTGTTACCCTAAGCAGCCTAGAGAGGACACAAACGCTACTCTACTAGGCCTAGCTACATTTAGTACATTAGAAGATAGCTTCAATGTAACACTAAATTTTGGTATGCTGTTCAGAAATATTGAAGCTGTATAGGTTGCGCTATCTGCGTTTTAGTATTTCTGGAAACATCTGCCAGACGGTCGCAAGCCGCCCAGAATTTGCGACAGTGGTTTTCGAAACGGTTGTACATAAATAAGCTGAGCGCCGCGCACATTTCGCGTCACCCCGCCTCCTCCCCGCGTCGCTCTAGGCGCCCGCCGCAAGCCACCTCATGTCACCTCCCGATATTGCTTCCCCCCGATCAGGGCGGGAACCTGCACCTCCTGCTCGCATCACCCTGACCGACACTTAGAACTCTCCCAGCCGCACGCATTTCCTGTTTCCGCACCGCGCTATGCTTCTGTACACATTGCCAACACGACCGAGACGACACTTCTCCGACACAACGCATCCCCGACACGACACATCCCCGATACGACACTGACTGACACGATACATGCCCGACAAGACACATCCCCGACCATGACGACGAACACCACCAAACCCCAGTTGTTCACGGAAGACGACAGCGACGACTCCATCACAACAGCCTCCACCGCCACCCCCCACCACGAAAGCGACCTGGAATGGGCAGTCGAAGACATTCTGGCCGAAGAGCAAGATGAAGACACCACAGCAATCTGGTACCTGGTGAAATGGGAGGGGTTCCCGCTACAAGCGTGTACATGGGAGGAAGCGGACCAGTTCGCCAGCGCGCTGATGCTGGATGCGTGGCAGGCGAGGAAAGCGGCGGCGGCGGCGGGCGGGCCGCCGTTGTTTGATGTGCAGCTTTACTGTGATGCTGTGGAGGCGGCGGAGGGGGAGAAGGAGGAGAGGAGGGAGAGGAGGGAGAGGAAGAGGGCGAGGAGGGCTGCGAGGGAGAGGAAGGGGAAGAATAGGGTTAGGCAGGAGCCGGTCAAGAGGAAGGGCGTGGCGCAGGTGGTGAAGAGGAAGATGGGGGAGAGGAGTCAGCTTGACTGTGGGGACGAGTCGACGGATGAGAGTGATAGCGGAGATGACTCGTTGTCTGGGTCGCAGGGTCTGGAGACTACGCCTGGGAAGAAGCCGGAGACGGCTCAGAGCGCTTCAATGGCGTCAAATGCGAATACAGGCTGGGCGCCCTCTGGCCCGGGGCCGAACAACGCGGCTTCGAGTGGTCAGGGTCAAAAGAGCAACGACACTGCTCCTAGTAAGACTGGGGGCTCGATGGCAGCGAGGAAATCTGCGCCGTCTACAGCTACTGCTCCAAAGCCCGCCGCCACCAAGACCGCCGCCCCCAAGCCGGCAAATACAGCCTCAAAGGTGTTCGCCACGAACTGGGCCGAAGATCGCAAACGCAAAGCACGTCCCGGCGGCGGCCCTACAGAAGACCCATCCAACGGCAAGTTCACACTTCTATCGAGCCAGAACAGAGCTCAGAACCGCACCAGAAACGAACCTCCGCCAGACCCGAATGCGTTGACAGACATCGATCCGAAAACGGGCAAGTTGCTGCCGTCTAAGAATCCTGCCGCCGCCTTTGCTCCTTTCAACGCACCTGCAAACATACACAAGGCATATGGAAGACGAACGCCCCCACCGCAGGACTCGAGAGCGCGACAGCCCAGCCCGCCGTCCCCTGCTCGCCCTCCGCAAGCCAAGCGACAGGGGCCAGGCGGCGGGTACGTAGGCGACCGATACTTCCCTCCAATGTGCAAAAGGATCATCTCCGGCGGCTGTCATTTTACCGCAAGCACATGTCCTTTTGCGCACCAAGAGGCGTTCTCTTGGGAGGCGAACCGCCCACAGGCCCACGGGCCTCACGCTACGCCCCCAACGCCCAAAAGTCAGATTACTTGTCACTTCTGGTTCACTGGTAAATGCAATAAGAACAATTGGGAATGTCGATTTGCTCACTGGGATACTGGTGTCTATGCGGGACCGCCCGGGTCGTATCGTAAGAAGTCGCTCGTCGGTCACGGCGCGCCGCCTTACGCAGGATCTGGGGCGAATCTGGATCCAGTAGCGGCGCCTTCACATGGGAGCGCTGCGCAGCACAGCGGGGTGGCTTCTGATGCATCTTCATTTCCCCCAGCCCCCCTTCATTCGTTTCATTCATCTCCGCCTCCGCCTCCGCCTCCGCCTCAACCCTTCTACCAGCAATCAACTGCGCCGCTAGTGCAAGATCAGTTCCGACAGCCAGTGAGCCTTGCTCAATTGGACACGGCGCCAACGGACACGACGCCAATGGACATTTCTGAGCCGCACATGGCTGCAATTTCTCCCATGGATCCGAGACAGACCCCTAGCAGTGCTGTCCCAGCTGATCCCCGTTTGCGAATGCGCGGGAGACAAGGCAGCGACAGACCAATAGTCGCCTCACCTGCCGAGTACTCTGATGCTTCCCCCAAAAATGATTTACTACGGTCCGATCTCGAGATTGCTCGGCGAGAGGTCGGGAAGCTGGACGCATTTAAGTTGCTCTACAACAAAAAACAACGCGTCAAACAAGTCTTCCTCCACATGTCCGACGAACGCGCTGACGAGCGACAGCTGCTTGCTAGCTTCCTCAAAGACCTAAACTGCGACGTCTTCGAGTCCCAAAAACCCCAAACATGGCAACTCTTCCGCGCCGAAGAACGCGCCGTCACCCTTATAATCGTCCACCCGGACGAGCAATTCTTCCACTTCCCAGGCATATACGACTACCTTGAATCCCGCGGCTCCAACACAACCGTCTTCGCCATCGGCGTCCAACACAGCCTCTGCATCCTCGAGTTCCGCCCCCCCGCCTACGAAATGCAGCGCTTCTTCCCCCATGGCGGCATCACCTTCATCACCGACGACATCTTCGCCTACTACCCCTCCAAAGCCACGCACTTAATCAACACCTTCGTCGCCAAAGTCGAAACCAAACCCGACGGCGCCAACTTCAACAAAATCGGTGCGCGCCCGGGTATCCGCCCCTGGCTCGAAAGCCTCGCACTGTCCAAAATCTCCGCCCTCGGCCCCGAAGCAGCCACCCCCTGGGTCGAATGCTGCGTTGCGCTCATACGGCTCTGCCCGCCCGAGCATGAGTGCGCGGACTCCGCGACCCCGCTCGAGTCCGCCAACCTCTGGTCGCTCGACGCCGAGCTCATGCCGGAGCGCTTCAGAGGGCTCTGGGAAGCGGGCGACGAGGCGGGCGCGACGGATGCTATGGCCGAGTTGTTTGCGGGCGAGGCGTTGTCGCGGGTGGGGGTTTTGAGGAAGTTTTGTTTGGTTTTTCAGCGGCCTGGGGGGGCGGAGGTGCTGAGAGATGAGCTGGGGAGAGTCGTGGAGGATAAGGTTGGGGTTCCGGTTGCGGATGAGAGGAGGGGACTTGTGGATCCGAGGGGTTGGGGGAGGAAGTGGGGGCATGTGGGGGTCGTGTTGCCGGAGCAGGCTTGGGCGGAGAAGAGGGCGAGGGGATGAGGGAGGGGGTGAGAGGGTGCAGTGGTTATGGCTGGAGATGTTGTTCGAATCATCGGTTTGCTATTACCTAGGTAAGCTCGGCAATGTGATCAACTGACCACTCTCCGTCCGTCTCGAAAGTAAAGCTGTGATCGAGTAAACCCCACGCAATGCATCCTCCCCGTGATCAGGCCCTATCCGAGGCCAGCCCAGTGGGACTATTGTCATTATCATATTGAACGCCAGCAAAACCCAAAACAGCTTCCCTCTACCTCTCCCAGACGATTCGCCCTTCAGGACTTAAACACTTTTTCGAGCCCCTCAAGGAAAATGTCCGCATGGTGCTTCTGGAAGATCAGCATAGGCCTCAGCCTCACGGCCTGCGCGCCCGAGCCACCAATGTTGATACCGACGCTCTTGCACTTGGCGAGCACATCGTCGCGGCGCGGGCTGTCCCAGGCGATAAAGGTGCCCTGGCCCTTGCCACGCAAATTTTGGACCTCGTTGGGATACTTCTTGGCCAAGTTGGCGAGCTGGTTGTACAGGTAGTCACCTGTCTCGGCGGTGTTCTGCACGAGGCCGAGACGCTCGATTTCGTTGATGATGGCGCGGAAGAGAATGGCGCGCGCCGGGTCGCCCATCCATGTGTTGAATTGGCGGTACGGCTTGTTGGGCTTGAGCTCCGGGTTGCCGAAGTAGTAACCTGCTGTCTGCGCTTTCTTGGAGAAGGTGACCATGTCTGGCGGGTCCTGGAGGTTCCAGTGCTCGTGCGCCCACCATTTGCCCGTCGCTCCTACGCCGGTCTGCACCTCGTCGACGATCATGAGGACTTTGTGCTTGCGGGTGATCTCGCGCAGGCCGTGGAAGAAGGCGGGCGTGGCGTGGTTGTCGCCACCTTCGGATTGGATGGGCTCGACCACGACCGCCGCGGGAGGGCTGTGGTAGGAGGTGATCAGGTGATCAACTTCCTGCAGGCAACGCTGCTCCTCGCGTGCGTTTTCCTCGGCGTGCTGGTCGAGAGGGTACTTGAGCATGGGGAATGAAGCCTGAGGCCAGTCAAAGGCCGGGATGTCGAGCTTGTGGATGGGCTTAGAGCGGGTGGTAGAGAGGGAGCCGAACGTGCGGCCGTGGAAGCCTGTCTTAAACGACAGGATTGACATGTTGGGCGATCCTGGGCTCTGGTTCAGCATCGAGGCCGAGATCTCCTCGGGCGTGAAGTCGACGTTAGGGCCGCCACGCTCCTGCTGGCGCTTCCACATGAAAGCAGCCTTGTAGGCGAGCTCGTTGGCGTCAGACCCGGCCTGCGCAGTGAAGACCTGGTTGGTGCCTTTGGGCGCCACACGGAGCATGCCAGTCTCCAAAATTTGGGCCCAGTCGTGCTGAGGGAAGTTGCCCAGAGCGGGGCGGTTGATGAGGGCCGACGCCATTTCCGGGCTGGTGGCTGCGAGCAGGAGGGAAGGGTTGCTGTATCCCACGGGAATGGAGGCAATCTGAGCGTAGACGTCGAGCAGCACGTTGCCGTCGAGGTCTGCGAGGTAGTTACCGAACGAGTTCTGGTAGTTGGCCATCATGTTCAACGACCGGGTGTCGAAGACCGAGTCCAGGTGGGCAATAGCCTTCTTGCTCTCGGGGCCCGGGATGGCGGTCTTCATGCTGGGACCAGCGGGCTCGTCCGGGAAGTACGGCTGCTCGATAGCATTCGAAATGGGGTTTGGTGCAGTTGCGGCTGCGGCCGCGTTGCGAGGTGGCGTCTTGGAAGCCATTGCACGCCTCGCCGTGGGTGCCTGGGAACGCATAGCACGAGCGACGCATGGCTGCGTGCGAGCCGCGGCTTTGAAAACAGACGCCATATTTGATCTGCTGTTGAAGTGAGAAGTGAAGGAGAAGGAGAGGAAGAAGCAGGAAGTGGGAAGTTTTGAAAGAGCTATTCTCGTTATCGCGTCTCATATCGGGATGCACCTTCCCAGTTCGGCCAGCATTGAGGGCAGCTTGCCCGTCCCGTGACTCCCGACCCCGCTTTTGTGGCCGTGAGCCTTGCTGGGCATGCTCAATGCGGAAGGTACAGGCGTCATTTTATGTATCCTTCGGCGACTTACTCGATGGACCTCACCTCCTGGTTGTGGAGAGCACTTCACATCTCCGTACCACGTATGCTTACTGACGTCTCCAAAGGTGACAGCAGGAGACTTCAACGACCGAAGCGGGAATAATAAAAAGCCCCGTACGTCGTCTTTTACTGTACAACCCATTACACTTGATCTGCGAATCTATCCTGTAGCAGCTCCTAGGGTATCTCAATCAAACCAGCCAACCGTCCACATCCACAGCCATGTCCCAGAGATCCAACTGCCCAAATCCACCCCACCATAAATCCGACAGCACACAGATCCACCTACCAATAATCCCCAAACTCACCCAGCACCTCTCCCGCCCTCAACTCGCCGTGCGCCGCGCCCAACGAGTCGAAGTGACTCGCAATCTTCAAACCCCTCAACCTCTCCCTCTCCATATCGTCCCAACTCCAGTCCTCGTCATCCACCCGCACCTCCGCACGCACATCCCCACCCGCCACCCGGTCCAACTTTTGACTGATCTCCGTCGCCGCACTCTCGGGACTCGTCAATCCCCCATTGACCGCCGACGCAGTCGGCGTCTCCACGGCCACCGGCGTCGAATCGTTCGATGCCTCCGCCCTAGGCGGCAATCCCATCCCCTCCGGCCGCGTCGGCAGCAGCTCCGACCTCTCCAGCACCAGCTCCGGATTGATCGTCAACCGCCCCTTCTTAAACACATACCGCGCCACGCTCGTGGCAAAAATGTGCTTCGTCAACTCCTTCCCATCCGCTTGCGCCTTATCCCTCTCCGCGCTGCTCCGTCCCTTCTTCCACGGCTGCAGCACATAGCTATCCGGCTTGATCGCCCCTTTCTTCACAATATGGCTGACGGTATAAACCCACTTCCGATCCCACGCCAGCATGCGTGTCCACACCTCAAAAGCCTGGAAAGGCTCAATCTGGCGCTGGAAAAAGCAGCTCACACCCCCGAGCGCAATCGCGTACTTCCCGGGCGTTTGCACCGTTTCCTGCCGCAGCCCCTCCTCGTCGCCCTTGTTGAGGCGCAGCAGCCCCGTGCGGATGATGGCGCCCATGTAGTGTGCGCGCGACACGTCGAGGTCCGCGAAGTACGTACTGTTGCTCTTGTGCAGGTTGTAGTCCGTGTCGTAGGGTGTGTTGCGGCTGCTTGTGATCATGGGGGCGAAGAGGTGGCGGGGTTTTTGCGGGTGCGGTTGGAAGTAGAGCTGGTAGACGATGGCGCGGAGGACGCGGAAGTGCCAGATGAAGGGGAGGTTTTTGAGGTTGAGCAGGGCGAGGATGAGGGCTAGTGTGCGCCAGATGTTGGTGCTCGTGGTGGGGGCGAGGTGGCGGGCGAGGAAGTCGCGGACTGGAGGGAGAGCCGCGAGGGAGATGAGGGCCGTGGTGGTGGTGAGGACGCCCGCGAGGGGTTTGAGGCGTGTGGCGGCGGACATGGTTGCGGGGGTTCGTGTGAGGGGGAGATTGTCGCGTGAGGTCGAACTGAAGAGAGGAGGAACGTCTCGAGCAGCGCAAGGCGCGAAATGAAGAGTGGTCTGCCGCGCCAGCGGACTTTCCCGATGGGGCAGCTGTGGCTCTTGGCACGGCCGTAAAGATAAAATGGTTCTGGTCGAACATGTCTGGATGAAGTTTTGCAAATGATTGCTGTACTTTAAAGTAGATGACCTCATATTGTTGTTGAGTCGTTCCTCAAAAGGACAGTGTCTCGCATGGAAGTCACCTTATCACATGAAGCAAACTAGAATAAACAAGACCAAAATGACTGATAGAAACGACGGTTATGACGACGACTCGCTTCCCCCTTTTTTTTTTTCCTTTTCGGTTGCGGGAAGGAGACAATTTTCGATGAGCTTTAACGTGGCTGGTGGTGGTTGTACGACGAGCAACAAATGGCCCCCATGCCCAATCCTCATCCCCTTCGCCCACGCCAAGCATGAGGTAGAAGCTGGGGCTCCTCCATTCTTGCGGAGATGGCTCGGGGGTGATCCCCAAACATCTGACCTCACATGTTGACATGCCCCCCTCGAGCCCCTTCATTGTACCAGTTCCTTCGCTCCACACAACATCGCCGGCGCTCTGACGCAGTGCCATGAACGATAATCAACAATGTCCTCTTCCCGCCCTTCCACACGCCCTGGAACACCTGCCAACGGAACGCTCACAAAACCCCCACCCAACCCCGCTGCCGACCAGTCTCCTTTCCAACTCGACGTGACGAAACTCCACAGCCTGCCCTCCGAGCAGCAGGACCTCTACCTCCTCACCTTCACCGCCGACACCGTGCGCCATGTCGAAGCGCTAGACGCCGAAACCACGACCGAGCAGCAGTCCGCGCTCAAAACGGCCCTGTTCCAAATAATCAACCTATCGCAACCCGCGCCAACGCGCGTGGTGCGAAATAATCTTGCCAGATGTTTTACCGGGATCCTCACGAAAGGGAGTCGGAAGATTCTATATGAGAGCATCAATGAGCTGGTCGCGATCCTGAATGCGTCGGTGAAAGAGAAGGACCTGCGTGCGAAGCATGCCGCCGTGTCGTGTTTGGGTGCGGTCTTTGAGGCGGCGGGGGATAGCGCGGTCAGTCTGTCGTCGTTGGCGTGTACGACGTGTCTGAAGCTCCTCAAGGGGGCTGCGAACGATGCGGGGCTGCGGGGTGCAACA
Source organism: Aeminium ludgeri (assembly GCA_004216415.1). Taxonomy (NCBI): domain Eukaryota; kingdom Fungi; phylum Ascomycota; class Dothideomycetes; order Mycosphaerellales; family Aeminiaceae; genus Aeminium; species Aeminium ludgeri. The sequence goes on from SGQK01000015.1 coordinate 19,508, forward strand.
TTCAAGGCGATTGGACGGATCGTCAAGGGGATTGGGGTTGCCGTGGATGAGGATGTGGGGCGCACGATCTGGAAGCAGGGTCGTAAGACGCTGGATGGGGACAAATCGCTCTATGTTCAGATTCATATCTGCGGCTGCTTGGAGCAGCTGGTGAGGCATACGACTTATTTCGACAATTCGAATGACTTCGACAAGCTGCAGGCTGCCCTGTTGAAGACGCTAGACAGCTCTGCAACGGCTGTGAGGCATGCTGCGGCGTCTTGTTTCGCGACCGTGCTTGCGAAGAGTTACTCCGAGGCCCCCAATAAGGAGGCTGTGGCTAAGATGAAGAAGCCGCGCAAGGCGAAGAAGCCTACCAAGGAAACTCTGGAAGACGAGGATGAGCCAGGTACGAGGCCTTCGTCTCCGGTGCCCGAGAAGCCAGCCACTGCACTGTCGTACAGCCTTATGGAGGTGATGAAGATCTTGTCGACGCATTATTGCCGCCTCTCAACTTCGAACCGCGCTCGCGCCGGACTCGCTGTTACCTACATGAAAGTCTTCAACTCTCTCGGGGAGAGCACACTTGAACACAAGTACGGTGATATCACGCGCCACTTGTTCAATGACATTCTGTCGCACTTCGCGTTCGTGTCGGGCAACAAGTACCGACAGCTCATGAACCGCAAACTTGTACGTGTGATCCTCGAGCAAGGCATTGGGCGAAAATTTGGTGAAACAGCGCAGATGAACGCCGCTCGATTCCTTGTGAACGATATCCTCAAGGAATACCCGCAATCGCTGAAAGAGCGCCCGGAGCCCGGTAAACACGTGCTCACGGCAGCACTCAGCGCGCTCACGTCTTTATTTCGACAGCTTGGAGCGGCTGCCAGTGGCATTGCCGAGTCGGTCCGCGAGGCACTGCTTCAGGTCTTGCAGCATCCGAGCTACACCGTTCAGATCCACGCTTCTCTTGCGTTGCGTGCTTTTGTACTGGCTTGCCCGCAGCAGCTTCTCACGACCGTGACAATCTGCATGAACAGCGTGAACCGAGAGCTTGGTCTGTTGGCAGGCCCGCGCCACAGCCCCAGAAGATGCACCGGTTACGCGCATGGACTGGCGTCTGTCTTGAGCACATCAAGCCAGCATCAGCTATACGGTTCTTTAGACGTGTATGCGCGAGTCTTGCAACAGGCGACGGGACTACTGAAATCCAGTGGGAGTTCCGACCTACGCATATCGGCCTGCCAGCTGCAGGTCGCTTGGATTATGATCGGCGGCTTGATGTCTCTCGGTCCCAATTTCGTGAAGATCCACTTGTCGCAGCTCATGATGCTGTGGAAAAATGCTCTGCCGAAGCCAATGACCCGAGAGAACATGACTCAGAGAAGCATGTTGGAGCTCAGCTATCTGGCACACGTGCGTGAATCCGCGCTGGCGTCGGTGCGGGCGTTCCTGGCGTTCAATCAGCGTCTGCTCACGTCAGACGTCTCGCGGCGGCTGTCGGCGATGCTGGAGAGTACTGTAGTGTTTTTGCAAAACTTGCCTGAGAGGAAGACGAGCGATGACCCTTCCAATCGATTGGGCCCGTCTTTCCAGCTACAGGATTATGAGCTGATGACTCGGCGACGAGTTCTGCAGTGTTTTACTCAACTGCTGGTGCTGAGTCCGGCGGGGAGTCTCGAGAGCACTGCCCAATCTACGATATTACCTTTGGCTGTTGCATCCTTCTCGGACTCGGATTTCTACATCACAAGCTCGCTGAGCGCAGCCATTGCGAGTGCGAATACTGCTGGCGGCGACAATCTTTGGGATATCGGCGACAACTACGGCTTTGGCGTGACGGGTTTGGTTCGCGGGCTCGACAATTGGGATCCCATCTCCCGGCAGAGAGAGCGGCACTGGTCATCACATCGAGCGGAGGACGACGAGATCGACCAGACCATCCTCAATCCCGTCGGAGCTGCGGCAGAAATGGACGGCACGTGTTGCTATCTGCAGCTCGATGCTGAGACGGCGGAGCATTGGCTACCCAACCCAGCTGCGACGGAGACAGTGAATGCCGCTATCGCCGCGTTCGCATTGTGTCTGCCGCTGCAGACAAGCACAGTGCAGGAAGGCACGCTCGAGCAGCTGACCTCCAACCTGAGCGCGTCTTCTCTGCAGAAAGACTCGGCCAGAAAAGCTGCCGTGACAGTCAATGCAGCGCTGGCGCTCTTGACTGCTTGCAAAGTCGCAGTCGGAGAGACCGGCTCAAAGAAACCTGTGGGCGACTTGCGCGGTGGGGCCGTCGAGAAGAGCTTCGAAAATTTGCTGCACACTTGTTTGAAAGACCAGAGCGAGAGCGTGAGGCTCATGTCGGCTTCTGCTCTCGGACGATTGTGCGCCAGGAGTGCCGACAACAGTTTCGCAGGCTCGCAAGTCACACGTCTCACGGAGACTATTGTGAACAATCGCGAGCCACACGTCCGTGCAGGGTGTGGGTACGCACTCGCCTGTATCCACTCCCAACTCGGGGGCATGGCGGCGGGTCATCACATGCGTAGCATCGTCGGCATCTTGATGAGCTTGTCGGCAGACACCCACCCGCTTGTCCACGCGTGGGCTCTGGATAGTCTGGCGCAGGTCGCCGACTCCGCTGGTCTGAACTTCTCTGGGTACGTGACCGGCGCCATTGGAATGCTCGGGCAGCTTTACGTCTCCGACAGCCACAACGCAGAGACTGCACAGCTGGCTTCGAGTAACATGGCGGTAGAGTTGTCTTTGCCAGTCACTGCAGCCATTGGAAGAGGCGTAGACGCCATAATCAACGTGCTGGGCCCCGATCTGCAGGACATGAGCAAGGCCAGAGACATGATCATGAACCTCGTCAGGCTATTGTCCAAAGAGGACAACCTCTCAATATCTCTGGAGAGTCTGAGATGCTTGGACCACCTCTCATTGTACGCTCCAGGGCATTTGGACTTCGCGGACTATGTGCAGCGCCTGCAATCGGACATTGAGTCCCAGGATCGAGAGATCTCACACGCGGCGCTACACGGCTTGTTCAACTTGATGCGCCGTGACGCACCGGTCATCGTGCAGAATGCGAAACTTGGTCTGGAGGAGCGACTCTGGGATTACTTGAATGCGGAACCTGACCAGGAAGACGTTCGGGGTATTTTTACGAATTGGCTGCAGCAGACCGGGTCTAGCGATCCTGCTGGGTGGATTCAGAGGTGCAACGCGATTTTAACCAAGACCAAGTCGAAGAACGAGCAGCAGAGTGGTGCGCTGGGAATCGAGACGCCCGGGCCCGACCTTCAAGATGAAGAGGTCGCGGGCTTTGCGGCGTCGACGGGCGAGACGAGGGAGGATTTGGCGCCATCTTCGACACAAGAGCTGATGCGATGGCAAGTGCGCCTCTTCGCCATGGAATGCTTGCATGATTTGATTGCGATGATCGGCAAGGAAGCTGCCGTGAGCGACGAGGGCCCAGGCAAGGCAGCCCTGCAAGCCAAGGTGGCAGACGTCGTGCGCATAGCGTTCTCTGCCTCCACTGCCGGGGTGACATCCCTCAGAGTGATTGGATTGCGCATTGTCGATCAGATCCTGCAAATGTTCGGGCACACGCCAGACCCAGACTTTCCAGAGGCCATGTTGCTCGAGCAGTATCAAGCGCAGATCAGCTCAGCCTTGACGCCCGCATTTGCAGCCGATTCGTCTCCAGAGCTTGCGGCAGAAGCCATTAACGTGTGCGCAACGTTCATCGCTACGGGTATCGTGACCGACATCGAACGCATGGGCAGGATCCTCAAACTCCTCGTGTCTGCCCTGGACAGCTTCTCACAAGACACCGAGACAGCAAGCATTGGAGACCTACAGGCTCTCAGCTCCAACGCTCAGGTGATGGTGCGCATGGCTGTATTCTCCGCATGGGCCGAGCTCCAGATCGCGAGTGCCGAACAAAAATACCTCGTTGATGTGGTCAACCCCCATATCGCCAAGCTCGTACCTCTGTGGCTGACAAGTCTGCGTGAGTACTCACGGCTGCGGTTTGAGCCTGATATCTCAGCAGCTGCGACTGGGTCGGAAGCTCATGGTGATGTGGACACCGTGTATGCAGCGCTCAATCGTCAGACGTTGCTAAGATTCTACCAGGACTCGTGGCTGAGCCTTGTTGATGCCATTGCCAGTTTGATCGACGAGAACAGCGATTTTGTATTTGACGCGCTTGACGAGAAATCGACGCAGTCTCCAGATGCCCTTCGCAAGAACCAGGGCATCAATTACCGAGAAGAGCCCGTCGCGTTCTTCTTCGTTCTGTTCGGTCTTGCCTTTGAATCACTCGCCGTACCAGGCCAAAGCGACGACGCAGTCTCCACCACGCAGCGCAATCTCGAAATTCTGCAAGCTCTCAAGAAGATCCTTCGGCCTTCAGTGTCTGGTAACGCCGTCTATCAGGAGGTCATCTTCGCTGAGACGATGGATCTACTTGATCGCATGGTCCTGACCGAGAGCTTGGGTGTGCAGACCATCATTGTCGAGATCGCGAGGAATCTCTGCATGGTGCATCCGTCCTCTAGGCAAGGACAGCAGGCGCCGGCGAACGATGATGCTCTCTCAGAGGACATTGAGCAGCTTTTCGAGCTCACACGCATTATTGTGTTGGTGCTCGCAGGGTTGATCCCTGGATTGACGGAGACTCCTGTTTCTGTCCGTCTGGAAACGTCGGAAGAAGCGATGAATCTGGTGGGCACTGCGCTCCAAGCGCTTGTTGATGTGTCCGAAGTCTTCCCCTCGATTATCAAGACCGACTTGCACGCCACGATTCTCCACATCTTCATTACCGTGCTGGGTACCGGAGCATGCCAAGCCGCTGTGGTGCCACAATCGCTACCTATCTTCCGCCGCTTTCTAATGAGCATCACCGAGGGCGAGCGCACCGAGACACAACATCAGCTTCGCAACGCTTTGGGCCGGATGCTCATCATCCTGAGAAATGCGCAGAAACGTGAGACCGAAGCCAGCCTGTCATGCGAGAAGAACACACTATTGGCAATCACGATCCTTCTGTCTACAGCGTCCAATGAGCTCCCGCATGACGACCCCTACGTATCTCGATTTGCCAAAGAGCTATGCGAGAGCCTGGAGGGACCATTGACCAGCCGCGTCGCAGCCGGCTGCATGAGAACGCTCATGATGGCCAACGTCTCCGCCGGCATGTTTCTGACAAACGCCGTCACCTTCCTCCTCACGCCTTCAGACCTAGAAGGCATGGACGAAAGCAAAGCACTCATGGCGCAGACCCTCACCATGTACGCGTCGAAGCTCCCGCAAGGCCAGCGTCCAGCCGCAGTCACGCTCTTCATGCGCACGCTACTCGGCCGTGCGATGAAAGAAGGACCGAAGACGCATCAAGAGACGGCGGGACGTCTGCTCGAGCTGGCTACTGCGGATAATGGGACTTTCAGGGCTGTGGTAGGGGCTTTGGATGGGGAGGAGAAGTCGACGCTGGAGCAGATTCTCAAGTCGGCTGCTGGGGGGAAGAAGAAGGAGAACGACGTCGCAGGGCATGAGCCGACTATTGCGCTCAAGATGGATTTTTAGGGGCGAGACACGCTCGTCCTGGTACGCATGACATGAGATATTCTACGGTTTTCACGGCAGGTTGCCTGTTGCTGCCTGAGGGTTGTGAGACATGTCCGGACAATGACTCATTTGAGCTTCAGGGCTTCTTCGTGGAATTTCTGGGGCAGCAAAGAGTACAATATCAAAGTACTTGAATCAAAAGAAGTTTGCTTGCCTTGAACCCTGAATCAAGCATCTCTGTTGAGCCGCCACTACTGAAATACTACGGTCGCTTCCTCTCATCAAACAGAACCTCAGCTCAGACCATGGCTACTTCGGACCAGGCAGACCTGCTCACCGGCATGAGCGCCCTGCTCAATAGCGAGAAGTCTTCGGACCTCACACTCAGCTGTCAGGGCCGATTGTTTCATGTCCACAAAGCATTCATGTGCTCTGCATCGCCGGTCATTGCCCGCGCGTGCGATATCAAGATGAAAGATGGGATCTCGGATGTCATGAAGCACAAAGAGTTTGATGCTGACACTGTGGAGCGCATAATATCGTACATCTACACGCACAACTACCAGGTGGTGCCCAAAAAATCTTCTAAGGACAACGACGACGAGCAGTCAACTCACAATAGCGAGAGCGGGAATGAGACCGACCATATGTTTCAAGCTGAAATCAACGAGGTTCTCCACGCCCATGTCGAAGTCTACGGAATCGCCGACTACTGTGAAATCCACGATCTCAAGCACATAGCCGCGACCCGCTTCCAAATCACCGCGAGCTGTGCCGACAGCGACATCTCGAAAGGATTGATCGACCTTATCAAAGCAGTCAACAGGCGTGTGATGCCGAATGACGTTCTCCTCAAAAGCGCTCTGCGTGAATACGTCACGGAGCACTGCGAAGCCATCTGCGGAAACACCGTCCTCATGAGCCAGCTGGCAGAAACGGAGGGCACGCAAATGTTCGCCGCTGACATACTCAGTCACTTAGTCGCACGCAACACTGACCAGGAGAAGATCAACGCAATATTGGCGGCGCGTGTGAAGGAGCTCGAGACTGCGGCGGATAAAGCTGGGCAAGATTTGGAGGCCAGACTGAAACGGCAGCACGAACGAGACCGTGCAGAGTTGAGCCGTGAGACACAGAAGTCCGAGCACACAGAAGAGGTCACGTCGAACTTGGTCCGGTCGATTGAAAGCCTTCCGAGCGCGTGTCCCAATAGCAGCTGTAAGCGGAAGCTGGGGGAGTTTCAGTTGGAGCGGAAGGGCAGCGCGCGGTACGGTGCAGGGAAAGGCGATTGGGTGGTCAGATGCGCTTGTCGCAGCAGGCTTTGAGGGACTGCGAGGAGTTGAGTGTCATGGTAGGATTGGTCATTGAGGGAACGGAGAGCTCCGCTGGAGCAGTATGCATGGCACCCGTGAGTCGAGCAATCGGCTGACTTCAGTTGCCTCAATTGTCTGAGCATCCCCTGACGTGATGCCGCACGGTAATCGCGGGCCCTGAGCGTTGCACCCGAACAGAAACTTGTCTCGAGCCGTTGAGACCGAACATCGTTCGATGAAAGGAATAACGCTAAGACATACATGGTCTCAGGGTAGGGGCAGACAAGGGTGCGAACATATAAGGTATGGAAAGCAACAGGGCCAGTCGATTACACCATGAAACACATTCTATCTCAACGCGAAACTCACACTTCCGGCGTTCCATCTGAACGCGGAAATATTCCGACCGATCTCCTTTCTGAACGCAGTAATGGTTTCTGCTAACGAGAGGACACTCCTCCAACACATCCCGTCCCTGGGGCTGAGCGAAAAGTACTCAGATCTCGCTATCAAATGTCAGGGGCGCGATTTTCACGTCCACAAAGCCGTCGTCTGTCCCGCATCTCCCGGTTATCGCAAGCCAATGCGACTCGAAAATGCAGGAGGGCCTGTCGGGGGTGATCCATCACCAGGAGTCTAGCGTCAACGCCATGGACGGGACGCTTTCCTTTCTCTACACGGGAACACACGACGTGGGCGCGAAGGGAAACAGTCGAGCTGACCTGGGAGGTCACGTGGGGTGGCACGTCATCGACATAAAATACATTTCTTTGTTCGCAAATCGAAATTTTCGGTCTTGCGGAATACTCCCAAATTCCAAGCCTTAAGGAACACGCCGTGGAAATCGTGGAGACAGCAATAGCTGACAGCTTTAGTCTTGATGGTTTACTGGAGGTCATGATGGCTGTTGGCCGTTGCATTCCCCCTGACGAACAGCGTCTGCGAGCTGCTTTAAAGCGATTATCTGGTCAAGCATCGCATTTCGTTATTGCAAAACCCGGAGTTCTTCCGCTGCCTTACTGGAGTCGACGGCTCGCAGAACTTGATAATAGATCTGCTCTTCTCTGCGATGGCACAAAACGAAATGCTGGATTTAGAAGCTTGGGATTACCAAGTGCTTGAAATCCTGGGCCTATTAGGAAAAGACTATCGAGACACAACAATCCTGAGTGGCTGCGAGCAGAGAGAGCGATAGAGAAAGTTGGGATAAGAAAACACGTGCGCAAAGCATGCGCTCGCTGAATCTTGGAAGCTGATCGTGCAAATCGAGGGAAGGGAAGTCCTTGTTTGCGTCGTGCAGGAAAGACTCTGGGTGATACGGTGCAGCTGCGGGGAACTTGTTCAAACAATTTACGACGGATTGCTGTGGTACTGAGCTCGTCCGATGGCTGTAGCTGTTGCATGACGCTCGAATATGCTTTCGTGTAAGACTGGAACGGGCGGGAACTTGAAGATGCGAGCGGTGGCGACGGCGCAAGATGGACCTGACGGAAGCGTGACGCTCTATAAATCATTGTGCTGCTCTGATTGATTAGAGACAAGCTGCTAATAGACAGACGTCGAAATGGCTTGAATGTTTCAGAGCGTTTGAACGTAATAGGTCTTTTGGCTCGCCATATTCGGAGCCCGAGATGTTTGTTAATGGGAAAGGACGGGCGGAGATGCAATTTGATTTCGCCGATTTTCAAGGAAGGGCGACGACGATGCTTTGTGCAGAGGAAACGAGTATTGCGTGAGTGGCGTCCCCTTCTTCGTCCAAATTGCGATGGGTTTTTTGTTTGACAACTTATCGTGTACACTGTGCTGAGGTCAACAGCAGCGACAAATAACAGCTTTGAGCCCCTCGTGCAGACGCGTCCTGTCTCGGAGGCTCGTGCTCGTCAACAACATGGTCTCGCTCGCTGATAATGAGCGAGAAAATGCTTATGCTTCAGCTTCATCACCAAATGATAGGATCGACCCTTTCGCGTCCACGGGGCGATTGTCTGTCCGGCGTCTTCTGTCTCTTCTAGTTAACACGATTCTCAAATGCATGAGGGCCTCTCCGGAGTGATGCGTTCCATGCAACAACTCGCCGAAAAAAAAAAAAGACAGGCAAGCATTTATCACGAATCTTCTGTGAACCGTGATCGTGCATGCCGAGCAAAAGCAGCGCATGCGAGAGACAAACTTGACCATGGCATTTGATAAGGTGGCCATAAAGTGCGACGACTGTAACCGTTGGAGACCAGTGAGTGTATCAACATTTGGCAACGGTGATGAAGTGGTACTTGAGTGTGCGGCGTGCCAATGTCCGCATATTTGAGAGGAAGACAGTGCATCCCGTGGGAACGACATCGCAACTTTCAACTCCAAGTGACATCGCGATGTGCGAGCGATTGAAAAACCGGTATGGCAAGGGCGAGGAAAGCATTGCTGAACGAAGGACGCACAAGGTGCGCTGTCTGAAGGAGGGGACGAAAGAAGGAAGGAAGGAAGGAAGGACGAAAGGTTCATCATGTGTATGGCGATCAAAGGGCAGAAAGTGGACGGCAGACAAGTGAGCGTTTCTAAGACGATTCCAAGGCAGCCGGTCAAGCAATGCAACACAGCAACACTACCATCACCGCCTCATTGTCACCTCAAATCTCTTCGCGCCCATCCAGCAGCAGATAGCAGAATCGCACGCCGTGCTTTCCCAGCCTGTTGCGACGCACTCATCCACCATCACCGCCCCCCTACTAACCGCCACCTAGCCCGCAGCCCCCTTCCTTCTTCTCATCAAACGCCCCAGTCAGCCCGCAACCCCCTTCCCTCTTATCAGAAGCCCCGGCCAACCCTTCATAGTCTATGTGCAACTCACACAGAGGCACAGTGCACACGGCACTCCCTCCCCTCGAACCACGAACGAGCGAGCCCAGACAAGCGGAGGAGGGAACCGTCAAACAGCGACACCGGGCACAGAGCACATCCCCTCGTGCCATAGGTCCCATCAGCAGCAGCCATGGCAAAGAACACCTCATGCCCCCATCATCCAGCCACCGCGCCACCAAGCCCGAAGGGTCGTCCAGAGGTTCCCGGGGAATCTGCGGGATCAATCTCGTTTTGACCTCACCTGCTCAGCTTTCTTCTCTCTCTCTCTCTCGGGCTCTGTGTGTAGATGTTTTGGTATCGACGCTGAGGTTTGCCAGTTCACAGACTAGTCTTTGTGTCATTCTCACCCCGCTTCAGCCCCTTCTCTGACACCGAGCGAATTAAAGCAGTGCTCACGGACGGGAGACAAGCGTCTTGGGCGCCAATATGGCAAATGTTCATTCCCATCATAACATCCGTATCCAATCCAAACGAGGAGGTCGAGAGGAGGTCGGCAGAGACAACCTTTCGCCATCAAAACCCCCCAGCACTAGCCTTACTCCGATACTCCTCAAACGTCCTCGCAACCCCGCCCTCCCGATTAATCCTCGCCCGCTTCTCCATCTCACTCTCCCCCTCGCCCTCCTCCCTCGCCCTCCTCTCCGCCTCCTCGCGCTCAAAAACCTCCTCTTCCGCCTGCGCCACACGCCGAAACTCCGCCCTGCCCTCGCGCCCCCAGAAACCCACCCCCTCGCGCCCCTCCGCGGCCTCGCGCCCGACAAACACGCACCGTACCCAGCTCCCCGGCGCCTCGAACATAGCGGTCTCGAGAACGCCCTCCATCACGCCGCGCAGGCCGCGCGCGCCGATGCCCATGTTCGAGGCGCGGGCGGCGACGGCGCGGAGCGCGAGCGAGGAGAAGCGGAGGTCGATGCCTGAGAGGGCGAAGAGTTGCTCGTACTGACGGAGGAGGGAGTTGCGGGGTTCGGTGAGGACTTGGACGAGGGCGGAGAGGGAGAGGGGGTGTAGGGCGCAGGTTAACGGGAGGCGGCCGACGAGCTCGGGGATGAGGCCGAAGGTTTGGAGGTCGGTGGGGGTGGTGAGGGAGAGGGTGGGTATTTTGGTTGGGGTGGTGGGGATGGTAGGGTTGTTGAAGTTGGGGGTGAGGTGCGGGGAGAGGTGGTAGGGGAGGTTTTTGTGGGCTTCGGTGCCGGTGAGGGTGGTGTAGTGGTCGGTGTCGGGGTTGGAGCCTGGGTCCGGGCTGCGGGCGTGTACAGGGGCGCCGAAGCCGATGCTGCCTTTGCTGAGGCGGTCGAGGATGGTTTTGTGCAAGCCGTTGAAGGCGCCGGCGCAGATGAAGAGGATGTTGTCGGTCTTGACGTTGTAGGTTTCGCCTTTTTGAGGCTGGCTGGATGAGCCGCCCGACATATTGGCCGGGCCGCTGGAGCCGCCGCCCGAGAGCGGGCTGTAGGTCGGGTAGCCGTGGTGTGCGCCGCGGGTTGAGGAGCTGCTGGGGTTGGCGCTGCCGGGGGTGCTGCTGCCGCGTTCTGTTTTGGCTTGCACTTGGACCGTAGTGCCTTCGATGATTTTGAGGAGGGATTGCTGCACGCCCTCGCCGCTGACATCTTTGCCGTGCGAGACTTTGGCGGTGGCGATCTTGTCGATTTCGTCGAGGCATATGATGCCGCGCTCGGCGCGCTCGACGTCGTAGTTAGCGGCGGAGAGGAGGCGTTGGACGCAGACTTCGGCATCTTCTCCAATGTAGCCCGCTTGGGTGAAGCTAGGTCAGAAGTCAGCACGGGTAAGTCGGTCAAAGTATCGTCGTCTCGTCTAAGCCATACGGTGTGCAGTCGCTCATGCTGAACGGTACCTCAAGCACCCGCGCCAACGTCTTCGCCATCAGCGTCTTCCCCACGCCCGAAGGCCCAAGCAGGAGTATATTGCTCTTCTCTATCGTAAGCGGCGTAGGATCATACAGCGGGGCCTGCCCTTCCTGCTGCTGTTGACTCTGCTGCTGTTGCTGTCCACCCTTGCGCCCCTGCTCCTGCTCCCTCGTTCCCCGCCTGCTCCCCTCCTCGCCCCACCCATCCACCGTCGTCGCCTGACCAGGAAACTCATCTTCATCCGCCCGAACGCGCGTCAGCGCAGGCACGTGGATTCCGTCGCGCAGCTCGCCCTCCATACCTTCGACCGGGTGTCTGTTCACGCTGGCCATGCGGCGACGCTCCTCCTGGGCAAACAGCTCCTCGGCCTCATCATCGCGGCGCTGGAGCTCTTGGATGCGGCGATAGTGGTTGTAGACCGCGGTGGCGAGGGTGCGCTTGGCACGGTCCTGACCGACGACGAAGGTGTCGAGGTGGTCTTTGAGGGACTTGGGGGTGATGCGGAGGGTGGAGGAGGCGTCGCGGAGGGGGCCCTGTAGGGAGGGGGGAAAGGTGTTAGAGGTTGGAGAGTACTTGTAGAAAGATCAGGTGGAAGTGGGAAGTCCACGTACTTCGGTTGGACCACCAGGCTCGTAGAAGCCGGTATAGGGCTGGTTGGTGAAGCTGGAGGAGTTGTAGGTGGAGGGGTCGAGTCGCGGGGTGGAGACGGAGAGGTGGCGGCGGCAGATGGCGGAGATGCCGAGATAGGTCAAGCGAGCGGGGGGGGCGAGAGCAGAGGAAGGGAGGAGGGGCATGATGGGGTCGGGAGGGGGTCGGCGGCGGCGGCGGAGGAGAGGGCTGGGGGATAGAACGCGGCGTGAAGTCGACCGCATCACTCATCTCCAGAGAGCTGGGGTGCTGCACGTGATAGGCGATAAGATAAGAGATACGGACCCCGGTTGTCCCAGCTAGAACTGCCCTCCACGCGGTCTCTCCCTTCCACTCCTTCGTTCGCTCCACGCGGTCGGTCTCGTCTCTTTTGTCGGCTTCATTATCCCCTTCCGGACGACGTCGAGAGGCGGTCTCGCGTCCTCATGTGATGCTCTGGCCGTCGCGTCTCAACGCGACTGTACAACGGACGAGACGACGAATGGGTGGGTGAGGTGGTGGTTCGGGGGAAGCGGGAATCGCCTCGGTTGCCCGATCCAGACCTGGCGGCGGGGCAGTGACGCTCGGGTGCAGCAGCAGCAGCTGGGTCTGGGGTTGGGGAGCTTGTTCCCTCACCACGACGGGGGCCATTGGGGAGGCGGGTGGGTGGGCGGGCGACACACTACTGGCCCCGCGAGCGATACAAAGGTAGGTAAGCAGGTACCTCCCTGCACACATATATGTGTCCCTTGGTGGGGTCGCTGCATATCAGTCCATCTGAACCTCTCACATCGCCCCCTCTCCGTCCTCTCTTCCTTCCTTCCTTCCGCACCGCTCTTGCCTGGAGACCAACACCCGCCTGTCCCCGCCTTGACCCTCCACTTCCGCCTCTCCCTCGTCACCTTTTTTCCCCGACAGCTCAACTTGGACCTTGCATGTGAAACCTCGCCCTCAAAAACATGGACAAGCTCAACGAGACGTCCGCCAACAGCATCGCCGCTGCTCCCGCCGGCAGCAAAGTCCCCCAGGACGGCACCGGTCAGCTCCCCACGTGTTCCCGCTCAGCCCGCTCTCTTCTAACGTCTCATCTTCTCAGGCGTCGTCCAACTCGACCCGTGGCTCGAACCCTTCTCCTCCACCCTGAAGACGAGATACGCAAAAGCGCAAGAATGGATCAAGAACATCAACGACTCCGAGGGCGGTCTGGAGAAGTTCTCAAGAGGTTATGAACACTTTGGCTTCACAGTCGCCTCGGACGGCACCATCACCTACCGCGAGTGGGCTCCCAATGCCCTCCGCGCATACCTGATTGGTGATTTCAATGGATGGAACAGGGACAGCCACGAGATGCGAAAGAATGACTTTGGCGTGTTCGAGATCAGTCTTCCCCCACACGACGGCCATCCCGCCATACCTCACGACAGCAAGGTCAAGATCAGCATGGTGGTGCCCAACGACCACGCGAGAGCTGAGAGGGTGCCGGCCTGGATCAGGCGCGTGACACAGGACCTTCACATCTCGCCCGTCTACGATGCGCGCTTCTGGAACCCCCCTCACAAGTACCAGTTCAAGAATGCCCGTCCTCCGAAGCCCGCCTCGGCGCGTATCTATGAGGCCCATGTGGGCATCTCCAGCCCGGACCCCAAGGTCACGACGTACAAAGAATTCACACGAGACTCGCTGCCGCGCATCAAGGATCTCGGCTACAACACGATCCAGCTCATGGCCATCATGGAGCACGCCTACTACGCTTCGTTCGGCTACCAGATCAACTCCTTCTTCGCCGCCTCATCCCGCTACGGCTTCCCCGATGAGCTGAAAGAGCTGATAGACACCGCTCACGGCTTGGGTCTCACCGTTTTGCTCGACGTCGTCCACTCACACGCCAGCAAGAACGTGCTCGACGGCCTCAACATGTTCGACAACAGCGACCACCTCTACTTCCACGAGGGCGCGAAGGGAAGGCACGAGTTGTGGGACAGTCGCCTCTTCAACTACGGGAGCCACGAAGTTCTGCGATTTCTGCTCTCCAACCTCCGCTTCTGGATGGACGAGTACCAGTTCGACGGCTTCCGCTTCGACGGCGTCACCTCCATGCTCTACCATCACCACGGCATCGGCACCGGCTTCTCCGGCGGTTACCACGAGTACTTTGGTCCTGGTGTCGACGAGGACGGCGTGGTGTACCTCATGCTGGCCAACGAGATGCTGCACACGCTTTACCCCTCGTGTATTACAGTGGCGGAGGACGTGAGCGGCATGCCGGCACTCTGCGTCAGCCTCAGCCTGGGCGGAATAGGATTCGACTATAGGCTGGCCATGGCCGTGCCCGACTTGTACATCAAGTGGCTCAAGGAGAAACAAGACATTGAATGGGACATGGGCGCGCTTTGCCACACGCTCGTCAACCGCCGCCATGGGGAGAAGACGATTGCATACGCCGAGAGCCACGACCAGGCGTGAGTACCCCCCAAACCCACCCGCTGACTGTCCGAAACACTCACTAACCACCCCCTAGCCTCGTGGGCGACAAAACCCTCCTTTTCCGCCTCTGCGACGCCCAAATGTACACCAACATGTCGGTTCACTCGGAACTCACCCCAACCATCGCCCGCGGCCTCGCTCTGCACAAACTAATCCGCCTTATCACGCACGGCCTCGGCGGCGAAGCCTACCTCAACTTCGCCGGCAACGAATTCGGGCACCCCGAATGGCTCGACTTCCCGCGCGAAGGCAACAACAACTCCTTCCACTACGCGCGCCGACAGTACAACCTCGTCGACGACGCCAACCTGCGCTACAAATTTCTGGCAAATTTCGACCGCGCCATGCAGACGGCCGAGCAGCGCTACGGCTGGCTACACGCGCCGCAAGCCTTCGTCTCGCTCAAACATGAGGGCGACAAGGTCGTCGTGTTTGAGCGCGCGGGGTTGCTGTGGGTGTTCAACTTCCACCCGGAGAGTTCGTATACGGATTTCCGTGTCGGTGTCGATGTGCCGGGCACGTATCGGGTGGTGCTCGATACGGATGATCGGGCTTTTTGCGGGCAGGGGAGGATCGCAAAGGATCAGAGGTATTTCACTACGAGTTTTGCGTGGAATGGGCGGGCGAATTTTGCGCAGGTCTATGCGCCGGCCAGGTGTGGCATGGTGAGTTGTGATCCTTTTTGCTCTTCGAATGAGGGGGTTGCGGGTGTGCTGACGCTGTTTGTGTTGTAGGTTCTCGCGCTCGAGGAGACGCTGGAGCCCGGGTGGCAGGCGGATGTCAAGCTCGAGTAGCGCGGCTTTCGTTGACTCGCTGCTCGCCGGTGCTCGAGGGCTCGGATGGAAGCTCGGATGGAAGCATTCGTGCGTGTGGGATGGCCGACGTTGGGTCTCGCGCGAATGGACGGGCCCGTGATGCTGCCTCTGCTCGCTGTCGAGTCGATTCCGCCACGCACCCGTCTCGGCGGCATCGGCAGCGCGGCGTTGCGTGCGTTTGCGTGCGTCTGCGCTGCGGTTTGTGGGATGCCCTGAACGCTCACCCCACCCACCGCCGTGAATCATTCGTGCTGTCATAGATTCTCCGTCCGCGTGGGGATCAACGAATGGCGCAGCGTCTCGTGCACGGAATGAACAAGCCAGAGTGGAGTGTCGACATGTGTTTAGGACTCTTGACAGCTCATAGAGGTCTCACTTTTTGATGCTGCCTCCCTCCGCCGTACCGGCTTCCTCGCTCCTCTAGTGGTGGTATGTGTACGCTTTCACTCCTTGCCACGCGTGTACTTTCGTACAGGTGGCATATAGTTTCGTCCAGATGCCAAGGAAGACCCTTCTGCGGCCGTCGTGGATGTGGTTAGCAGTGCCATGATGCTGGCAGCTTCTAGCTATCTATCTAATTTGTACACGTTCGTTCCCGTTACAGCAACGACCTCGCGTCTCGGCCTTGCCCACACGAACCAAACAACACCGCCGCCCCATTAGCCACGAAACCAGTAGCCGCCGCTCTGTCTGGCCCTCTGCTGCCGGGCGGCCTCGCATCCCACCCCCTTCCCATTCCCTCCCCATCTCACATCTCGCGTCCCCGCATCCTCCGGCAACTCATAATTTCACAACTTCCCACCCCCGCGTGTCCATCCCGCCCAGTACTCCACCCACCGGACCCTGCACTTCGCGCCCGTTGATCCAGCGTTTGGGACCCGCCCAGTGCGAGACGAAGCCGGGTGGGCCGGAGATGAGGAGGATGTTGCGGCCGGGGAGGTGGGGGCTCTGCTCCTCCCGCTGCTGTTGTTGTTGTTGTTGGTGGTGGTGGAGAGGGAGGGCGTCGCTTGGTGGAGTTGGCGTTTCGTTGGCGTCGTGAGTGGGTGGCGAGGGCGCGAGGAGCGCAGACACGGTGCTAGGCGTGATGGCTGTGCCTTCTGCGTCGACGAAGTACTCGACACTGAGACTGCCGTCGGGGCGTGTGTAGGACGCTTTGAGCGCGTCGAGGTGCGCTACGATTGCGTTCTTCTCCCCCCGACCCCCCTCGCCATTCCCGCCAGCTCCACCACCGGGGCCCCCAGCCCACCGACGCAGTCCCTCCAGCCACCCCTGCGACTGCGGCGTGTCGCCCACACCCCCCATGCAATCCCCCCTCTCCCGACACCCCCAGAGCACCCTCACATCCACGCCCTCCGCCTCCTTGAGCGCATCCGCAACCCTTAGCGCGGGCGCGATGCCCGTCCCGCCTGCGAGGAAGACGACGCGCGAAGGATTGGCGGGGAGGGCGTATTCGGTTTCGGGGCCACGGAGTTCAAGCGTGGAGTTGAGAGGGAGGCGGGCGAGGTAGGTGGGGAGTTCGCCGGCGTTGGGGGGGGTGGGGTGGCGGATGAGGAGGGAGAGGGGGGTGAGTTGGGTTGAGGAGGTGGAAGTGGGGGTGGGGATGGGGGGAAGGAGGGTGTAAGAGCGGGCGATTTGGAGCTGGGGTTGTTTTATTTGGATGCTGGTTATTGCGCCGGGGGAGGCGGGGGGGAGGTCGGAGGAAGGAGGTTGGAGCGGGAGGGCGGCGCTGGGTGTGGCTGGGTGGAGCGTGAAGAGGGAGAGGGTGGGGGTTAGGGGGGAGCGGGCTGTGAGGGTGTAGGTGTAAAAGCCGTCTGCGGTGGTGGCGGAGAGGGTGTCGAGGTAGGTGTGGAAGAGGTAGCCGACGGGGATGGATAGGAAGAAGGGGAGGAGGGCGCGGAGGGGGGAGCGTTTTGATTTGTCTTTTGAATTTGGTGAGTCTTTGGTGTTGTCCTTTGGATCGTCTTTGGGGTTTCCCTTGGAGCTGTCTATAGATTTGGAGTCGTCCGGTGGGTTTGAGAGGCGGGTGGCGGTTGTGGAAAAGGGGGCGGGTTTGGCAATGCGTTGTTGGAGTCTGAGCTGGCAACGAGCGTTGCAAGGCCGAGGAAGGAGTCTTTGCCAGTACATTTCTGGGGAGAGCCAGGCCCGTTGTCGCGAATGCAATGGGTTAGAACATCGGATGTTGGAGATGTCACGGTCATGGAGGTCGAGGCTCGGCCATATTCGGCGGTATTTCGGATTTCGCCGACTTCCCTTCGTCGAGCATCATCAACTCTTCCGCTCCCATCTCTTACGAACGACACTCTTCTCCGCATCCTCGTCCACTTTTCGAACACTACTTACATTTCCTTGAAATTGTCTCAAAATGGGCGGGCCCAATCTAGAAGTGGCCAAGGTACGGCCCTGTCCGGCGAGCGCCGCGTCTCATCATTCCAAAGCTAACTCTACGTCCAGTTCGGCATGTACATCATGTTTCCTATCGGCATCATGTACTACTTCGGAACTAACCTCGACTCGCGCTTCGCCGTCCCCGACTTCTGGCCCAAAGAAGGCCAAACGCACACCATCCCCTTCGAGAAAGAAGAGATCAACGAAGAGTTAGAGCGGTTGAAGCAGAGGCGCTTGGCCGCGCGCGCGAGACGGCTGGAGCTGGAGAACCAGGGCATGAAGGCAGAGCACACCGAGCACAGGGAGCAGGAGACGCAACACCCCAGACCTGAGAGGCTGGATACCGTGAAGGTGGAGGAGCCGGAGAAGAGCCAGGTTGCGCGGCAAAAGGGGTGGGGTGGTTGGTTTAAATGATTGGGACGAAATGCAGCGATAAGGATCTCCACTCCGACGAACTCTCCGACTACTATAAACGCGACCTTTCAATCACCGCCCCGAAACATTTCATGGCTTTCGACCCTCATACGGGAATTTTCCGCGCCAATGCTCCGCGATGTTTTGCCGCCTCGCAACCCACACCTCGCCCTCCGGACGCGACGAAAGATATTCCACGAACTTCTTCAGTGCCATGAATCGACCTGGCTTGCCGATGATGCGGCAGTGCAAACCAATGGTCATCATTTTCGGCGAGCCAGCCTTGCCCTCCTCGATTAGGACATCAAAAGCCGATTTAAGATACTCGAAAAAGGCCTCGGGCGAGAATGCGCCAGTCGTGCTGTGGAACTTCAAATCGTTGTTGTCGTACCTGCAATCATCAGCATCGCTTTCAGGATCTACGCGTCACGGACAGCCACCACTCACGTATACGGCACGACCAACATTCCCTGCGGCTCCTCCACCCCCTTCTCAGCAGGCACATCAATCCAATACGGCAAATCATCGGCATACGAGTCCCCGACCCATGCCAGCTTCATGCCCATCTCGCGATAAACCTCCCACACCAATGCCTTCGATCGCGGCGACAACCGCCCGTAATACCAACCTTCCGGATACTTCCCCGTCAGCTTCTTCAGCGCCTCCAACTGCCGCCGAATCATCGCCTTCTCCGTCTCCACCTCAACATCATGATAATCAATCCACCGCCACCCATGCGACGCGACCTCATGTCCACCGTCAACCAGCGCCTTCGCCACTGCTGTGTTTCGCTCGAGCGCCTGGCCCACAGCATAGCACGTGACAGGCATCGCATGCGCCTCGAACAAGTTCAACAACCTCCACACGCCGACCCGCGAGCCGTACTCATAGTCACTCTCGGTATTAAAGCTGCGCTGCCCCTCGCGTCCGGCTTTGTCGCCGCTCTGCTCGTGCAGCGAGCTCTCGGAGTGGCTATCGCCGTGCTGCACACTGCGCTCGCCGCCTTCTTCGTAGTTCATCACGAAGCTCACGGCAATTTTGGCGTTGTTGGGCCACTGTGGGTGTGGTGGGTGGCGGCCGTAGCCGGTCAGGTTGCGGGGAAAGTCATATTTGGTGTTGGACAGGGGGTCGGTCGAAGGGGTTTCTTGGGCGTCTGCCATGCTGCAGTTTCGGATCGGACGCGGATGACTCTGGAGCTGTTGGGGGTGCCGGGGAAAGTAATTCTAGTCTCAATCTGCCGTTGTATTTCGATGTACTCCATCTTATCTCCATGTACCTTACTGCCCAGTTTGAGAGCTCTTTGGTGATGTCACAACGCCGCGGGCAAACTAGCTTTGTGCTCTTGACCTATCTGTATGCATGCCTGGCCGGTCAACAACTCTTTTCGCTCGTGAGAAAGCTCCGTCTCGTTCCCGCTCGTGAGCAATCCTCTACCGCGACTATCAATTCGGAAAAGGCTGATTATCTGTTCTTCACTAATCGTGGACGAAAGTTGTCAGCGGCCCAGATGGCCATATGGAAGTGGCGCTGGTGACTTCCATATAGGCACCTCTAACGAGGTCTCGAAACATGAACTGCCATTCAAACATTAGCAACAATGAATCAGCGTATCTCTGGGCGTATAGGAAAACTCACAAAAGCTGAATTGGTTTCATTCATGCGTTTTTCTCGACGCCGCTCTCCGCCACGCTTGGGTTGACGATCACCCATTCCCCATGCCAGCGACATAGTGTTTTCAACCCCCTTGAGTTCCCCTCGTCGACACTTATCATCGCACTATCCTGTCCGCAGCCTCCGCGACATCCCATTTCTTCCGAAGCCGCTCGCAGAACCAGCGCAGTCTTCACTCCTCCTTAAACGCATCGTTTAGATACTCCACAAACAACCCCTTAACCCTCGCCCTCTCCAGCGCATGCGTTCGATTCAACCCAATAAACCCCCTTCTCAGCCTCTGCAACCTCGGCAGCCCCACCTCCCCACCCGCAGGCAGCACCACCGCCTCCTCGACCCCGTCGACCCTCACCTCACCTCCGCCCTCCCCCGCGTGATCCCGCTGCCACGCCCCAACGGCCTGCACCACCTCCGACGTCGCGCGATCCAACTCATACAGATAATCCCCACCCGCAGCCGGCTTCAACACGGTAGCCGCATTCGGCCTCACGACCGCCGCCTTACCCCCAACCAACGCATCCCAAATAGCATCCGCCGGCGGCTCCGCATCCTCCCAAGGCACCGAAAACAACGGCGCGTCCCATCGCGCCATCCCGTTAGGCTCCTCGAACCGAAAAACCAGATTCTCAAACACCTCACGGTCATACCCGCCCCCGGCGCCCTCGCCCAGCGCCCGCTCGTTCAGCTCCCGACACTTGGCCGCCTGCGTCCCCACATGCACGACGCAGTGAGGCGTGCGCAGTGCCTTCGCTTCGCAGTACATTTGGTAGCGGAACCCTTTGATGTAGTTGGGCGCGTCGGCGATGACGATGGTTTCGCGCGAGAGGTGGCGTTTGATGGCGGAGGCGAGGGTTGCGCGGGCGTCCTTTTCGGCGCGGGCGGTGGCGTAGGCGGAGCGTGGGAGGCCGAGGTGGTCGTCGGAGATGTGGTGGAGTTTTAGGGATTGGAGTTTGGGGTCCGTGGAGGTGGCGATCTTTTGGCGGAAGGCGGAGATGAGTTGCTGGGTCCGATGGGTTTTGCCACTCGTGGGGTAGCCGGACATTAGGATGAGCTGTTGGGGTGTTAGAGGGTTCGTGGGTGGTGTTCTTAGATTGGCGACGCACCGGCATGTTGAGGGGGTGATTGAAGGGGGTGATCGAGTAGCGATCTGTAGAACGCGAAAGGGGAGTTGGCTCAATGGCCTAGACGCATTCAGTCAAAGAAGATCGATCGAAGTCCTAATGTTGACTATGAGGTGAGGCTGTGGAGTGAAAAGAATCAGACGCATACAAGACTTATACGCGGTCCAGTCTACAGGTCCGATGTGCAAAGAGGAGTGGGGTGGTGCGAAGAAAAGGGTAATAAAGGTGATAGACGCCGGCCCGCGGCTGACACGTCTTTGCTCGAAATTGCAGGCAAGGAATTCTTCGCGGCTGTGTTGGCTGATTTTACTTGAATGCTCTTCCTCAAAAAGTGATCAAGTGCAGATAGAGGTCTGCAGCACAGCGAGCAGTCATGACTTTCAACGGGAGCAGCCGTCGCTGGCTGCCCAGCAAAAGTTTGAGAGTTCGCCAACGCCCAGCGTCCTAAGCTCTACAACAGTGAATAGATAACAACGGGTATCATCGAAGGGGGTCTTGAGTCTCAGTATCATTACAGTCCACCACTTTCGTCATATCAACACATGTTCAGTTCCGTGTCGTCCGAACCCAGACCAAGGGTCCTGGACGCCTTGCCGCGGTCTCGCCCGACAACGGCTGTCCTTCCTCTCGTCCTTGTCCACAAAAGCGCCACAAAGACCTACCCGTAAACCACCCCAAAAACCATCCAAAGACCCAGCCATCCTGCAGAAACCCTCACTCAAAAGCCTCCCTCCCCAAAACCCCCCGAAACAACCTCCCCACTCACCCCCGCCAAGCCCTCCTCTGCAACCCTCGTCCGCATCCCCGCCGCATCTACATCGCGCCCCAACCTATCCCACTCCCTGAGCCCTTTGCGCTGCTTGACTTCGCGCTCCTCGATCTGCTTTCTAAGCTTCTCGGCGTCGTCGCGCAGCCGCTCCAACCGCGTAGAGTCAATGTGCGACACCGCTTTGACGCCGCCGGGCAGCGGCACGGGTAGATCTGCGAGCGCGGGGTGCGGGCGCGGGGGCACATGGAGCGCGGTGTGGTGGGTGGTGGCGGCGCGGGGCCCGGTGGGGGTCGCGGTGCGGTCGGGGACGCGATCAGGGATAGGGTTGCCCGAGGGCGTGAAGCGCTGGGTGCGGGGGAAGGTGGTGGTTGTGGCGTTGGCGCTGGGGCGAGAGGCAGGCGCAGCTTGAGGCTGGTGATGAGGCTGAGGTTGTGAGAAGGAGTTGCGTGGACCAGAGGGAGGGGCAGCTGGAGCCGCGGCCGCGGCCGCGGCTGGTGGGCCTGTTGATGGGGCGCGCACCTCGTTGTCGCGGTCGAAGCTTGCGCTGCGATTGAGGTTGGGGTTATGTTGAGCTGGGGGTGGCCCACCGCCGCCGCGTCCGCCAAAACCTGGGCCGCCTCCAAAGTCACCGCGGAAGCCGCCACGACCACGGGGGCCTCCGAATCCTCCACGTCCCCCAAACTCGCCGCGGCCCCCAAAATCGCCACGCCCGCCACTAAAGTCGCCGCGACCTCCAAAGTCACCACGACCTCCAAAATCCCCACGTCCACCAAAATCGCCCCTAAACCCACCACGCGAACGTGGAGGACCAAAGTCACCTCTAGCCGGCCCACCAGCACGCGGTCCCGACGGAGGCAGAGCAGGCGCCCTCGCATGCGCAGAGATCGGCGGCGCAGTCGAAGCTGGCCCCGTAGGCGGCGCCATCGAGTTTGCCGGACCGCGGTAGTTAGCAGGGCCCGAGGGCGGTGCGCGCGGCGGCGGTGCGTCGTCGTTGCGGAAGGAGTCGCGCGAATCGCGCGCAGGTGGAGCGCGATCGTCGATGGCGTAGTTGCGGTCTTCTTGGAAGTCGCGCGGAGGTGGAGGTGAGGCTTGCGTAGGCGATCGTGCGCGGAAGGGTTCGCGGTTGTCGTAGACATCGCGCACTGGTGGGGGAGCGGGACGGCTGGGGCGGTCGTCCGCGGGCTGTTGGAGTGCGAGTCTGCTGGGGTGTACTGGAGGTGAAGAGCGGCGCGAGGTAGCCGCAGACTCGCGCCCGCCCGCATCGTCTGGCGCGTAGAAGTCCTGTCTAGCGTAGAGAGGCGGAGAGGGAGACCTGGCCGGGGGTCTGCGCCAATCGTCCACGGCACGCGGGTCCACGCGATCGTTTCTGCCTGGTGGCGTGCGCGACCTCATGCGGAAGTCTCTTGCCACACCGCGCGGCGAGGGCGGCCTCCTGCTGTCCCTGGTGTCCGGAGAGAACCTCCTCCTAGGCGGTGTTCCTGTTCGCGAAGGCACGAAATCGTCGAACCTGCCCCGAGGAAGCGGACTCTCAACCCTCTCCCTCTTCACCGGTGTCCTTCCTCTGCTCGCGATCGGCGACGGCTCCCTCCCCCTCCTCAACGGCAAAGGGCTGCGTTCCCTGAACCGTGACGGCGGTGGCGAGCGCGGGCCGGCAAATGCCCTGTCATCTCTCAAATCCCTCTCTTCGCGGAAGCCTCTGTCATCCCTCGCATCCCTCCTGAACCTATCGTCTCTTGCAATCGGCGGCGGCGACCTAGGCCGGCCGCGGTAGCTATCTCCTCCTCTTATATCGCCACGGTCTCTGAACCTGGGCGGCGTGGGCGAGCGGCGGCGGAAGTCATCGCGGCGGGGAGGTGGTGGGGAGCGGCTACGGGCTCGTGGTGCACGGTATGAGTCGCCGGCGAAGTCGCCTCTTCGAGGCGGTGGAGAACGAGCGCGGTAGCTGTCGGCGCGCGGGGGTAGCGGTGGCGAGCGTTCGCGTGCGCCTCCGGGGCGGTAGGACTGGCCCCTTCCGGTGCCGTATTGGTCTTCGACAGGGACGTCAGGGCGCCTGGAAAGGTGAGTGTTAGTTGCTTACAGCCTGTCTGGGAATGTAGAGTTGTATCAAGTGTAGTGTTTCGGTCTCTTCCAGTGATTCCACAGCTCCCACGTGGAAGTAGGTTTCTCTCAACCACTGCGCGGTCGGCGTGATAGTACCGTCCATCAACCCACCCGAGCAAAGCAACAGTGAAAGACAAAAAGTGCAAGCCTTACCTCCTCTCTCTGTCGCGGTCCATCTCGAAGGGCGCTCTGCTGGATGGATCGCAAGTTGATAATGCCGCGGCTGACCTGCGATGTTATCTCGCACGAACGGTAAAGCTGAAGATGCAGAATGCGAGCGGTGGGGGTCGACGTTCGCTTCAGGATCGCCTGTTGGAAAAGTCGCAGCGCAGCAACGCGCAGTCAGAGGACGTGCTGGCCTTGGCAGCTTTCCGTCTCCCGCGCCGTCACGTGCCATGCCTCTTGCGCTCCGCCCTCGATTTGCCTCGCCTTTCCCTTGACAGCCGCTGATGAGACACGCAGAGGGGAGTCAGCATCCACCAATTTCGCCCGTGAATCGACTGTCGTTGAATAGCCCCGATGTTCGCCCCGTGAGCCCAATCCGACGTCCAGGACGGATCCACCGCCAACCCTCAGAATCCCTCACTCGTCACCAACTTGCGCGCTGTGATTGTGAGTTCATGGAACGTGGTAAGTCTTGATACTCCTGCCACGCCGACAGCAAACTACGCTCCACCTCGGAACCCGAGGCGTGCAGCCTTGCGAACCCCTCCACTCCAGATGCCGTTCGCTCCATAGGGTGCTCGATTTCCTTCCTCCACCTCCCATCGTATCTGTACACATCCCCCCTCCTCCCTCCTCGCTTCACCGCCTTCCTCACATGAATCTTGAGAATCTTAAACCTATCGCCCCTTCTTTGCCTTCTCCTGATCCCGCTTCTGTCTCTTCGCCGCCTCCTCCGCGATCATCCCGCTCAGATCCTCCTGGTCCACACCCCCCTTCCACCCGCTCTGCTCCTGCCTCTGCGAATCGTACTGCCTCCGCACCTCGTCTCTTGACATCTTATCGTCTCGCTCCAGCGCATCCACATCCATACTCACATCCAAGTCGCCCGCCTTCCGCTTCCGCGAACGGTCGTCGTTCTGGCCGAGCACGGGGACATTCGAAGGGGCGCCGCGCTGCTGGTTCAGGTCGTATGCACGCTCACCGCCGAAGAAGCCCTCCGCGCGGATGGAGCGCTCTTGCAGCACTTGGCCGGCTGACCGAGGGTGCGATGTGTCTTCCGTCTCAGTGCCGCGGCGTTGTTTCCGCAAGTTGAATTCTTCGGCCATGCTCTGCGTTCCGGTCTCGGTGGGTGCCATTGAGGCCAGGCCGCTCGGGGTTTCCATACCACCTGCTGGCGTCTCGCGTCCGCCTGAAACGTCTTCTTCGTCGCCCTCCTCCTCGTCTTCATCCTCGTCCTCATCTTCTTCTTCGTCTTCCACTTCGTCTTGGATGGGTTGCAGCTCACCCCAAAGTGACTTGTCGACTTTCTCGGCCTCTCTTTGCGCCTCGTCCTTCGCATTGTCTTTCTCGGCGCCCGCGCCGAAGATGTCTCCACCCCACAACGGTTGGTTGGCTTCGTCCATGGGAGGCTTACCAAATCCACCCGGGTGAAACCCCCACGAAGCTCCGGGAGGCGGGGGCATGTTCAGGCCAGGAATCTTGAGCGCCGGGTAGCTCGGAGGGGGTCCGATCTTCTGCTGGTTAATCAGCCACGGAGGGGGAGCACCGGGCGGCATGTTCAGCGCTTCCTGCAGCTCGTCGCTCAACTCACCCGGGCGAAGATGGCGAAGATTGGTCTCGTACTCCTTCCCTTCGTAGTACACTTCGCCGTAGCGAGTGAGGTGTGGCTTGGTCTGCCGGCGGAAGAAGGCCTCGTACAGCTTCTGGTAGTCGATGTCGAGCTTGCCCATTTTGCCCGAGACGCGTTCTCGCTGCTTCTGCTTCATAGTCGCCTCGGCCTGCTTCTCCAGTACGGCGTCTCGCATTTCGCTGATGCCCGTCTCGGCGATGAATTTGGGTAGCGCAAAGCCCGCCTTCTCCACACCACGCTTGCTGCTCAGGTATTCTCTTTTGAGCGACCAATGGTTCGGCACAGGTACCACATTCCTCGCACCCTTGATATTCACCAGCAACTTTGGATCTTGCGCTGAAGTGTCCGTCCAGTCCACCGTCTCCGGTTTCCTTACAATCGCCTTCAGCTCAGCAACAGACAGCTTATTCGCCGCCTTGCGTGCTTTTTTGGACAGCTTATTCTGCGTCGCCGCCTCCTCATCTTCGTCCTGGACATTGTCGTCATCATCGTAGAACACCTCCGGCTTCTCGGGGTCCTTCATCGCGGGGTCCGCCTTATCTTCATCCTTGAACTTGGCGAAGACATTGGCGAACTGCTCGAAAAGAGGGTCCTCGAGTGGCGCGTCGAAGTCTTCGACGGCGGGCACGTCCTGAACGGGATCATCGGGTTCGGGCGCGACGGGCTCGAGGGGGTGATTCGCGTCGGCATCTTGCGGGTTCGGGGTGCTGTCTAGCGTCTCTGGTGCTGGAGTCGAGGAAGCCTGTCCGCCGTTAAGAATGCGCGCGGGGAATTATCTTTGCGCAAGGGTTTGGCGACTTACCTCCTGCTTCTGCTGCTTCTTCTTCGCCCGACGCTGCTCATTTTTGGTTGGCTTGCGCGCCTTTGGCTGTGCTTCGGCGATGACTCCGGGCATAGTGCCTACCTCCTAGAAGAAGCTCGCGTTATGTATCGCTATTCTTGCGATGGTGTGCGGTGCTTCTGTGAGTTCAAAGGAGCGTGTGAGAGTCGGTGCGAAGAGGATGCAGGGAGTGTAGAGTGGTGGGTGAGCGCGGAGATCTGGAGGAGCCAAACTCGCGATGCGCAAGGCTTGGCGTTTACGACAGTCGCTGTCCGAGCTTTTCCCGAGCCCTTCACGTCTGTAAAGCATCCCGAGCCTCACGAAAAGAAACCTGCAAGGCAAAAGAGGACGGGACCTGCATTGAAGGAGAGTGCGACCACTGTCGTCAGCTGAGGATCTTACCTGTATGGCGCATTGCGCAGCTGAAAACATTCCCGTGGTGGCCTGACTTACACGCCCCAGTCAAATCGACGTGATCAAACGCTCCACGATGAGCACATTCTGTTGAATCGACAATGCTTTAAAGCGAACCCACCGCAGTTCATCAAGCTCCTTGTCAGAAGGAGACCGAGATTTTACACGAAGCACGCGGCCTGCCATTCTCGGAGCACTTCACGTAGAAAAACACATCCATCTCCGTTTCACTGGCCGACCCGCGGGAGCAACATCCCTCAGATCACAGTACAACGACTCCCCGAGGCCCACGACAACTCAAAAACCATGAGTAACCCCACCCAAGATGTACCACCCGAGGGCGTCCACCAATACGAGACTGCCGACGACGTCCCCTTCGAAATCTCCAAGTACTGGCACCAACGACACCAAATCTTCTCCAAATACGACGCCGGCATCTGGATGACGGACGACGCCTGGTTCGGCGTAACCCCCGAGCCCGTGGCGGACAAAATCGCCGCGCACGTCGCCACCGCTCCAGCGTCGAAGACGATTCTCATCGACGCGTTCGCGGGCGCGGGCGGGAACGCAATCGCATTCGCGCGGTCTGGGCGCTGGAACCAGATTTTCGCCGTGGAGAAAAGTCCGGCGGTGCTGGCGTGCGCGAAGCACAATGCCAAGGTGTATGGGGTGGAGAAGAAAATTTGGTTTATTGGCGGGGATGTGTTTGAGGTGTTGGGGAGGCAGTTGAAGGCGCAGGCGAAGAAGGCAGTGGTGTTTGGGAGTCCACCTTGGGGAGGTGAGTGAGGGGGGAAGACTCGTTTTGTTGTGTTTGTGCTAATGGCGGTGGGCAGGGCCGACTTATACCGACTTCGAGATTTTCGATCTGGGAGTGATGGATCCGTACCCGCTTGAGCAGCTGTATACTGCGTTCACCAAGCTCACGAACGACGTGGCGCTCTATCTCCCACGCACATCCGACCTGGAGCAGCTGGCAAAATACCAGAAAAAGGATGAGAAGCTCCGCGTGACGCATTACTGCATGAACGGGTCAAGCAAAGCCCTCTGCGTCTTCTATGGAGACTTTGCACTGGAATGAAGAAAAGCAAACCAGCCGAGTCGGGTTCAGAGCGAGGAGGACGCTGCCTCAGCAATGATGACACCCCCCGCAAACTCCTGCCCCCACCAACCCAGCCGCATCAAAAACGCCTCGCGCTCGCTTGCACCAAACCCATCAACCAGCAACCCTCAACCCGCCATTCTCCTCCCACGCGCCCCCCCGTTCCCCCCCACCCCGAAGATCCGCTAGTTTTCCCACGCCTTCTCCCTCCGGATCTGCTCCCCCAACACCCGACAACTTGCCTTCAGCTCCGCCTCACACAGCGGGCAGAGCCACTCTTCCCGCTTCTCGCCCTTGTGCGCGACATCGCGCGTGCTGCCGCAGGCCTTGCGCAGGACTTGGCCCGTGCGGCAGTGGCGCTCGCCGCCGTTGGGCGACGTGTGAGCGCAGCCGCCGTGGTTTGTGAGGGGCCGCACGCACATGGTGTGGGTGTGGCGGGGCGGGGAGAGGGCGTAATTAGTGAGCCAGGGGGAGATGGGGGCGGGGGCTGGGCAGCGGAGGGTGGTGACTGAGGGTATGGTGGTCGGTTTGGTTGGCGTGTTGTTGCTGGCGAGCGAGTGTTGGTTGGCGGTGATGTCGATGGATCGGCAGGGTGTTGCCAGGGTGACTTGTGTGGTCGTCACTGAGAGTGGCTTGTCTCCTCGTCTTTCTTGGAGGTGTCGTTTGCTGGTGTGGTGTTGTCGCTCGCAGGGATGCTGTGGGATAGTGTAGTGACTGAATTCGCTGTTCTCCCCAAACGATTGCGTGTTGTGAGATGGGATATGAGTGTGAAACGCAAATGTGAGGTCGGCGGCGGCGCACATTATGACGACTTTAGAGCGTGATGCGGCTGGCTGTGGGTGTGAGGAAGGAGCTTTGGAGCGAGATTTGGGGCAGGTGCGTCTGAGAAGCGGCCGACCTCGAGGGGATTTATGTATAACGCGTTGAAAGAGCTTCCGCTCACCGTGGACCTCAGGCATAACTGTGCACCTTCCAAGAACATAGCTTGGGTCGCGCTCTAGACCCGCGCACATCCCTGCGGATGTTTACAAACAATGCCCAAGTTCTCCGTGCGCGGTCAGACGCGGGGTGTGTTCTCTGTGTGAACGTCAGCAATCCGGCTGCGCCATCCCAGCAGTCGACTCAACATCCGGGAACTGTGAGGTTCATGATCAAGGGATGCTTGGAGGGGGAAGGCCGGAAAGTTTGGGGCAGCCGTTACTGCCGTTGAAGCCCAACCTATCGCTCTGCGCTCGAGCTACGCAATCACGTTAGCTTTCGTGTGAAATGCATCACTGAGATTCGAAACACAACGTCTTTTGGAGACTTTTCTTCATACGCAGCGCACCTCTCGTGCGGCTGCTCGCTGTGGCTATGATACACGCGCTCGCTCCGCATGAAAGCCAGTGGAGGGTGTAAGAGACCCCCAACGTCAACATCGTGGATCAAGTTCGGCCGCGAAGGCTACACCGAGAACGCGTGAATGGAGACTGCCCGCAGGCCTGACTGAGCGAGCAACGCAACACGCTGCTGTAAATGCAAAACCCGGACGACCCATGACTCGAAAAAGCGACCCTCCCATACCATCTTATGCTCCCCCCCTCTGCACTGACTTCAACTGCCGGCTACCGGCCAGGGTCGTCCATCCAGTAAGGCTTGCTGATCGTAGAAGAAGGCGTATGGTCGTAAGTTCGTGCACGGGGCGCTTAGTTAGGGCACATCGACTGGATGTGGCCGGGCTGCTTGCAGCGGTAGCAAACACGGTCGCCGCCGGATTGCGTCGGGCACTCGCGCGACAGGTGGCCGACCTCGCCGCAGTTGTAGCACTTCTGGCCCTGGGTGCAGTCACGGCTCATGTGGCCGAACCCGCCGCACGAGTAGCAGGTCTGCCCGCCTCCGCCGCGGGGACCGCCGAAGCCACCGCCAAAGCCACCGCCGCCACCGTAGCCGCCACCGTAGCCGGCGCCGCCAGCAGTGCAGTTCCTGGGCATAAGTTAGCATCATGCTGGAGGTTGTGGGAGGGTTAGTGAGCGCGTTGTTTACCTAGCAATGTGACCGACTTTGCCGCACTTGTAGCACTCCTGACCAGAGGTCGGGCCGCCGAAACCAGCAGCAGGGGGGCCACCGGCGGGCGCGCCGCTGGGGCACTCACGGCTGATGTGACCAGCCTGGCCGCAGTTGTAGCAAGTCTAGGAAAGAGTTAGCGATGGCTTCGGATGGGCGCCGGCTGGTTTCTCTCCGTGTCTCGTCGTGAGCATCTGCTGCCATTGCTGCTGCTACTGCAGCCGCCAGACAGGAGAAAAATGCGAAGAGATTCAACTTACGGGGTTGCCACGGGTAGGGCAGTCGCGGGCCTGGTGAGAGGTGTCGCCGCCTGTGAAGTGTACATCAGTGTTGTTCTTGGCGTGGCAAATGATGTGAGCTGCTCGGTAGGTGGGGCACACGCGGCCACGAGAGCACCTTGGTGGTATGTTCGTCGCAGAAGAATAAGTAGAGGGCGCTGGAACTCACAGTTGTAGCAGCCACGACCGCCGCCGCCGGGAGCACTGCCGTAGTCCATGTCGGAGGATTGGTTGTTTTGGAAACAGGTAGAAGACGTGGAAGTCTGGTTCTCGGCGTCGCGACGGAGTTGGTGGTGGTGAAGAAAGATCTCGATGAGGTGGCCGCTGAAAATTCCGGAGCTCAAGGGTAATGTGAGGCCGAAGAAAGGTGAGATGTGGTGGGCAGGGTGGTGGTTGGTGGTGTTCCTAGGTGTGAAAAGTGAGCCTCAATTTCGACAATGCACGGGCCTCATGACGTTGCTTACTCTGTCGTGGTAGCGGGGCTTCCGTTCTCGGCGTCGGCTTCGTGCTGGTTGCTCGTGAGCTCGCAAGGATCGTTGCTGCTGTGAAAAGGTCGGCACGTGAACGATTGTGAGTTTCTACAGCATGCTGATTCACGTGTTAGTACCTGCTGCTGTTCTTACGATCTGTGCTGTGTTAGTGGTGTTAGCACTGCAAGTGAAGGAATGTGGTGGCAGTGAGGTTGTTAACAGCCCGAGCTTCAGGTCGGCAACTTGAAGCGATACGCGCCTGGACGGCCGTGCTTCTTGGCATTTCAGGTTGCCTGAATATTCTCAGGCATTACATGCGATCAAACCAAGAGGCTGGAAATGCAACTTCTCGAGCAAGGCGCCACTCAATGGAATACATGGGTTTCGCTTCATGACCCTCATCGTGCACAATGCTATCAAGAAAGAGTTGTGCGGCCCCCGGAGAAGCCTCAGCAAGTAATTGCACCTTCAGGCTATCCGGACAGCTCTGAATGAAAAGAACAAGAGAGAGAAATACCCAGCCTTCCCTCCTTTGGCCCCATCGTCTGTTGTGGCGTCGAGAGAGAGCTAGAATCCTGGGTGCAGAGATCATCGTGGGTCTAAATCGCCCCTGAGAATTTTGCATTCGTGTTACATCACAAGCATTGGAGTGCGAGTAACAAACATACCCACCGCAGGTACCCGTCCCGCCCCATTGCCTTTGCTTCTTTTTCATGTTTCCCAGATTGCTCCGCAAACTTTTAGAGGACACTTCTAGTCCGTAAGCATTCCTGTTCGCAACTCGTCGTCTACCACCCTTCTCATCTTGACAAGAACTGCACCCCAACATACGACATGGCTCCAGGATACAACTTCGACCCCCCTTTCCCGTGGGCTCCACGTCTTGCGCCTCGACCTAGACATTACCAGCTGCTGAATATCTTCATGCCGAAATTCGCTCACATCATGACACGTCAAAGACTGTCCCAGGAGGCCACGATTCGCCATCTAGTTCGAGACAGCAGCAGGCGCATCAACAGAACCGCACTCTGCAAGGCCTACCGTGCCGTCCTTCGAATCTTACTGACCGCATACGATGCACACTCGGTCTACACTCAGATCCGGAACAAGCTCGAATACAACATCAGGGCAGATCAGCGACGCATACTGCAGCGAAGACAAGCTGGCCATGAACGGACCTTGAACAATTTTGAGCTCCTCTCCGAAATCACGAGGCAGACACAAGGCTATCCGATAGGATCCATTCTGAGCGGCGTCTTTCTGACTTATGGACGCAGTCTTCTCAGCGATGGCATACAAGCCGTGGGAGAACTGGCCCACTCGCTGTTTCGATCGAAGATGAGCCAAAACGACAAGACCGCATGCCTCAGACTCATTGCCCGACAGCGACCTGATATGGTCAATTTTCTGTGGAGATACTCCGATTCCGAGACTCGACAGTTGAGGAATGCGCTGAGAAGGCTGATTCACGCAGAGCATCCTCGAAATCCAATGAGAGGCGGAGTCCGACGAAACATGAGTCCACCCACGAGGCGACCAAGTCGTAATCGATTAAGGAACATGGGTGGTGGAGGCCGACGGGACATGAGTCCAACCCCAAGGCGACCAAGTTGTAATCGACCGAGGAACAGGTCAGATCCGGGGTTTAGACGACTTGCCAGACAAGTCGACAGGGTGGCCGATGCTGCTGAGAAAATGGCATCAGAGACCGACGAGCTGAGGAAAATAGCGGGGGTTTACTAAGTTCTGCGGTTAAGCTTGGGCGGAGACATGCTTGAAAGTGCTACACTCGAGTTGGAGTGCGCATCTCTGTTTGAAAAGCAGAATGGTATCGACGTGTACACTGCAACCTGCGACCAGGGAGAACGCTGCGATCCGCGAATTTACCACCGACGCCCATCAAAAGCTCACTGATAAGACGGGGGAGCGGTCCCGCCACCCCCAGCAAGCCTCTCAAAAGCCTCCGACCTAACCGTCTGCAAATGCAACCTCGCACGATTCAGCCGCACCCCCGCCTCATCCGACGCCTTCTGCGAAAGCGGCTGCTGCTCCTGCACCGTCTTCAGCCACCCGCTCAGCTCCTGATCCGCACGCTTCAACTGCTCGTCACCCTCCTTAACACTCTCCCGAAAATCCATGTCAGAGAAAACATTATCAAACAACACATCACTCAAAAAATGGCCCTGCTCGATATGCACCGCGGAGAGGTCGCGAATCTCGGGCCGCGCCCGCTGCGCCTCGCCGAAGCACCGCAGCGCCTGTGTGAGGCTTTCTTGCGCCAGGCTCAAAGCGTCGCGCTTATACATGTCGACGCCTGCGCCGCCGCCGACGACGTCGAGGCCTGCGGCGTCGTACGCTCGGTTCATCTCGCGCAGGGCTTTCTGCATGTGTTTGTCGGCGCGGCTCAAAGCGGCGAGGGCGATATGGTCGCCCGACGCGGCGGCCTGGGTTTGTTCAAAGTCCGCGCGGGCCTGCCGGAGCGCCTCTTCGAGCTGGTCTTCGCCCGGCACTTCGGGTGTCGGGCCCGCGAAGATGGCCTGGTACATGCGGTCCAGCTCGGCTTGGGCGTCGTGGTGACGTTGCGTCTGGGTTTCGAGGCTGGCTTTTTCTTGCTGCGCGTTTTTGAGCGCGGCTTCGAGTTCCTCTTTGGCGCCTACGGCTTCGCGCTCTCTCTGCCAGGCTTCGAGAAATTCGCGCTCTTCTTTTTCTTGCTTGGAGGCGAATTTTTCTTTGCCGCGGGTGCCGCCCATCTTGTAGGCGTAGCGCTTCATGACGCTCTGTTGCATTTTTTTGTGGTCGAGGCGTTCTTGCTCGGTGGCGGAGTGCAGGCGCTTCAGGTTCTCGGTGGTTTGGAAAATCTGATTCTGGAGGTCCGTCACGAAGGCGTTTGTTTGCTGGAGCGAGGGTACGGCGTAGTCGGTCTCCGTTAGGATTGTAAGTAAGTGGCCGTTGTGGGCAGAGGCCTGAGTCAACTGGTCTTGAAGGGAAGACATGCTTGCGGATGGGAGAACCGAGGGAAGGAGATGCGTGGAAACAAGAGAGCTGAAATGGTGAAGAGAACCTAGGCTGACGGTATTTGTACCTACGTACGTCTTCCCGCTGTGGACAAGAAAGGCTGCAACAGCGTGGCTGTACCACACACATGCGGTGTCGTTGGCAATGAGGCGCTTGCGGCGCAACTGCCGAGGCGCGAAATCCTTTGCCAAGCCTAAAACGAGCCCTGTCGACTTGTAATTAA
Organism: Aeminium ludgeri; assembly: GCA_004216415.1. Lineage (NCBI taxonomy): Eukaryota > Fungi > Ascomycota > Dothideomycetes > Mycosphaerellales > Aeminiaceae > Aeminium > Aeminium ludgeri. The sequence continues at coordinate 53,629 of SGQK01000015.1, forward strand.
CAGCCGGTGCGCTTGCGCCTCCTCCTTCGCAAGTGTAGTGTTGTTGGAACAACATTTTTCTCCATTTTGTTGATAACATGCGAGTCAAACGATGAGCCTGGCTAATGCATCATTGCCAACGATCAAAGTCTTCCTCAGCCACTTCAGCCCCCTGGTCTGCTCCATTGCTTTCGTTCTCCATCTCGGCCGGATCGTTGGAGTCCATGTTGACGTCAGTGTCAAAGGCGCCACTGGCCATGGCGGTGGGTGTTGTTGGTTCTTTGTACCACGACAAGTCCACTCGTCCAGCGCCGCCGAGGTCAGATGTTGCAGCTGTGGCCATGAAGTTTTCGCCCTCGTATCTCTGGTTGAACTTGACGAGAACCGCATCACTCTGGTCCGGGTGCTGATCAATGGAGGCGGATTCCAGGCCACTGAACAGGAGAAATTGCCGCAAAGACTCGCCATGGTTGTTTGAAGAGCCTTCCGGGAAAACCACCGCAACAGTCTTGGGACGGTTGTCAAGTCGCATGACTGCACCACCGCGAGGACCTGCACCACGCCATCCTCCTCTGTGGCCTCTGTAGTTGGGTTGAAATCCTCGGCCTCTCCCTCTCCCTCTGCCCCGATGCGCGCGCCGGCCATTGACGTCTGGAGCACCGCTAGGTTCATCGACAGATATACCCAGAGTCTGAGCCTCGGCCTCAAGCTTCGCCAGTTGCGCTTTCAATGCACTGGTCTGCTGGCCATCCTCACCGTCCGCGGGAGCTGGAGACGCGTTAGCTGGTGATGATAGTTTGCCCTTGCCTTTCTTGGCGATCAATGCATCCAGCTCTTTTCGCTGAGCATCCATTGCCTTTGTCCTCTTCTCGAGTTCAAGCCTCTGGTTCGCAGTCTGCTCTCGCTGTTTTCTAGCTTCGTCCTGTTTGCGTTGTGCTTCTTCCTGTTGCTTGGCGAACTCGACAGGATCGAATTGATCGCCTTCTGGAGTAGCATCGGCAGTCGCCTTCGCACGTCCCGGGGCCGAGGGCGCACCGCCATTGAGACCAGCGTCTGGCTTGTGCCAATAGACTTTCACAAACCGATTGTCAAAAACGACTCGCGGGCTGTCGTAGGCAGACTTGGCAGCAGCATTGCTGTCAAAGGTGACAATCGCAAGGTTCTTGCCGTCCGATTGCAGGCTGACTTCCTCGATCGCGCCAAAGTCGGAAAAGAATTCGCGAACGGCCTGCTCTTCGAACTTTTCCGGCGGAATCTGCTCAACAACGATACTCTTAACTGTGGGGTCACGATTTGGTCCGACCTGTGCGAAATCCGGTCGTTTTGCGCCGCCTCTCCAGTTGCCACGCCCGCGTCCCCTTCCCCGACCGCGACCTCTCTCGTTTCTGTTCTGATATTGGCCATCATGCTGCGGCATGAAGCCCATTAAGCCGGCGTTGGTAGGGTCGTATTCCTGGTTTCCCGGGGGAATGACGTACGGATCGTTCCCGTGCTCGTATGGGCAGGATGCTCCGACAGCACAATATCCCTTGGTGTCGTAGTCTCTGCAGCGTTGTGCAGGTTTCTGAGCGTTACCGTTGGCCATACCGGGCATCATACTCATGAAATGCTGCATGGCCGCGAGTGCAGACATCGGGTCGTTAGGGTCCAGCTGCGGCATGCCCGGCGGCAGATTGGGGAATTGAGGCATTTGCGGCATATGGGAAAGCATTGGAGGGTCGTTTGGATGTTGTGGTTGGTATTGTGGAGCGCCAAATTGGTCGCGCATGCCCGTCTGCTGCTGCCTTCCTCCGCGCTGTTCGTGCCCCCCTCTTCCACGCCGGGGCTGTTTCGCGGGCCTGTCTGCCCCTGGGAAAGGCTGGTCCGAGTAATTGTTTTGCGCGCTGATGTCCAAATCACCGTCGTGATACGATCTCTTTCTTGAGCCTGTTGGCTCACCCGGTTTCCCGACGCCGGTAGCATTGGGCCGCTGGTATGTCGCTGTGGCCGGCTTCAGATGGGCTTTGCTCGGATCATACGCCCGCGTCGCGATCGTGGCGAAAAGCTCATTCACGAACCCCTCTGCATTGTGCATGAGGAAGTCCTTGAGGTTCTCGATGCAATTGCTCCTGGCAAGCGGCTCTGGCTCGTCGCTCTTGGCCAGAGCCAGTACGTAGTCAGCGAGAACATCGGAATCGGCGTCGCTGATATCCTCCAGCTTTTTGACAATCCATCTCTTCAGTAATTCGGTGTCGCCCTCGTCGATGTGCATCTTGAACGTGCGTCGCAGTCGGCGCTGCACGCTGCTACTCGGATGCCGTTTGCGCGACCGAGGGTTCTCTTCGTATGCTCCAGGATATTGCTCTTAGATCAGCCTGCGAGGTCGCCGTGACGGATGGCACAAATCGATGTTGAAAACGAAGTGAGGACGGCGGGCATCTCGAATCGTCTTTCATTGCAGCAAAAATCGCGACGCCTCGCGAGCTCTGCGCGTCCGCGCTAGTGGGGCGGCATTTCCTCGGCAATCCCATGCGTCAGGTAATGTACATACCTATGCTCCGGACCTCACCACGGAGGCTCGGAGGTATATGCAACCGCAAATAGTATGCACTATCCTTACCGCTACCTTCCAAGGAAACACACACAGGGAGAAGTTGTCGAGAAGATGTATCAGGACTACTGGAATAGCCTCAAGCTATCGAGGCGCCAACGTCTATATGCGTTCGACCTTACCCGCCACGCGTCGGGATCCCCCAAAGGTAGGTAAGGTAAGGTAAGGTAAAGTAGGTATCAACAGTGATTGGCGACTGGCCGCGCAAAAGCAATGTTGGGGCGAGAGACGGATGAATCGAAGGCGTTCCAACCCAACAAACAAGACGGGAACGATTGAAGCGAGGGGCAGCGCCGAGGGAAAGACGGAAGGCTTGCCGTGCTCGCCGTGGCCGCTCGGTGGGGGATTGAGTGCGGCGGGGCCGGCAGCGACGGCACTCGTCACCCCTCCACACATTCACACATCCCACCACCACCATTCCCCCCCCTCCCCCTCCCAACCACGCGGCGCCTGCCTGACGAGCCTGCCTTGTTTTCTGCCGAGCCTCCTCTGAGATCCCCTCCCCTTCTCTCTTCCACCCCCTCCCGACCTTGCCGTCTTTCCCTCATCCTCCTCCTTCCCCCATGCGCCCAGTCGGAAGCTCATCCTCCCTCCCCGTCGCCCGCTAGAACCACTGCGGCCCTCGCCCCGCCGCCCTCCCCCCCACCTCCACCTCCGTCCGAGCATCACCCCCCCTCCCCCACCATGGTCGGCAACACGTCCGACGTGCGCGACTCGAATGAGCAGATGCGCGACCGCGGCGAGGCCGTCAGCAAGGCCGAAAGGAACACCGGCAGCCTCAGCTGGACCGACAAGCTCAAGAACAAGCTGAAGGATACTCACCTTTACGACGTCAAGGTCAAGGCCACTCACTTCAAGCACCGCGTCGGTAAGCTCGAGAACCTCGTCAACACCAACCACCGCCACGACGAGGAGCACGAGCAGGAGACGGACAGGAAGCGCACTCTCACCTCCGAGGCCCATCGCTTCCAGTCCTTCGCTCCGGAGCGCGACGGCAACCAGATCAAGTGGTATGTCGACGGCCGCGACTACTTCCACGCCGTCTCCATCGCCTTTGAGCGCGCGAAAGAGACCATCTACATCGAGGACTGGTGGCTGAGCCCCGAGCTCTTCCTGCGCCGCCCCGCCCATTTCTCCCAGGAGTGGCGCCTCGACCAGATCCTCAAGCGCGCCGCCGAGCGCGGCGTCAAGATCTATGTGATCGTCTACAAGGAGGTCAGCGCCGCCCTCACCTGCAACTCGGCCCACACCAAGCATGCCTTGCACGCGCTGTGTCCCGAGGGCACCCCTGGCCACGGCAACATCAAGGTCATGCGCCACCCGGACCACAACTTCTTCGAAAACGCCGGCGACATGACCTTCTACTGGGCCCACCACGAAAAGTTTATCGTCATCGACTACGACATGGCCTTCATTGGTGGGCTCGACCTGTGCTTTGGCCGCTGGGACACCAAGTCTCACCCCTTGGCCGATGTCCACCCGAGTGGCGTACAGAATGAAGTCTGGCCCGGCCAGGACTACAACAACAATCGCATCATGGACTTCCAGACCGTCGAAGACTGGAAGAGCAACGAGCTGTCCAAGACCGAGTACGGCCGCATGCCGTGGCACGATGTCCACATGGGCTTGATTGGCCCGTGTATCTACGACATTGCCGAGCACTTCGTTTTGAGGTGGAACTTTGTCAAGCGCGACAAGTACAAGCGGGATGAACGCTACGACTGGCTGCTGTTGCATGGCCGCACGGGGGACAATGAAGACCTGATTGGCGTCCAGCGGCCCAAGCACCCGGTCGGCGACTACGTCACCCACCCTCTGACCTCGATGGATGCCAAAGCCGGTAATCCCAACCAAGGCAAGCTAGTGACCGACCCGCGTCCGCGCGCGCAGCGCCTGAACAGCAGTGGCGGTCTGGACGAGTTTCGCGACGCTGGCGAGTCCGTCAACGAGCATGGCTACACTGACGACCAGCACCGCACCCCGAGCACGTGGATGGACGACAAGAGGGAGTGGCTTGGTGACAAGAAGGATGAGCTTACCAGCCACAAGCCTCATCTCCACCCTCATGGCAACAGCCAGAAAGGCGACGTTCCTCAGCTTCCCGACCAAGCTGCGCTCGACAAGGCCGGAGCCGAGCCGAGCAAGCAGGAAAACTACCACATGACCGGCAATGACCCGGCGAACGAAGGTACAGTCAGTGCTTCGGGCGGCATGGCTGAGAAGTCCAAGGGCTACCACTCCGAAATTGCTGGAAGCGGAATTGTGGAGGGTGGCCAGGGAACTGTCCACGCTCAACTTGTGCGAAGCTCGGCCGACTGGTCGAGCGGTATCCTCACAGAGTCGAGTATTCAGAATGCCTACTGCCAGGTCATCCGCGCTGCGAAGCACTTTGTCTACATCGAAAATCAGTTCTTCATCACCGCCACTGGCACAGAGCAAGCCCCGGTTCACAACTTGATCGGCGCCGCCATCGCCGACGCCGTCATCAGCGCTGGTAAGGAAGGTCGCAAATTCCGCGTGATCATCGTCATTCCCGCCATTCCTGGCTTTGCCGGCGACCTCCGTAGTGAGGCGGCCGCCGGTACCAGAGCCATCATGGACTACCAGTACAAAGCCATTTGTCGCGGCGAGCACAGCATCTTTGGCAAGGTGAAAGCCGCAGGCATCGACCCGACGCAGCACATCTTCGTTTTCAACCTTCGCTCTTACGATCGCATCAACCGGACTCCCGAATTGAAGAAGCAGGAGGACGAGTCTGGAGTTACGTACCAGGAGCTGCAGCGCGCCGAGGCCGAGGAGATCGCTGGGTCGATGATTCACGGCGCGCCTGGTGAGGAGAAGGAGAAGAAGAAGGAGAGGCGCCACGAGAGGGCCCGCAAGCTCAAGGCCGAAGGCAAATCTTCCGCGCATCAAGGCCAGCCCACGGGCGCGAAGAGTCTGCTGAAGCGCAATTATGACAAGGAAGTCCACGAGGGCAGCTCCGAATCGGAGTCCGACGTCGAAGAAGACGGCAGAAGAATGAAGACCCAACGGCCGGGGGAGATGAGTGCGCAACAGAAAAAGGAGAAATGGGAGGCTTCGAGAGGCGAAAACCAGGGCGAAGGCAAGGACGTCAAGGTGCAGAGCGAGGACTCCATCGCCAGGGATGCTTTGATCGACACGCTCAAACCGAGCGAGGAGAATTACGCCGGACGCAAGCCAGGCTTCGGCGGCGAGGAGCACGAAGGCGAAGAGCTGCGCCAGCAAGAGGCCGAAAACTTCGTCCAGGAAGAATTGTACATTCACGCCAAAGTAAGCATTCACCTCCCCCCTCCTTTCTTCTTCCTCCATCCCTTCCCGCTTCTAATTACCCCTCCAGCTCCTCATCGCCGACGACCGCATCGCCATCTGCGGCTCCTCCAACATCAACGACCGCTCCCAACTCGGCTTCCACGACTCCGAACTCTCCATCGTCATGGAAGACACACATACGCTCCCCTCGAAAATGGACGGCGCCGAATACATGGCGGGCCACCACGCGGCCTCCCTCCGCCGCATCCTCTGGCGCGAGCACCTCGGCCTCATCCCCCACCAGCCCATCAACGGCTACGACGACCCCAACGCCCAGCCCCCCGGCGACTGCGCCAACGACTGGCTCTCGGGCGATGCCCACGACGCCTTCGTCGCCGACCCTCTCTCCGACGACCTCTGGAAAATGTGGACCGACTCCGCCTCCACCAACACCCTCGTCTTCCGCCACCTCTTCCACGCCGACCCGGACGACAATATCAAGACATTCGAGGACTACGACAAGTTTATGCCAAAGGGTGCCCACAAGCAGGGCCATCTTTTCGACGTGTATCAGCCTGTCGATCTGGTCCGGCAGGAGCTGGACAAGATTAAAGGGCATTTGGTCTGGATGCCGTTGAAGTTTCTCGAGGACGCGAATATGGCTGAGGCTGGGCTGCAGGTTAATAGCTGGACCGAGAGTATATATACCTAGGTGCGGGAGAAACGGGTTATGGGTTGCGTGCGCCGAGGATGTGGGTCGACGGGACCACGGGACGGATAGAGTCCTTGGATGGGCGGCCGGCGGGCGGAAAGGGGCTTCGGATGTGCTCACGTGTGCATATGAGCATACGAACGGGCGGAAGGGCGGGGATGGTACGCGGCATGATGTTACTCCGATCAATGGCACGAACTGACTGAAACCCATCGCCTTCCAAACGTCTATCGGTGCGGCGGTAGGGCTTGGTGTCCAGGAACGGGCTGTGGGTCATGCGCCAATGGTCTGCTAACTTCTCTTCTCCTCCCCCACCTCCTCCCATCCCACACCACTCACCTCCTAACCACGGCCCTTCACCTCCCTCTTCCGATCCCCCCATCCCCACCTGCTCGCTCGCACGCCGCTGTCTCGCCGCCTGCGCCTCGCGGATCTCCTTGCACGTCACACAGTCCCGCCCGGGCTTGGAGAAAATGTCTTCACGCACCTGGCATTGCTCTACGGGGGATTTCGCGAGGCATAGGGATGTGCAGTTCTTGAAGCACGTTGGGCTGGGGTGTGGGATGGTTAGTGAGGTGGGTTTTGGGGGGGAAAGGGGGAAGGGGTGGAGCTTGGGGGCGGAGGGTTAGCTTGGAGGTGTGAGTTGGGTTCGGGTGCTGGGGGGCTTACTGTCTTCTTCTGGACATTTTGGGAATGGATGATTCTGCTGTTGTTGCTGTATCTGAATCAAAGGGGGGGGGGGGGGGGGAGGCTTTGCTTGCTGCTTGTGCATTCTACGTTGCTGGAGTTGATGTTGCTCTTTTGCACTTCCCGAGTTATACGTTTGAAGACAATCATGAAAGAATCCACACTGAAGACAAATGTCTCAATGCCGAGACCAGTCTCTGACTTCGCTGGTGAATGCGACACGCCGCGTCTCGAGGCGGTCTCACACGGCACATTCCAATTTGCGTCGATGAGACCTAGATCGCCACACTGCGAGTGCTTCTCATAAGCTCAAGGCTCGAAATCAATTTGATCTTGCATCCGCGACTGACGAACCTGCTCACGACTCCCTCGAAGCCTTCTGACGATTTCAGAGTGGTGCCGAGATGCCCAAAAGCGTGTCTCAAGCTCTACAAGGCCTTCGTCCCTATCTTGCGCCGTTCCAGAATCATAGTCTCCAGTAAGACTTCGTGACCTCCTGAGGCAGAGCTCAAATAACAGAGGCTTTTTGTTCCATGATTCGCTCGAGAGACTCACAAATCACACGTTGGATAATTGTTCCTTCAGAATCCATGACACGTGCTCTGTGATCATCTATCATATAAGGTGCACGAGCGTGTTCGGCGGGCACAGACTGTGCTTGTGTGACGAGCACGGCCGGACGAGCGTTATGGTTGCGACGCGCTCGATCTGCTTCTCCGAGGTGAGCGGTTGAGTGGATCTGAACGCGATTGAATCCTTGATGAGTACTGCGAGGAGACTGGGGTGCCTATGATAAATGCCATTCCGTTGTCAATCGGCTCGCAGAGTGAGCGACGCATTAGACCAAAGTGATCATCCCAAGCGAAGGAGGCCAGAAACCAATTATTCCTCTTCACCGTCAAGCGTTAGCCCCTGAAAACACTACAACATGAAGACCTCCTGCTGCTTGACGTACGCCTTATGCTTCTCTTACTTGCTTATCTTCTTGTCACACCTTCCCTTCTTGCCTCCCTTCTCCATCGTCTTCCTCTCACGACGTGTTTCAGCATCCGCGCGCTTTTGCGCCGAGGTGCAGAGCACACATTTGAGGCCAGGTCGGAAGAGCGCTCTCACGTGGGTGCTGCATCTTTCGATGTGGCCTGATGATATGCAGCGTTTGTTGGGCGCTTTGTGGCATTTGGGACTGTAGACTAAAGTCAGCAAGGCTTGAGGTTGATTGATCAATCGGTGATATCACGACCTACCAATTGCGGGGCGTTGATCTGCGTTAAGTTCATTCGAAAGGTGGAAGAGACCAGCGTACCTGCTTCTTGTTTCCCCTTGAATCATGGTGCAATGGTGATCACGCAGCGATGAGTTCCGATGACTTGATTCTTGATGTAACAGCTGTGGCTAGGATTGAGGAGTGACGACTTGGACAGGAAATTTAGTCATTTCGTGCATTTGCCGAAGTGCCGGTGTCCCGTTTGTACCGATCATGAGCTTCACGTTGAAGTGACGCTTGGCGGTGTGTGATGGGATAAACGGAAGGCTGCATGCTTCCACCCGCGCAGACGGGTCCGTTCTTGCACGACCATTTCCTTTTGTGGGTAAATGCGTTTGTTGTCGTTAAGTGTCGAGTATGTCCTGAAGCAGCATTGTTATTTCATATCGAAGGATGTTTGGTCTATAATTTCGTCTGCATCTCTCATGCCCTCATCCTCCAACGATCTGACCAACAACATCCGCTCTTGCCAACCTCAGGCTACCTACCAAGCCTGCATCAGGACATCGCAGATCTTAAAGAGATGAGTTGCGAGGAAACTGGTGGAATAACGTAGTGATTAATTGAGTGGTCTGACAGTTGATCTACAAACCACAGGGGAGAAGGCATGCCTCCCTATATACCTCATCAACCAGCAGGCCAAGCTGCTGATGAGTCAAAATTACTGCAGAGCAGTGAAGAAGGAGGAAGAGAGCAGGGAACATTCAAACAAAGACGGACAGGCATTCGCTCTGCGGTCGAAAGACAGACAGCCCGTTGCGTCGTACCCACAAAACGAGGAAGCAATCACTTCGCAAGCAGGATACGACGAAGCGAATACCGACCATCAGAGCACAGGAGGGATACCGCTCCACGTCTGATGAGGTACTGCCCCCAACGCAACAACATCGCAAACTGTAAATGTCTCTCCATTCGCAAGATCGCGCGACGACTAGACCGAGAGATTTCGCGGCGCAGGCGATGCAAATCCGGTGGCGAAATGAGTTGAGGGCCTCTGATTCTGATTGCGGGGAAGTATGCACTTTGATGTGGACATCGTGAAGCAGCTTACTCATTCTCCATCAATTTATCCAGACTTACAGAGGTGAGGTCCTCGTTCTTGAACCTTGCCGCCCTGCCAAGAGAGATCCGATCGATCGCGCGAGATTCAAGCGCGATCCGATCTTGAACGCGCCAAAGCGCGTCGAGGCCCGTGCGCGGCAACTTTAAAGGGCCATGACGGCGTCACTTTCGCGTGTTCCCACGTCCACACCACTCCTTTCTCCCTCTTGTTTTTGTACTGTACAATTTCCTGTCCTCGACATTTTCCTCTTTGTATCGGCGACTGCGCCTCTCCGACATATTCCACTTCACAGCAATGTCTTCGCAGCCTGCAGATTCCGCGGCGACCACGCCCCCCACCTCTCCCGAAGACAACGGCCCGACTGAGGCGATGGAACGAGAGGAGGCCAAGATGGCTGAGGCCCGTCGAAAAGAAGACGAAAACCGCGATCGCGCACTCGCGGCTGAGCGCAAGAAAGACATGGAAGGCGGAGAGCAAGTGGTTGACTCCAAGTACAAAGCACTCGAGTACTTGCTCAGCCAGAGCAAGCTGTACTCCACAATCATGCTGCAGCAGATGACCCAACAAGAAGAGGCGGAGACGGCGAAAGACGAGAAGAGCAAGAAGCGCGCGGAGAAGAAAGAAGAGCAGGCTGAGAAGGCCGCTCTGGCGAGCCAGAAGCGAGCGACTCGAGGCGCGGCACGCACAGAGGAAGCAGCAAACGAGGCAGAGGAGAAGTCCACCCCGAAGAAAGAATTGCCCAGTCGGGGAAGCAAAGCCAAGGTGAAGGGCGGCAAGAATGGCAAGATTTCAGACTTCATGAAGAAGGACGACGTTAAGGCGAAGGCGGGCGAGACGTCAATCTCCGAAGCACTTGCGGAGGAGACGAAAGACTCCGATGTCAAGCCTGGCGACATTGGCATGCAGGAGCTACGCTCTGCCAAACAGCCGGATCTTGTGTCTGGAGGGCTGATGCGCACATATCAACTGGAAGGTCTGGAGTGGCTGACTTCTTTGTATGAGAACGGCCTGAACGGTATCCTCGCGGATGAAATGGGTCTGGGCAAGACGATCCAGACAATCTCTTTCCTCGCATTTCTACGGGAGAAGGGCATCAACGGACCTTTCCTCATCGCCGCCCCCCTGAGCACGACAAGTAACTGGGTTTCGGAATTCAAGAAATGGGCGCCAAAAATTCCGACCTTGCTGTACCATGGCAGCAAACAGGAGCGTGAGCAACTCCGCAAGACTAAGCTGCGGAATCCTGGAGGTGAAGGCTTCCCCGTGATCTGCACGAGCTACGAGATTTGCATGAACGACCGCAAGGACCTGGCCCATTTCGGCTGGAAGTTCATCATCATTGACGAGGGGCATCGCATCAAGAACCTCAACTGTCGTCTCATCCGGGAATTACAGTCCTATCGTTCAGCCAACAGATTGCTCATCACCGGCACGCCTCTGCAAAACAACCTTTCGGAGCTTTGGTCTCTGTTGCATTTCCTTATGCCTAGCATCTTCGACAAATTGGAAACTTTCGAGTCCTGGTTCGACTTCTCTGCGCTAAAGGAGAAGAACGGGCACGAGCAAATCCTGTCCGAAGAGCGAAAGAAGAACCTCGTCGCGAGCTTGCACGCGATCTTGAAGCCCTTCTTGTTGCGTCGAGTGAAGTCAGACGTGGAGACTTCTCTCCCCAAGAAGCGCGAATACGTTCTCTACGCGCCATTGACACAAACCCAGCGGGACTTGTACCAAGAGATCCTTGAAGGCGACAGCCGTGCTTACCTCCAGAACAAGATTGTCGAGACTCTGAGCGGCACAGCCACCCCGAACAGCATTAGGAGCAGGAGCTCGAAGCGCAAGGCGGCAGACGACACGTCGACGCCCAACAAAAGCGCAAAGTCGAGTCGTGCGTCCACGCCTTTGACGGCGACTGGTGGTGCTTCACGCTCTCGTAAAGCCAAGAAGTCGCAGGGCTACGAAGAGTTGTCAGACACCCAGTACTTCAAGAAGCTGGAAGAAGAGCCAGAAACTCCACCAAAGGATGAAAGTTCGGAGGACGAAGAACAATCGGAGCGCGCAAAGACTCTTGCAATTGCAAAGAAGGAGATATCACAGAAGAAGCTACAGAACCCTGTCATGCAGCTCCGCCAGTGCTGCAACAGTCCTCACAACTTCTTTTACCCTTTTGAGCTCGACGACCACACGCCAGTAGACGAAACTCTGGTGACAGAGAGCGGCAAGATGCTACTTCTCGATCAGCTCCTTCCCGAACTCCTCCGCAAGGGCCACAAAGTCCTCATCTTCTCCCAATTCAAGACTCAGCTCGATCTCCTCGAAACATACTGCGACACCCTGCGCGGCTGGCCAACATGCCGCATCGACGGCTCGGTCGCGCAGATGGACAGACATGAGGCGATTCAATCGTTCAACGAGCCGGACTCCGAGACCAACATCTTCCTTCTGTCGACGCGCGCGGGCGGTCAGGGCATCAACCTCGCGGCCGCGGATACTGTGCTGCTCTTCGACAGCGACTGGAACCCGCAGCAAGATCTGCAGGCGCAGGACCGGGCTCACCGCATCGGGCAGACGAAGCCTGTGATTGTGTACCGACTCGCGACCAAGGGGACGGTTGAGCAGATGCTGCTGGAGAAGGCGGACAGCAAGCGGCGGTTGGAGAAGCTAGTCATCCAGAAGGGGAGATTCCGAAATGCGAAGTCGGAAGCGGGAGACGGGAACGAGGACCTGGATGAGCTGCAAGCGCTCCTGGGAAAGGATGATGGGGAGAGGATTGATCTGGCTGGAGGGAAGGGGTTGTTGAGCAAGAATGACTTGGCGATTTTGACTGATCGGACTGAAGAGGCGTTCAAGCGGGCAGAGGATGGCGTGGATATCGTGGGGAACCGCTTCAAGGCGGTCGAGACGAAGAAGGATGGGGTTGGTTTGTTAGAGAGTTTGCAAAAGTGAGTGGCTGTGGCCATGGCAGTGACGGAATGTACTGTATTACAAGCCTCTATGGCAATCGATTTTCGTACTCATCTACTCCGCGTCATCACCTCGCAATGTGCTTGTGTTGCCCCATCGTTCAAAATAGGAGTCAGGCTGACCATGCAAGGTACTGTTTATATACCTTATTGTATCAAAAGGTGGACGACGCCACAGGCGGTGCAGAACTCCAACGCTAGCTAGCGTTCGCTGGTGTTTGACCAATCACTGTTGCCGGTTGATTCGCTCATGCCCCAGGCCGCCTATGGTTCCTTCCCCACCACAACCCACTTCATTTCGATCTCGACCGCAACGCAACTCCACCTCTCGTCCCATCCCCCACCACCCACCCCCCTCGCGCCCTCGAACCAATCCACCGCTTGAATCACTACCCATCATGGACAAATCAGCCACCCCCATAGACATCACCGCCTATATCATCGCCTCGCGCTCCGCCCTCCTCATCGCCGACTACAACACCTACCGCGCCTCCCTTTCCCGCCAGATCCTCGCGCTGTGCAAACGCCTCGGCCGCACGACCCGCCCGCGCGAGAAGTTCGCCCCGAAACCCATCCTCGCCGCCGACCTGAGCCGCGACCATGCCTATGCCCATCTGCTGCTGCTCACAGCCGAGCGCGCGTGGGCGCACGCCATGCACATGAAGACGACGCACGCGGAGGACACGGCGGGCGGGCGCTGGATCACGGGGGCGACGCGCGGGCACATCCTGTCGCGGCTCGCGAAGGCGGGGAAGACGGCAAGCGGGTTGGTGGGGTTGTTGGGGGAGGCGGGGGCGGGGGAGCGGCATCTGCTGGAGGGGAGGGCGTATGCGGCGAGTTTGGTCGGGGCGGAGGAATTTGAGAAGTTGGCCGAGGGGCATGGGGAGGGGGGGAAAGGTAAATGGGAGGGGTGCTTGGAGAGGTTCGCTGAGGCCCGGGTGGTGTATGCCGCGCTTTATGAGAAGGAGGGGGCGGAGGTTTTCAAGGAGGTCCTGGCGAATACGGTGGATCCCACGATCCGGTATGCGGCGTATCAGGCTGGGTTGTCTCGGACGATTGCGATTTCGACGGTGGCAAAGAAATACTTTCCGCGCGGGGATAAGGAGCTGGTGAAGATGGTCGAGGCGGTGGATCCGTACGCGTTGAAGGACAAGCCGGCGCCGAAGACGGATGGTGGGAAACAGGATGCGCCCCAAGAGGTTCCGAACAGCGTCACCTGGCGAGGCCGCAAAGCGAACATTGTGGATGCGTCGATTGGGCAAGCTCTCGCCGGAGTCACGGCGGCGGAAGCGAAGCTGCGATCTTATCTCACATCAAACCCCGCTGCATCAAACCGAGACAAAGCTGCGGCTTACGATGACATTTTGGTCGCCTCCCAAGATGCTGCCGATGCAACCAAGCGAGCTACCTACGAGCTGGAGAAGGAGAAAGTAGACGAGGGCGATGCTCGCATGCAAGACCTCCGCGTCACCAGCCTCTCAGTGCACTACGATTTGGTCAGCTGGCGTGTCGGGCGGAACCGTGTCTTGATTGGCGACGACGACGGCCTGAGTCTCACGCCACACCCTCAAAAGATGCCCAAGCGACCGCGGAAAGACGGCACCCCTTACCCTCCAAAGGAAGAGTCGCGCGGGCATCAGCTCGCCCGTCTACGGGAACGTCTCGTCCTTTACGACGCCACCATCCAGAGCATCAACTCGATCAAAGACCTCCGCGGCGCCATGCGAGACGCCACATTCGTGGAAGAGTTGGAAGGCAAAGCCAACTACTTCCGCGCTCTCAAGTGCCTCAACATCGCCACCTCGCACACAATGCTCGGGTCCCACCTCAACGCTCTCGCGCTGCTGAACCGCGCCCGCGACCTCGCAGCCCACACCGCCAAATCCCAAAACCAAGCATCCGAGGACTCGAACGCCCCACCCAATCTCACGCTTCCCTCCTCTCTCCCGGACACCCTCCTCACGACCCTAACCGCGACACTCACGCGTGCCCACGCCCTCGTCGAGCTGCACAACCTACAGGAAAAGTCCGCCACCGCGGCCGCCAAAAACCTCACCACTGCCTCCCCTGTCGTGCAGAAGCTGAACGACTTCCCGTCGCCCGGCATCTGGACCGATCTCGGCCACCTCGTCAGCTACCCGCCGCGCGTGGAGCCCGTGCCCGTCAAGCCGCTGTTTTTGGATGTCGCGTGGAACTATGTCGAGTACCCTGGGCGTGGAGGTGCGGCGGAGGCGATGGGCGAAAAGAGCGCGGATGCGGGGGCGATGGAAGTTGATGCACAGGAGGAGAAGGTGCCCCAGAAAAAGAAGGGTTGGTTTGGGTTTGGGCGGTAGAGGGGCTGGGTTGAAGTGGGACAGAGCACTTGTCGGCTCGTTCAGTTTGTGTAGGAAGGAAGCATTGAGAGCCTTCTGATCTATAGATGTACAGCATCGGCATCTCAACAAGGTCGTTGATTGCGATGAAATCAGATCACATGGACACCTGCATCCATCGTCTTAAAAAGAGGCCCCATTGTCGCGTTCCTGGTTGACTCGAAGTTCTTCCATTGGTAGTGACTGCGGAACGATATACGAAGGATGCGCGAGAAAGCCCGAAGCTGAAAAGGACACCAAGACGCATTCACAGGGTATCAAACTCCAACTCCAACCTCCGACCACAACCCCGCCAGCGCAACCAACCCCACACGCACGCCATGCTAAATCGCGCCCGCCTTCCCCTCCATCGCAGCCAGCGCATACGACTTCAGTGGCGGCTGTTCCGTAACCCGCGGCTGGCCCAAACTATCAAGCTCCAGCGTCAGCTCCAACCTACCAGCAGACTCTCGCCAATCACACTCACAGGAACCCGTCCACCACGCTCTCGAAATCCGCCCTCACCCTCTCGGCCACATGCGCACTCATCCCCTCCGCCACCAGTCGGAAGCAGACCTCGAACTTCCGTCCCCGCACACGCGCCAGCTTCGCCTCGTCCCCGTGTTCACGCGCGTCCAGCGCGAGCGCGAAAGCGGCCGCGTCGGTCGTCATAAAAGTGTGGGGCGCGAAGCGGTGTTTGCAGAGGGCCTGGACGGCGGAAACGGAGGCGCCGGGGAGGTTGGCGTTGGGTTCTGGTGGGCTGATGGTGCCGTCGGTGCGGGACCGGATGGTTGTTGTGGGGACGAGGGCGAGGAAGAGGGGGTTTGGGTGAGGGCGGTGGTGAAGAAGAAGGCGCGGGATTGTTGCCAGAGGGAGGCTTGGCCTGGAGTGGGGGGGTGAAGGCGTTAGCTTGGAGAGGTGGGAGGGGGGCGGGAGGGAGGTGGGCTTGGTACAGAGGCTGTTGCCGGTGCAGATGTCGGAAAGGTCGCTGTTGGCGAAGGCGATGCCGGTGAAGTCGGGGGCGAGGGCGATGAAGGCGCGCCTGACGTCGCGGGTGCTGGGCCAGGAGCGTAGAGCCCATTGCGTTCAAGGGCCGCCTTGACTGTGCGTTATCACGGCTGTCGGGGCGCCGTTGGAGAAGGAGCTGATCAGTTGGAGGTTGTAGGCTACGTATTCGGCGGAGATTTGCATGTCGCCAATCGCGCGGCCAGCTATGGGGGAGTCTTAGTGCGGATGCTCGATTTGTGGCGATCTGGAGGGTGGTCGGACGGAGGGTTACGTAGCAGGCCGTGAATCCATTGCCGAGTAGGGCTGGGGCGTATCCATCTTCCCATGTGTCCTCGCCCGTGCCAGTGGTGCCGTGTACGAGTAGCAAGATGCCGTTGGACTGCCATGCGGACAAGTTAAAGCGCCGGCCAGAGTCGCCGCATCGACGGAGAAAGGAGCGTCGTCATCAAAGACGAAGTCAGAGACGTCGGCTGAGTCGGGAAGAAGTGTAGACGCAGCGCGTGCAAGAGCGTAGAAGCCGAGGAATAGAATAGAGAGAGACATGGCTAGGAGCTGGGAGATGTTAATCGAATGACAGACAGAAACGGCGTCTCAAAAGAGAGGTTGCAGAAACCGCGTGAGACAGGGAAGGAAAGCGCGATACACTCCAGATCAGTCTCACGTGGCAGGTCAAGAGGGAGGCGAGCTGTCTGGTCGTGATTCTGGAGCTGCTCGTTTCCCGCCATCACAAATCCATGTACCTACCAAACGACTTCAGGAGCACACCTTGATACTCGTCGGACTCGATCCATGCAGCCGCAGCATCCAGACCGCACGCCGTGTTTCTCGACAAGCCCGTCAACCTGACTGGCACTCGACACCACCACGAAGCGAACTTCTCCAACCGCTCCATCCGCCTCACTGCCCCAGCATCCAAAGATCTCGCAACACCACCAGCTACGCGCCCTCCACTGATCCCATCGAGCCTCGCATGCAGAACGTCACATTGCGCCACGGGCGAATAAGGCAAAAGAGAAGGCCTCAGGTGCAGCCATGAAGTCGGCCGGTCCCGCATAGCATCGCACGCCCCGACCCGCTTTCCCTCCCTCTAGCGCGCGAACAAGCCCGCACCGAGGCGCTTCCGAGCCAGTGGAGCTCAGTTCGATAAGCTGCCCCACTGCTTCCCCTCCCTCCATCCTCCTTTCCCCCCTCCGCATCATTCTCACCGTTCAACAGAAGAGACTCCGTATTGCAACCCTCCAGCATACGATACGACCACACTTCCACAGCACCCGAAGCCACCGCTTACCACCTTCGAAAGCATGCACAACTCCTGTCCGAAATGCGGCACGGCTGTCGCGGGCGGCAGTAAGACTTGGGGGTCTTGCGGCGCGGTGAGTTGGGTGCGGGAATAATTGCGTTGGAATGGGAGTTGGGTGCTGATGTTTGTGTGTTGGGTTTAGGTTTGCCCTCAGTAAATTTGCACTGGACGGGGTGTGGATTGAGCATGGTGGGCTTTAGTGTGGAATGCGAGCGACGAGCGACGAGCGACGAAGGAAGAGAGGTCGAGGACGCGTGAATGGACGATGATGAGGCGCGGTGCGATGCGATACGATGCCATGGGCAAATGAGAAACGAGAAACGAGATTCTGAGCGAAATGCTGCGTGCAACTATCGTTTGCTCCCGTGTTCGCGGACTCCAGCTCCGCTCCGTAGCCATTAGTCACTTGAGTCGGGATAAGTTGAAGAACGCCCCAGTAACAGGGGGAAAAAGAGCACAACGCAGCGCAAAACGCAAGATAGCATTCATGTTCGCCCCCAATAGCACATAGTAACGCTAACCGCCCACGCTCCCTGTCCTCCCTACGCCAGCCCAGCCCAAGATTACTCCGTCCACCCATCCCATCCCATCAAACCCCACCTCCCCCCTCCCAGCCCCCGCACCCCCAGTCCTTGCGGACGCCAAACCCCCAAATGTAATCCTCCCAGCTCTGTACCACGCCACGCCACGTCCCTAAACTACCGCTCTGCTTTTCCCACCGTTTCCCAGCCCTGGTGTGTCGCGCAGATAGCCTCCCTCCCTTTTGTTGGTTCTCCGGTCAAAAGCAAGTCAAAGCAGCAAGCAAAGCAAGAAGAAAGGGAAAAGGGGGAAAAGCAAGGACGCCTCGCTCAGGCTCGGCGGAACGCTGCAGACGGGGGGCAATGATGACCGCGTGAACTCGATGCTGGATCCGGCAAAGGCACGCGCAGGGCTCCCCCCGAGGAGACAAAAAGGAAAGAACAGAAGACCTCGTACAATGAGCATCGCCACGCCGGGACCGCCCCTGTCCCCCTCCTCCTTGCTGGAGGCATCTGCTGTGTCGCTGTGGTTTGGTGGAAGTGTGCCTCGAGGGGTGATTCTGTGTCTCATGCCTTGGCGGTGCAGCGCTGGCAGGTCTTGAGCTTGCACTTGGCGCACTCGAAGATGAACCAGTGCGGGCCCGAGTGGCACATGTTGCAGTTCCAGAGGATGAGCGTGGTGTCGGACTTGATCATCTTGAAGGCGTGCTCGCATTTGCCGGGTTTGGCCATTATGGTGGTAGAGGTGGCGGTGGTTGCTGGTGAGAGGGTTGAGTTTGGTGTTGGATCTCGGGTTGTGGGGTTGTGGGGTTGTGGGATGGTGTCGAGACTCGAAGTGTTGGGAAGATCGAGTTGCTGTTGGGAAGATCGATGTGAGCTTTGGATGAGGTGTCTTGGTCGGGTTGATACAGGGCGGAGCTTACGTTGATAGAACGTTGGTTCAAGTTGAATATAAAGTAGAGTGACGACAGGCTGTTCCTCTTCGTTGATGGTGAGTTGTGACGATGGTGAGGCACGCCCGGCAGATCTGTCTCGGCAGATGCTTTCCAGACCCGGGATCCCGGTAGTCGGTGAAGATGCGCGTGGTTGTCCCTTGAAAGAGGGGAACGATGACCGAATGGTCGGTAGTGAAGCGAATGTTTCTTCCTTCCTTGTGACGAAGAGAGATCAAGGTCGAGGTCCGAGCCGAAGTAGCGAGTGACGAGCCGAAGAGTGGCGACGATGAAACGGAGCGAATGGCTTCAGCACCAAGCGATGGAGTGTGAAGAAGAAAAAAAGACAGACTCGGCAGTCGGCGCGGCAGCACTATATAGTCGTATGGGGAGGCCGCTCGAGCGCGCCTGCCAGGCCCACGACGCCGCGCGGAAGGGCTTCAATGCAACGCACCGTCGGCACCGCGTCGCCTCACCTCACGGCGACGAAGCAGCGCGAAGAGAGAACGCACAAGGCCACGCCGCGGCAGCCAGCATTCGCCGAACAGAGCGCGCTCAAAGGGGAAGCGCAGCAGGCGATGTCACCCGCAACAGAGCCGGCGGGGCGCGCAGCCAGTGACAGGTCCGGCGCACACAGGGCGGCGTCGAAAGCAGACGGCGAGCGATGGAACGGGCGATGGGGGCAACGCGCTGGTGATACCATAGGAGGGGGGAGGCAGGCGAGGTGATGCGCTCGGTGCGACGCTGGGGAGGGGTCCGGTCGTAGCGTGTGTAATCGAGGGCCGCAGAAGTGGGAGAGCCAGTGCGCGAGGCGGGTTCAGGTGGTGGAGTGAGAGGGTGGCGGTCGCTCCTCGTCGTCTGGCGGACAGAGGGGGTTGGGGGGCCAGGCGGATGATTTGGGGGGGGGGGAGGGGGGTGGCTCGCCGTGCCGTGCGGTCGACTCCACCGCTGTACCGTACTGAGGCAAGGAGAGGAGACGAGAGGTGAGGAGAGGAGAGGAGAGGAGAGGAGAGGTGAGGTGAGGTGAGGTTGGGGGTCGTCGATGATGACCGGCTCTGGCGCTCTGCCGTCTCCCACGCCGGCCTTCTTCCTCTTATGCTCCCGCAGCAGCCTGAATCTCCCTCTCTCTCTCACTCGGACACCTCTCTCCCCCCCCCCCTCCTCGCCCTCCTTCCCCCCTCATCTTCCTCCGCCGCGCCATTCGCGGCCACTGCGACGCCCAAAAGGGAAAGGTGGAGTGGAGGCTCGGGCGGCGTGGCCGCGCTCCCACCCGGCGCCACGGCAGTGGGAGGCTCGGACGGGCGCGCTGATCCCTGTCCGTCCGCCAACCTGCCGGTTCCAATCGCTGTTCCTGTCCTGTGATGATGTGGATGCTGCTGCTGCTGCCCCTCTCGAAGAAACCTCCCCCATTGCTGGCAACCGCCCTGGCACCCTTCCCATTCTCACTTGGCCGTTCCAGGCAAGCACGACCACGACGACGCTCCGGCGGCGGCGGCGGCGTCGTCACACACGATCGACCGGGCTGCTGGAATCCCCCTCCCCCCCCCCCTAGGGCCGCCCGCCCGCCGCGTGACACGGCGGCGGGAGCGCGTCTGAGATCTTGGACGCGAAAGTCTATCTGGCATGTATCTACGGCACCGGACCCGGGGCCCTGGAATGGATCGGTCATTCTGTTGCGGCGCGGCAACCAACACAACGTCGACGGCCCAGGGCTTCGCACGAGCATCGCCGAGATGAACGAGCTCGCGACGACATGCTGCACGGCACGATTTTTTGCCGGGCGAACCGCGGTCGGGCCTCATCTGGCGGTCGGCAGCGGACCCTGGCGACCGAAACAGGCGAGCTTCGAAAGTGCGTTGCCCGAAAGGGTGCGCTGCAGCCGCCTTGCATACGCCACATGCACCGGTTTGCCTACTTTGCGATCATGTATTTGACGCCGACGTTGGCTTTTTATCTGCCGCCTATTCTGACAGCAGACGACCGATTTGCCAGATTGTCAAACGGTCGTCAGCCTCGTTTGCCCCCAAAGGCCATCGTGTTTCAGCAGCCAGCGGTCGTTTGCGCTCTGGGAAGATCGAATGAGGCAGGTCCAGGCTCTCAGACACGCCAGAAGCGGCGTGGAACACTTTCCGCCCGCCGCCTCCCTTCCAAGTACACAAATACATCGATGCTACCGACGCCTCATGCATTCCAGAGGCGCAAACGAGCGGAGAACGAGCAGACCCATCAACACCCACGGCACGTCCCGGACAGATCCACGTCGACAAGCATGCCAGCCCAGCGCACTACCGCAACCCTCAGGAAGCCATTCGTGCAACCCAGCCCTTTGAACCCTCGTCGCCCCATCGCCCCGTCACCCGGGCCCGTCGATCACGCATTCCAGAAGGCCACCCAACAAATTGTCATCATCCCACCCCGGGCACGCAGGCTGACAGGCCGGGGTCTCACGCCCCCACAGGGCCCGACCACCCGGTCTCGCGTCGAGTCTCTGCGCGCAGCCACAGGGCGATGTGCGGCGGGCGTGCATGGAACGTTTACGCCGATACTGCACTCGCACCCCAGGGTCCTGCGGCGGGTGTAACGCCGGCAACGTCCGTGCAGCGAGCGTATTGCCTTCGTCGAGACGCGCGCGCATGGCGGGTATTTGCGACGAGGGAGACAGGCGGGCATGGGACCGGGACGTTTTGTCAAATCGCCGGCGGGCGCTGCAGCGCGGGCTGTTCCTGCGAAGGCCCGCTGGGAAGGGAAGCCATCACGGTTGGGCGCTGCCCACGAACTGCGCCGCGTGCGTCGCAAGCCGACGGGCGGGCGTGAAGCTGGAGATGCTCGGCCGACAGTGGCATCTTCTCGAGTGCGGTTTGCAGCGCGCTTGATCAACGACCGCTCACGGGGCGCCGCCGCCGCGGTGAAGCGGATCTACTGATCGACGCCATTGGCGACCTCGCCGACCTTGGTCACACACAGATTGCCGCCCTCCGAGGCGTCCCATCGCATCGGTCGCTCGGCCCCGTACCTTCCTCTCTCCATCTCACCGCGCCGCACGACAGCCTGTCAGCAACCTCCCCGCGCGCGTGTGTACCTCGCAGCCTTTCGTCAGTCCGCCTCATGTAACAACGCGACCTCGCGGTATCGACAAGCCCCACAGCGCCAGGAACCGTGCTCCCACAAGACCCATCCCACAGCAACCCAGCGACCAGGAATCCCATCACCCCCTCGCCACCGCACCTCAAAAAGCGTCTTAGTTCCCACACTACAAAACCAAACCCCTCGGCGACGACACCGAGCGCGCACCAAAACCCCCCCCCCCCCCCCCCCCCCAAGCATCCCCGTAACGCAACCACGGCTGTAACGTCGCACTCCACGACAGGCTTGCTCCCCACCCCGAACCAGCAGAAGGTGTGCCGCAGCAGATGTCAACCCGCCGAGCCGCAGGCCCGCAGCGCCCCTCGTGCGTCCGCGCCGCTCTCGGCTGCCGCGTCCGAATCGCCGTGCGCCGGGCTGTGCCGGGCGGGGCGACACAGGGTCGCTTTCGGCGCGGTTGCGCCATTGCGCAACGGCGGCGTCGGGCGGCTAGCGCAGGGGTTTCTTTCGGGGGTGGGGTGGAGATGACGATGTTAGGCGTGCGACTTTTTCCTCTTGTGCGCGTTGGGTTTGTTGATGCTGTATCGTGCGGTTGATGGCTCGACGATGGGTCGTGGCCGGCGCCGTGATTGGAGAGTGTTGTTGACGGGGTGCTGATTTCGTTCAGCATCAGCGGACAGGCGAAGTAACCCTGAGCCCTGTCGCGATATCGCTTCTGGTCAGCACTGACGTTCTAAGGTCTTCGGAGATCGTGTGGGATCAGGCGTGCTAAGTGAAGCGTTCGCAGCGCCCTGACGAGACGGATCTTTGATGAAGGAACAAAGTCATTCCCAAAAGAACAACGGATCCTTCAACAATGCAGATTTCAGAGCTGGAGGTGATCTCCGTCAAGTTCCGGGCTTTTCGTTTGCTTCCAAGGTCTCACGCCTTCGATCTCTTCCCTCCTCCTCACGGGGCCGTTGACCAAAAATCGCGGACTCCCTGCACCAGCTCGTGCACCAGCCATTCAGACTCGTTCGGTATGCTAACATCGTTCAGATCCAGAATCCAATCCTCGAACAAAGGATCTCTAATCACACTATCGAACCGATCATGCCCCGCGCTCACCCCGCTGTCCACCGGCCTCTGCTGCGACGCGTCCGACTCCAGCATGCTGATAGTCCGCTCGGCCAGCTTCTCGAACATATCGCGATACGCAGTCGCGAGCTTCCAGCGCTCGGCAATGATGATCAGCACCGTGATGCACGCCATGCACGTGTTCATGACGTCCGCCTGGCGAGCCGCCTGCCGGATCTTGGCCGAGCGCCAGAGGCTGTAGAGGTAGGTCATGCCGCCGAGGAAGAGTATGTGCAGACTGGCCCGCCCATGTGAACTGGATGGAAGGCTTCTTCTGGTACAGGCGCCGGTAGAGCTGGCACATTTCGTGCGACTTCCAATAGCACTCTTGGAAGGCTGTTTCGGTGAAAAGGTCGTCTGGGGGCGGTGGGATGTTGTAGCCGTCCATTTCCGTGATGAAGGGGCGGTAAAGGAACAGGATTGAGTGGTTTTAGGCAATCGCGAACCAATCGTGCGAGGCGAAGACTGAGAGTGGCTTGGAGTGTGTGAAGTGCAGCTGGTTCGGAATGGAATCGCGCCACTCGTCGAGGTCGCGGCGCAATTCGACGACTGAGGGAACCATGTTGCTGAAGCCGTTGGTCCAGGTCGCCGGGCTTTGGTAGAGGTAGGTGTTCCGCGTGGACCAAAGGCGACGAAGTTTGATGATGTGAATGGCACCTGTCATGGCTGCAGCAGGGACTGCGTTAGTGGAACGAGCATCCTGCAGCAGCCCCACTTGGGTAATGTTTTCGTCGTCGATTTCGAGTGGAAGCTATTAAATTGCCCGGTCAGTTGACTTGACTACTCCTATGCACTTGAATCACTCACCTCAACGTCGGTGGCGTGATCTGGTATGCCACCAGGGCGGCCCAGGATGAACGATACTACTCGGTCGATATCATACGCAGTCCAGAAGCAGCGCTTGGCCATCTCGCTGAACAGATTTTGGCATTGTGGCGGCATCTGCGACTGCTCCTTTGATAGCAAGTTCCACGCATTGACGCAGGGCGACTCCAGAGATCATCCACAAACTTGCGCCTATACGTGATCTGATTGAAGAGACCGCGCAAGCAAGGATTGCTTGGATATAGACTCGAGGCTGTCCATATATGGGTCCAATGTGATCAAGAGCCATGGAGTAGTAGCCTTCAGACGCTTCGGAGCGCTCGTCGCCGAATGCGAGGGACCCGATGCCGTACACCATCGTCACGAAAAACAGTGGCACATGATCAACGGTGGACAAATTATCTCTCCTGTTCGCTTCTGCACAAGTCTGCTCCCATGCCTTGAAGGTTGGCAGGTGCAAGAAAGGGTACTGCAGATGGATGTTTTTAAAATAAGCCCTGGTGAGCTTCTCCGCCGCTTCAGGCGACGGATGCCGGAGTTTAGTCTGATCGGTCCTTGACTGGCGACCTTCGGTTTAAACAGCAAAGTCGTCCTGTGGATATCTCTCGTTCTGCTCGGGTAGTCCCATGTTCTGGCCGGCGATCCGGGCAAAGGATACGGCTGAGGATGGACCAAAGTACTGCGGCTCTCTCCCAGAAGCGCTAACGCAAAGTAACGCGACCTCCAACGACACGTGGATCATTCCTTCATTGGTATTTGGCGATGCTGTTTGGAACGCCGGGCCTCCGTGAGGTTGAGCATGAGTAGCCGATGCAGGTGACCGGATAGTATCCATCAGCGCACCCATGTGGTCGAAGGCGACATCGGGCCTTACATCCTATAGAAGGCCTTCTAGATACGCCACTCGAGACTCTAGGCTTTGCATGTAGTCTCGCGCGCGATGCATGCCCGTTGCAGGATCTTCGATGAGGCAGTCTTGGGACGAGGTCAGTAAATAAGCTGCCTTAAATCTATAATAAAGACCTTCGAACTACCTGTATCACTTTTCGCGCAGCTCTGGCACTTCGGGGTCTGACCATCACACTGGGTTGCGGCTTCAGCATGGTCATTTTGGACTGCCCTCCCGAGCATACCTTGAGCTTCTTCTGCTTGCACCTGATGCAAGCGAGCATTGTACGGTCACCGATGCGTGGCCTCTTCGCCGGCGGAGACTGGGCGGTGCTCATGTTGGAGGATTTTGTCGCAAATGCTGGTCTCCCGAGGGTGAGAGGGGGTGCTAGTTGGAGGCATTGAGAGGAATGTCAGCATTTCGTCCGTAACAGGTGTGAATACTGCCTAGCTCTATATCTGGCTAGATCACGTCGATGCGGTAGGCTTGGATTATTCACGTACGTATGCACATGTCGATCGGCGCATACAGCGACAAGCCGTGGCGATATGAGAACCTGGAAGCTTCCTTCAACATCACACTTCCAAGTCACGCAACAAGCAACACCTCGGTCATGCCGCACGCTGACCACCGGACAATGATGGATTAGTAGCCGAGACGATGCTGGCACGACCAGGCGGTCACACATCCTCCCTTTCGCGAAATCAACCGGCCAGGAGGATTCATTACTACCATCTATTTGAAGCCCAATTCCACCGCACAACGCCTTAGGCTATCCGCCTCTGTCGCTGCATACAGCTCGTCAGCGCTGATGACTGAACTTTCGAGCGATCGCTCAAATCCAGGCTGATCCGCCTGGCTTTCTCCTCCCGATGCCTCATTCCCCGTCTTGTTCGCCTGCAGGTTCGATTGAAAGATACCCGCGGCCGAGAATGGGAGGAAGTCTTCATATGTGATGGGCCGAGCATGGATCGCGCCCTCTGCGAGCAACTTCTCAAACACGACCGGCGTCAACTCTCGAGCGTCCCCAGGCGCCAACTTTGCTGTGTCGCACTTGTCGCTGCATTCGTACTTGCAGTAAACTAGAGACTGCTTGCGCATCTCTGTCCAGTCATCGGGAAATCTCGCAAACGTCTCCATCATGATGCTGTCCTTCTCTGCTTGGGAATCTGCACCTTGAGACGCTCGGGCGTTGGCTTCTCCTAGAAGCTCGTCGTACAGCTTCCGGCCAGCCGGCTTCACAGCGGCTCCACGCTCTTCGATCTCACCAAATCTAGCCCTATGAGAGCCGTCCACAAGACTCTCAATCTTCGACTCGTCTTCACTCAGCCGGAACTGGACACTCTCTTCCAGTGCAAGAAAGCTTGTCTGGCGCAGCAGAATCGGCCATGTTCTTCTCGGCGGACCTTCAATGCTCTCTTTGACCGCCATTCCGGCCTCCTTCATGGCCTGCTGAGCAGTAGTGATGTTCAACGTTCTCGGAGTAAGGTGGTTGATGTGCGCATTCTGGAAACAGGCTATGTCGGCAAGAATGGCGTGCTCTTTACGCAGGCGAACATATTCTGCCCGCGTCGCAGCCGCCACTGGCTGCCAGCTGAAAGTTCGTAACGCTTGTGGTACGAATGCTTCCGCCTGCTGGTGGGTAAGTCGTCCATCCTGCTTCTCGGCGACGTCGAGAAGTCTCAGCAGCTCGGGTGTGAAAATCTGCCGGCGGTCTAGCAAGGTCTTCGCCAGATCTCTGGCGTTATCTGACCTGAGCAACTCTGGGCGCAGGAGAGTTGTGAACACGCGGAAAGGGTTGCGACTCAAAGACCCAGCATCCGTGGGGCGGAAGCAAGTCGCATGCATTGGCAGCCCGGCTACAGACAGATCGTAATATCCTACTGCGCGCATTCCCAGGAGACCAAATAGTCGACGCACGGTCTGCAGTTCCTTGGGCGTTCCCAACCGAATCGCGCCATGACGCTCCAGTGTCAATCGCTGCGCTGGATCGTGAAGGGAGGGGTCCGATGACGCCTGGACGACGTTGTCGTTCACTTGCTGAACAATTCGCACAAGGTCGCCGTACAAAGGTACCTCTGTCTTGTACATTTCCGACATCGCGTAGGCGAAGACGGTCCGCAGGTCGTTGCAGTCGACATACTCGGGTTGCGTTGATGAGGGGACATTGTAGTGAGGTGCTGCGGCAGAGCTTGTGGCCGCCATGGTCAAATTGATCAGATCGAGGCTGAAGAGTGATTCAAACCACCCAAACTGGCTGGTGCTCTGTTTATCTTATTCCCCACAGTCCTCTCGGCTTAGCCTGACTCCCACCACGTGCTGCCGTTTACGCTTGGCCCGCAGTTGGCATTTCGTAAAAGACGACTCTCTGTCCACTACTGCTGACTCGCGCGATCCACCTCAATCAACAACCAACACCCAAAGCCGTTGCTGCGGTGCGGAGCTGGAGCCGCGATACCGCGAAGCGGCTGGTGAGGGGGTGGTTCGGGGGAACCCGAGCGACTTTGTAACTCTTGAGTGTCAGACCGGCTTCCGCCGAAGGGGTCGATAGCCACCAACGATTAAACGCAACATGGGCAATGGTGCTTTTTGCTGCGGTTACACGATTGATGACAAGACGGCGAGAAATTGGAATGCGATTGAGACGTGCTAATGTCGCAGGGAAACGATAAGCATAGCCCAGCATGTCGACGACGACGACGACGACTGCCACGATACCTCCACCAGCCGAGCCCGGCACAGGGGCAAACAAGGCCAACGCTGAAAATAACTTGAAGGTACCGTGGCCTGAGTCGAAAGAAGCGCAACCCCAACGGCAACTCGAACAGATGGCAGGCGCCTTCCGCATCTTCGCCAAATTTGGCTACGCTTATGTCGGGAGTGGTCACATTAGTTTGAGAGGTAATGATGCATCGCGAAAGGTTTTGTGGCTCTGAACGACGATTGACATGCCTGCAAGACCCAATTGAACGAGGCACGTTCTAGCTGAACCTTACGCCGTCCACTTCGGCCTCTTGCGCGTGTCGAACAAGTTGCAAGTCGATGAAGAGGGAAAGCGAATCAGCGGCGCAGGCTTGCCGCTCAACACTGCCGGCTTCATCATCCACGCGGCGAACCACCGGGCTCGACCAGACATCAACGCAGCCTGCCACGTCCACAGCCCGTACGGCCGAGCATGGCGCAATTTTGGACGCGGCATTGACATGTTGAATGAAGGTAAGCCCTTGCTCTGTCGCATTATTTTCGACAAAACCATCGCTGACAACACTTCCAGACTCATGCATGTTCCATGACGACCTCGCCATCTACAACAACTTTGGCGGCGTCGTCTTCGCAGCAGAAGAAGGGGGCCGCGTTGCCGCTGCTGACGGCTCCTCGCGCAAAAGCATGATCATGCAGAATCACGGGCTGCTCACTTGCGGGGGCACAGTGGCAGAAGCAGCGGCGTTCTTCGTTGCCCTTGAGCGGGTTTGCCACACCCAGCTGTTGACCGAGGCAGCTGTAGCACCCTCGACTGCCAGCGCAGCTTCGAAGCTTAGCAAGACATTCGTTGGCGAAGAAGCCGCGTACACGAAGAAGGGAACTGGCAGCCCAGAAGTGATGTACAAGCAGTTTCTACCAGAGTACCAGACGGTTTTGAAGGAGACTGGTGGGGACTTCCTGGGGTAGGAGTTTCGCCGGATCGATTGGGAATATGCTCAAACGACACCATGTACACGGAAAATGGAAATCAGAGTCTGGCTCTTCCTACCCGCTTGAGCTCTTCTTCAGACATGAGCGAAATGTTCCCCAGAGCCCTCTCACCTCCACTACCTTCCATCAGAACATTTTTCTGCGGCTCGTCCTTCTCTCTTTGCCTCCAGCGCCAAGCTTGAAGTGCCCCCCTCTCCAAACCTTTCCGCTCCACGACATCGACAACATACTTTCCAATAACCGGCAAGTACTTGAACGCATGCCCACTGCCTCCGGTGGCCACCAGTAATCCCTCCGTCGCCGGCACTCGATCAATGACCAGGTGGTTGTCATAGCTGTCATTGTACCAACAGAGCCTCGTCATGGTGATTCCAAGACCCTCTCTCGCCAATTCGGGCAAATGCATATCCATGAACTTTTGGATCACCTTGATTCCCTGTCTTGGCGCTGCCGTGATTCTCTCCCCCTCCGACCACCGCGTGATGGGCACACTACGCTCCTTCCCGTCGCCCTGAGTGACTGGGTTCGTAAATTTGGTACCTCTGTATCCGATCTTTAGCCAGCCGTCTTCATCGCGCGCGAAGCCGTATAAGCCAGCTTCGGCGCCGTCACGCATCTTCCACTGCCAGGAGGGCATGTGGTCCGGACCTAGACGCTCGTAGAGTGGTGATGATCGCGGGATTTTGATCAGTGCGACGGTGCCGGCCGTGGCCTCGCAAAGATTGTCGAGCTGTGGGAGGATGGATGGGGTCCAGCTACCGCAGGCGAGAATGGTCGTAACGGCCGGATATTGGTTGCCGGCGCGAGTAGTTATACCGGAAATGCGTTTCGTTGATGCTGGGAAGTCGGACGAATAATTGAGGTTCTGAAGGGCACCTTTCTCTGGATGGAGAACAAATTTGACGCCTAGCTCGCGGGCTTGGTGAAGAGCGAATCGGCATGCCTTGTCTGCAACGGCAGTGCCGCCTGTAGTGTCTAGGACGGCCGTGTTCGACATGCCCTTTTGTTCGCGATGGAATGGGTCAATGGCGAAGCCCAGGCCCTTTTCCTTCGCGATCTTGCGATGGCGAGGGTTATCCATGACGAGCTGGGTATCTATGAATCCAGCAGCTTCGGTGCTATCCACTGTGGCCTGGTCGAAGTCCGGTAACTTGTCCGCGTCGGTCATGATCAAGTTGCCGTTAGGGATAAATACTCGATCTCTCTTCTTCATGCCGCGAGGCACGCTCTTGCCCTGCGACAGGTCCGCGTTCCATGCTTTCCATTCATCGATGGCTTCAAGCGTTAGATCTCGGTAGATGCTCACGCCCCCATAGGCAGATCGGATGATCTTGTTGATATCCGCGGATGCGGCGTCGGCGCCTTTGAAGTAAGAGAAATCGGACTGGTCGTAGGGCTGCTTGTCAAATACGGTCACATCTTTGTATCCGCGCTTCGCCAGATGGATTGCAGAGCTCAAGCCGAAGACACCGGCGCCCACGATGATGATCGGTTCGTGCAATGAAGCTGTTCGGTCGGGCATCTTGGCGTTCTGGTCTCGCCACTTGTCGCAAGCTGCACCTCGTGATTCAGTGTCCTCTTCCTAGGAGCTTCTTCAAGTCAGTGATTCCCTGCAGCGTCTCCGTGAGCAACTGACCAGATGACGGGTAAGGCTTGCGGGCAAGATTGAAGTCGCCATTCGCGGGTCTCCGCTCCCTCCACGCAGCACAGGATTCCCCCGAACATCGGCGGTCCTTAGCCGTGCATATCACGACTCCACTTCTCGAAGTACCGGATTGAGGGTCACCCGCACTTCAGAATCATCCGTTTACCTGCGTGATGCTTGCTCATACTAGCAGCTCCTCACTCGACTTCCTCCGAGTTCAATTTTGTGGTCAGCACTCAATCAGCGACTGGGAAACGCCGTAAGCAGTGCGGGGCGCGGCAACTTTGGCAGATGACAATTATTCGACAGGCCCGTCTGACAGGCACTTGGGGCAGGATAGATAGCAGGGCTAGATACCAGAGTCATGTACGAGCAAGGTAACTGGCATATAGCCAGCGGCCAGCAGGCTAAGATTTCCCCTGTGCACTCCTGGTCTCGCCCATCCACTCTCGCCCATCCACTCTCGCCCATCTACTCTCGCCCATCTACTCTTACATTGCTTGGACGAAGTACTCTTACCAATTTCACTATACATACACCAGCTCACTCTCGTCCGATCGTTGGTCATTGGTACTGCAACGGTCTTCACGGACTCGACATTGGCTAGATGCAGCTACTTCGTACCAATTCTGAAGATGACGGGGGCTGCCTCTGGCGGGCAAGCCAATTCGCTCTTCATGACGGGCATGTACAGCTTGGCAAAGTTCCTTTTCACGCTGATGGCTAGTTTCTTCCTCACCGACGCGCTGGGTAACGCCTAATTCGGTTGTGAAGGAGGTGAGAAATTGATGGTCGGAGCGTGTTTGTGATTGGCGGGCTTGGCGATTGCATCCAGCATGGTTGCTGCAGCTTGTTGAGCTGTCGAGGGCATCTGTCGGGAATTATACGATGCCGCTGTTAGTGTTATGCTATCGCGCCGGCAAATGCTCTGTCAGCCAACCATCAATTTCGATCGTTTGGTTAATCAACCGACGACGTCTCGAAGGGAACCAATTCATGTA
The DNA here is from genome assembly GCA_004216415.1 of Aeminium ludgeri. NCBI lineage: Eukaryota > Fungi > Ascomycota > Dothideomycetes > Mycosphaerellales > Aeminiaceae > Aeminium > Aeminium ludgeri. The sequence continues at coordinate 84,513 of SGQK01000015.1, forward strand.
CCCATCTTCTGACAGAATGACGTTCTGCGCCGCACGAGGCTTGGTGTTGGACGCTCTGTGATTCCGCACCGCATACATACATATGTACCCGTACAAGTCCCAAAAAGTATGCTCTGAGAGCAATAGTCCGTGTTTCGTCATAACCCCGAGAAAACCGGCCCATATTCTGCAGAAGCCAAAAAGAAACACCTGGGTATCGTTTTGTGTGCCTGCATCCCGCGCAATGCTAGTTGAAAGTACCCCCAACCTCCTTATGAAAGACGTATTATTAGTAACCAGAGGACGAGTGACCGCCCCGGCTTCGTGTTCCGTGTTCCATCATCAGGGCGCCGGAGAGAAAATGCGAACAGAAAAGAGTCATTGCGCCAGCTCAAGTCTCCATCCTCACCTCGCCTTCTGCCAACCCCGAAGCCCCCACCACCGCGGGTCCCTGACCTTTTCTCTCGTTAGCCAGTGCCCTTTCAATCTCAACTTGCAGCGCCAACACCCAGTGGTCGCGCTCCGCGCGGCTCCTCGCTTTGAATACGACGATGCGGCCCTTGGTGCCCAGTTTGCTCACGTGCTCAAGGTGGGTTTCCGTCTTGCTTCGGCGGGGAGCAGATCTGTAGCTCTCCTCACCAGACGCCGCCGTGGATGCGCTGTTAGCGGCCGGCGCGCCCTGCTGGCGCTCGGCGGAGCGCACGTCGTCGACGGTGTGGGAGGAGCGGAACCAGGAGCGGCTTTTAGCGTGCCAGAGGCAAAAGGTGGTCATGGCGTCCTCGTCAGTTGAGGTCCACTGGTCCTCGAGGTGGATGCGAGGCAGTGCGTTGTGGCCCGGTGTGTTGGAGTCAAAGGTGCGATTGCGGTAAAGGAGGTCGTCTTCGGTCAGCAGACCGGAATAGAGATAGCAGCCCTTGAGGTCGATGGAGGAAATGCGCTCGTGGTGAATGTGAACGAGCTTCTGCCCGGTGGACTTGCGGAGGGCGTCTTGGAAGACAAGGAGGTGGCCGGCAGATAGGACGACGTGACAGCGGGTGAAAGTGGCGTGACGGCGGGGCTTCCGAAAGAGCGCGCCTGAGAGGTGGATGGCGCGGCAGGCGGAGATGCCGCAGAGGTTGTACATGGCGGAGCTGGCGAAAGATTGGCTGACTTCCCACTTGTAGGCGAAGCTGCCCACGTGGGCTTCGGTCCGCTCGTCGATCTGCAGTGCGTCGACGTTCTGCTGGCGCACGAATTTGAGTAGATCCATGTCTTGTTTTGTGCGGTGATGCCAGTACTGGACCAGCTCGCGAAGTTTACGAATCCACTGTAGCTTGGCAAAACGATTGTATGCTTGCAGTCGGATGACGAGGCCGTTTTTCATGAGCAGCTCGAATATACGATCCTCATCAACCTCAATGGTGGCGCCGTCAGGATTGACTTGGTCGCTATCCATGCCCCCATCAAAGTTTACGTCGGGACCGGAGTCGAGATCATCGTCTGCTGGAGTTGCGCCCGGCTGCATCAAACGGACCTTCTTCACGTCGCACAGCTTGATGAAGCCATCACAGCCGAGCAGCATGCCTTTGTTTCGCTCGGCTTCATCCTCGGCATCTCTGTCGCGCTGCTCTTGCTCGAAAGCGCTCTTAACGCCATCTGTATCGAGCCAAGATATGCGGTTCCCGTCCAGTCGGTAGGGCTCGACGTCAAACACAAACGGAGACTTCTCGGCCAGCTCGTGCGCGGACGGCACATCGTCCCCACTCTGGACCGGCATCTTCGGTGGCGGAGGCGGTACAGCTCTGGCAGGTCTCAGGAAAACAAGGTACTGATCCTGGCAAGTGAAGTAAAGTCGCTTGAAAATCATCTTTCCGAGTCGTCGGCCATGCCCCTTTTGAGAAGTCAACCGGATGAGAAACCCCTCCACAGGAGGAGGCTCGTCGACCGTACTTCCCCTGCGGGTCTTGGCCGAAAGAGGGTAGTGTATCTTCGGACGAAGCTCCAACTCGTGCGTCTGGGCCATGGCAATGGTGCCATACATGCTCTGCTCAACTGCCCCATGGACCCACTCCAGACGATCGTAGCGCTTCCACGCCAAGCCAACGCGGTTCTCCTCAATCCACGTAGTCAGGACTTCCGTCCATTCTGGGGACTTCTTGAGCATGTCGAGGCAGCGCGTGACGATGGCCGCAGCCGCACCCCTCTCAGCAGCAACAGCTCTCGCGAGCGCATTGTCGTCGCCTTCCGCAGCCTCAGCAAGAACCCTCGATGCCTCGCGCGTCTTAAACGGATCATCGAGTCGCAAGCTGACGTTGAGATCTGGGACATTGACCTGCAACTCCCGTGCCCTCTCCAACCCCAGGATCGATCGCAGGAACGTATACCACTCGACAGAGGTGGCGCCAGATTGAGGGCGGAGGTAGTAGATGTGGGTCCGCCCTTTGCTTTCTTCCCAGATGCACAGCGTCTTGTCAAGACTCGAGAACAGATTGACCTTGCCGCCATTCGGTGTGATCCGTATCTGTGCTTTGGGCTTCTTCTTCGTTTTCTCGGCAGTCATAGCAATGACACGCGATTGATACAGCTGCAGCACTCCACCATCATCGTGCTTGCGGCAAACCACCATGAATTCTCGCCACTTGTCGAGCGGCTTCGACACGACGCTTTGACTGGCCCGCTCATCAAAGTCGTTGCCCAAAGACTGTCCTGTCACATCGATCCGGACAAGCATCTTGTCCATTTTCATCAGCTCGCCAGGCTTCATCTTGTTCTTTCGGAAGTTGCCCTTGGCCGCCAGGCGCTGCGCACGAGCCCGAAGCTGCATCCGCGTCGTTTCGTTGAACTGAACTCGCGGTTTCTGAATCTTGCTGGTGGCTCTCTCGAAGCGAGTTCGATCAGCGGGTTTTGTCTTTGTCGGTTGGGCAGCATCTGGCTGTGTATTTCCCGCAGATGTATGTGGTTCCACTGCACGGGCTGGTTCCGAGGGGCCATCTTGCTGGGGGGGATCGCTATCGTTGATCTCGTCGATCGGAGGGGTTGCGTGCTTCGTAGGCGTCGACGACGTGACCGACGCGTTGTTGTCGTTCGTTCGCACTCGTTGAATGTGTAGCAAGCTCGTTGTACTCGTCGTGTTCTCAGCCCCTGTGCCAGTCGTAGTATGTCCACTCTGGCTCGACGGCCGGGGTGCTTGGTCTGGGTCGCGGAGAGATTCCCCGTTCGGCACATCATCTCCTGCTACCGGGTGGGCAGCCGTGAATGTGGGAGCCTTCTTACGACCATGCTGGATGTAATGGCGGTACCATTCTTTCCTATGACTCTTGAGCCAGCCCTCGGGAATGGGACCGATGAAGGTGCGGCGCGTGGTGAGGTGGAGATGGGTTGCATTGGCGTGATCGAGTCGGCGAGAGGTGTAGGAGTCGGGAGACAGGGAAGACATTATATGCACATTATGGGTGCTGGCGAGGAGGTCGAGTAGCGTACTGTCACGCCACGTAGGTCTGTCGCCTCGCGTCAAGCGTGAATTGGTGCTGGTCGTGAGTGTCGAGGATAGAGTTCGGAGTCGAGATGGCGATCATCCGGGTTGCTTTGCCCCAGGCTCTCGGGTCGGAAGTGACGTCCAGCGGGAGGGTCCGCGGCGATCGGTGGCGGGGCATGTGCAAGCGCCATGTGGCGTCGGTACGGATTGTTCCAGGTGCCGAATCATTTATGGACATGTTGGAGCTGACCTCACGTCGTTCGTCTCTACACCTTGTATCGAACAACTGTATCACCCAGTTGATCTTACTTGTCGGCTTGGCGCCCGTCGTAGAAAGCGCTGCAGTCGTGCGGCACGGCGGCCGAGCCTTTGAGGCAGCCAAGGGTAAACTACTGTACTTAGGTATTCAGGCTGAATGCTGGAACACTGGCAAGACGCACGTAACGTGGCAGGCGAAGGCATAGTAGACCTTCGAACGTCATGGGAATTTGCGGCCTTACAAGTACCCCTCAGGAAGCGGAACGCACAACTTCCCTCTTTTCATACCCTTTGCTCTCAATCCTCTTCCTTTTATCATCTCCAAGGCCCAGAGTCGGAAAAGAGACCAGATGTCCACCGGAATCCTTAAGGTCCAAGTGGACCAAGTCGTCGGTAATGACGGCAAGCCTGTCGTTCTTCGTGGAGCTGCACTCGGTGGATGGATGAACATGGAAAACGTAAGATGAGCTCCTCATCGGACCCCGTGCACCCAATCTCACCCAAAGGCAGTTCATCACTGGCTTCCCTGCCCATGAATCTCAGCACCGCGCCTCGATGGAGCACATCCTCGGCAAAGAAAAGGCCGAATTCTTCTTCGACAAGTTCCTCGAGTACTTCTTCACCGACGGCGATGCCCAATTCTTCGCCTCCAAAGGCCTCAACTGCCTCCGCCTGCCCATGAACTACCGCCACTTCGAAGATGACATGAACCCGCGCGTGCTGAAGCCCAACTGCTTCAAGCATGTGGACCGCGTGGTGGACATCTGCGCCGCACACGGCATTTACACCATTTTGGACCTGCACGCCCTCCCTGGTGGTCAGAACTGCGACTGGCACGCCGATAATGTCACCAACCATGCCGCTTTCTGGGACCACAAAGACTTTCAAGACCGCTGCGTCTGGCTATGGCAGCAGCTGGCGACGCGATACCGCAGCAACCCCTGGGTGGCCGGCTACAACCCGATCAATGAGCCCTGTGACCCCCTCCACTACCGCTTGCCGGCCTTCTACGACCGGCTGGAGAAGGAGCTGCGCCAGATTGACCCGGAGCACATCCTCTGGCTCGATGGCAATACCTTCGCGATGGAATGGCGCTGCTTCGACCACGTGCTGCCTAACAGCGTCTACGCGCTGCACGACTACAGCATGATGGGCTTTCCCAAAGGCGAGAAGTACACCGGTACCGAGTCGCAAAAGAGCAAGCTTGAGGGCCAATTCCGGCGCAAGGCAGCCTTCATGAGCGAGCACGGGACGCCGATCTGGAACGGAGAGTTTGGCCCTGTTTTCGCGAACCCATTGCTCGACGCAGACCACGAGGAGGTCAACGACGCGCGGGGGAAGTTGCTGGAACAGCAGCTGGCTGTGTACGACAAGTACCAGATCCACTGGTCCATCTGGCTGTACAAGGACTTGGGCGTGCAGGGCATGGTCCACCTGGACACGAACAGCAAGTACTACAAGACCGTCGAGAAGTTTCTCGAGAAGAAGCGTCGCCTCCAGGTCGATGCTTGGGGCCGCTACCCTTCCAGGGAAGTCGAGGACGTGATCAACCCCTTGGTCGAGTACATCGACGCCAACGCTCCGGAGAGTAAGGACCAATATCCCACTCCATGGTTCACAGAGCGTCAGATGTCGAGGTTGGTCAATACCGTGTGGATCGGGAAGTGCCTGAGCGATGAATTTGCTCGTTTGTTCGAGAACATGAGTTACGAAGAGCTGGATGAGTGCGTTGCAAGCTGGCGGTTTGAAAAGTGCATGCAGCGAGATGGGCTGAACAAAGTCTTGGAGGCACATGCAGAGGCCGACCAGACTACTGCTGGAGCGAAGGCGGATTTGTTCAAGGATGGCAGCCAGGATGGGACGGTGAAGTTGGATCTGGACTAGAGATGAGGAAGTATTGGCAGGATAGGTGTGCCCTCGGATCATGTCTCGTCGCCATAGTAGTCGTTCCAGTCCAACTTTGTGAGCAGTAATCGCACCGTGTCTGCAGAATCATCCACCTTGTCTTGCAGCACTGTGACTTTCGCGGGTTTCTTCGCGTCATTGCGAAGCAGCTTCAGCGTGGTTCTCACGGAGCGCTGGAATCGCGAAATGCCTGCTTCATGCTCTTCAGAAGAAGCTCGCTCTTTATCAATGATGGCGGCTGAGGCCAGAATTGATGCGAATGTATCTTCAATGCTGCGGTTCAACTTCTCTTGTCTGCGTCGCAGGAAAAGCCTCGTTCGTATGGTCTCCAGGCAATCGAGATGCAGCTTCCGCACACCCTCTAGTCCGGGCAGCCCGTCGTCTTCGTCTCGCTCCGACTTCAAAGCTTTCTCGACGTCCTCCAAAGATAAATGAAGGGCATGCCAGGGAGCTGCAATGCCTACGTCCATCGAATGCGAAGTCAGCGCTGTGACGAACTGGTACGCTTCTGCCACGAAGCGACGGTTGCTGGTAGACGCGCTCTCGTTGCCCTGAAAGACGAGTCTCCTCCGCAAGGTCGTGACCACATGAAGCATCCGCAACAACCGTAGAAGATGTCGGAAAATGGCATCGTAGGATTTCATGGAGGCTTCGGTCAAGACCGTATCCAGCGGAGCGCGCGCAGTGTACTGCAGTCTCAAAAAGTCTAGAGCGTAGATTGATCCAGCGTCCATGACCATGTCAATCTCCTCGTCAGGCAATTCACGAATGGAGAAACTCAATCCACCTGGTAGCTCTTTTTCCCCAGACGTGTCCTTCTCTTGATGATAAGCCTCGGTCAGAACACCCATTAGTGTCAATCGAAGCTCGGAGCTTGCTGGTGGCCATCTTTGCCCCTCTCTTGAATCCAAACGAAGACCCATGTTCTCGCCCGTTGGTATTGTGCCTCGTCGGCGCTCGGCCGATTGAGTTTCTGAGCTGAAAAGAGAGGTCGTGAGGCGCTCCACGAAGTCGCCGTTGCCCAGAAGATGGAAATCCTTCTGAAGGTCAAGATGAGATCTGAGTCGACAGTCGAAGAAGAGGTGTTGAAGAATCGCCTGGTTGATTCGACAGTTGTGCATCTGTAGGAGCGGCCTGATGCGCTCGAGTGGAGTAAATTCGCAATTTTCGAGCAGATTTTGCTGCTTTGGATGACTAAAAGAGCGTGTCACGACATCTTCCATTTCGTCTGCAACATTCGTGGGTGTCTCGAGCGGTCGCGACATTCGGTCGTCGAGTGCGGCGAGGAATTTGTGCTGCGTGCTGTCATCAGCCCAGGGAAGCAATTCCGTATCCGTGGCACGTGCCTCGGAAGGAAGTTCGTGTTTCTGTATGTTCGCCACGCCTCCAGATTGTGCATCTCTGAGATCCACGGGGATTCGCCCGCTGAAATCTACATGCGGCATATGCTGACGCAAGATGCGCACACTCGCCCTTGTCTCTCGTATGAGGGCTTGATCTTCCTCAAGAACAAAAGTTGGAAGACGCTGCTCTCCGGCGGCATCAGATGTCAAATCGAGTTCCGGTGATACGAACTCAGAATGACGTTGATTGTTCTCCTGGACGTGTTGACTTGGAGCATCTTTTCTGAACCCCAGGTCTGAGCATAGCTGCTCGATCCATGGACCACTCGTTCGGAAGAGTATGGTCTGCAGAACATGGTTGAAACAGCTCCCGGTCCGAAGAATGCCATCCACTTCGATTGACAAGCGGGAGATGAAGTCTTCATCGGTTCTGCATCCATGTACGCACTCGACAAGTGTGCTGAGTAGCGATAACAGGCGGTGTGGGGCTTCGATCAATCGTTGCAGTTGGAGCAAAGACCTGACCTGGGCAATACCAGCGGTGACCTGTCTCTCCACGCTGTTCAGAACGCCGTTCACGCAGCCTTTGAAAGCGATTGCAGCGTTACATGCGCGCTTGGACACCTTTTGTTGTGAGCAGTAGGTGCGCAGATTGCGCTGCGATGATCCAAATTCGATCACTCGCTGCCAGTAACTATCGCAGCACAGTCTGCTGTTGCCGGAAATTGGCACATTCGGCAGGGTCGAGGTGAAACGTTCCTTAGTTTCGTCCCATTGGAAGAAGATTGAGGACCTTCCCAGGACGAGATGAGAGAGAGCGCGGAGCATCACATCTTGGGGAAGCACTCCCTCGCCGACGTGTTGTCGGGTTGGCGTGTGGGACAAAGCAACGTCCGAAGCCTGCGGACCAGCTTCGGACAAGTAGCCACGGCCTTTCGATGTGTCACTTTGCCTCTTCTCGAATGCTTCCCATGTACGAAGCCGAGACTCATTCTCCTGTCCGCTTCGGGTCAGGTCGAGCGTCCAGACGTCCGGTAGGTCGTCCGCTGACTGCGATGCAAGTGAAGGCACATCTTGTGTGGCATGGATTCCCCCACTGGGACCCTCGCTGTCTACTTTTTCGAGATGCTGGCCGTCGACACCACCGAGTGGTGGGAAGTCCGGCAATTGGAAGTGCTCAATTGAAGCCTTCTCTGTCTCGTCCAATTTAAGCGGCAGGAAGTCGGTGTTGAGCTTCGGAAAGAGAGCACTCCTGTCTTCCTCGATCTCTAGACCGGAAGGGCGCCATATGTCGCGTGTACTGAACGGGAATCCCTCTGATAGATCCATGATCTGTCCTCCATGGTACGGATGTGATTGCGAAGCGCATCTCTGTTCTGACGCGGCTTCATTCGACGCGTTTTAGGTAGGTGCTAGCGTCCCGGACCTCCCGCACTTTCTCCCTCCAGTCAAGACTTTTGGCAGCCCTGATTTTCTCCTTCCTATTCGAGCAACTAAACCACCAGTCGACCTTCGAATCGATCCTTCCTCAGGTAACATGTTAAAGAGACATGTTTCAAAGGACGAATGGTAAACGAAAAATTATGCGAGCTGAAGGCGTTACCTCTGCATCAAATCCAAATCTGGAAAGGGACCTTATCCAACAAGTCTGCAGAATCGAGTAACGAATCGCAGACCCATTACACCTCCTTTGAAACTGGCATGAACGTTCACACTATCGCGACCACCTTGGAAGAAGGCAAGCCCACGGCTAGGCGGGCAAGACTTCAACCGGTCACAGGCGAGACTTCACGCGGTATAATGGAAGGGGGGAAAACAGCGGCAATTTTGGGAGACCAGATCTCCAGTTAACCTGGAATATAGCTCACGTAAAATTATAAACCACCAGCGCTTGCCGCCCGTGGCTCTGCTCCTTCAGCACCACCACGTTCTCATCATCAAACCCGATCCATCCTCTCGTCAGCGTCAGTTCAGAAGCCTCGTCCCTTCCGCCTGCGCCCTCCTGCATGGTCGCAGCCCCTGAAGACTGCCGCACGAGATGCAGCCCTGCTTGCGTTGCCTTTTCTTTGCTCTCCTCCCGCTTCTCCGGGCGCAACTGTACACTGACGTCGCCCGTCGCGAGACGACGTTTCGCCGCATTGGACGCGAATCCGCCCTCGAGCTCCCACACGCGCAGCTCGTCGCCCCGGCGGCTGACCGAGACGGCTTTCCCGCGGCCGCCGACGTGAGCGCCGGAGACGGAGGATGTGTGGCCCCAGAGCCTGCTGCCGGCGCTGATAGAAAGCGCGTCCGCTGTGGAGGTGACGAGGTAAAGCGTGAGCGTGTTGTCCGGGTGGGAGACGAGGAGGTAGGGGTGTGTGTAGGATAGCGAGGTCGGCTTGGAGTGGATGTGACGGAGTTCAGTTGCTGTAGATGTTGCGAGGGAGCCTGGCACGGGAGCTGGGAGGTGGTGGAGGATCGGTAGGGTTGAAAAGGCAAGGGGGCGGTAGTGTTGGTCGATCGCGGAGGATATTCGGGATTTTTGGAGGGTACCGGTAGGGTCTATGTGCACTTCCTGGATGCCCACGGTCCAGCCGGAAAGGTACGTGGGTAGTGAGTACGCCAAGGATATTATTATGGAATCGTTGGTGACTCGTAGTGAAGTTGATAGTGGAGGCCAAACGGTGTGTGACTTCAACGAGTGTAGCAGCTGTGGCGCGTCTTGCCTCTCTGATCGTTTCTGCTTTTGAGTTGGCCGCTTGAAATGGTATAAAGAAAGCAGTTGAGTGGCAGTCATTGTGAGGGCATAGGGATAAGCGAGGGCCACGGATGAGATCAACCCATTGCATGAGGGCTCATGGCTGTATAAGTGAACAAAGTGGCTGCCTTTCCTGAACGCGCTCATGCAGAATGAGCCGTCCTCGAATCCAACAACTATTTTGGGGTCGGCCCCTGTATCGTCGTGGGCTTCCACGGCCATGGAAGTAGGAGGGGACCTTTGTTGTTCGGAAAAGCGACCCTGTGCGAGCATCTTCTGTTCCTCCTTGGCCGACCAAGCGCGCAGGCCGTCTGTCTGATCCGCCATGTAGATGATGCCATCGTGCATCTGTACAAGCACCGGAGGTACAGGCGCGTGCTCAGCCACCTCGATCTCATTCACCGCGCAGTTTCCGTTGCACCAGTTGTGACGCAGCTTGTACAGTCTCTTCCAATTCGTTTGGCCGCCCTTCCTGACGAGATGATCGCCCGCCAGCCATTCTGACGCCTTCGATGCGAAGTGAAATGTATCACCTGTTGATTCATCCTGCGATTTCAAACCAGGCAGGCGACTCGCGCGCGGCCTCACAAAGCGATCGTAGTAGAGTGATTTCCAAAGCTGGCTGTCTCCGGCGAGTGCTTTGTATGTGTACGACAGTCTGGAGGTTCAGCACACTTTGTCGGGCAGCAAGACACAAAGTGAAGAATGACACACCTCTGGCAAACTACAAGTTGCGATGCAGGAAGATAAGAGAGTACTCGAAGCACGAGCTCGTCGCTGAGCTTCGAAAGGCGGTCGTTAGATGATAGCTTTGTACGTTTCGAGGAGGTTTCAACCGAAGCTTCAGACTGCTCGCGAGTTCTTTTGACCATTGCCAGCTTCGCGCGCGGGACTCGAGAATGTATTGAGGGTCGGTAATCTCCAACTGGCGCAATCGAAGTGACGCTCCGGGGTCCGCACGGGTAGACCTAAAGCTTGGCAGCGGGATTCTCGGGCATTTCCGCGTCCAAGCGGATGCTTCCGTGCACGTGCGACCGCGTCTCGCGCGTCGCTCTCGCGTCTCAACCTCGACGCGCTCCAGGCTGGCTGCGGTTCGATCGGTTCGAGTGGCAATCGACAAAAACAATCCTCGATCGACGCTTCTGAAAATCTTGCCGTATTCATGCCGTAGGAACTATTTTGAACGACTCCACGTTGGTATGCGCGCGTGCAATTCACGATGGATGCCGACAATATGGAGGGGAACACGGCACCAGACTTGGGACGGCTTCTGGAACTGCAGAGGGGCGAGATCGCCGAGTTGGAACTTCGACTCGAAGAATATGAGCGCAATGGCCAAATGCAAAGCGCTGATGGTCGATCGCCAATGCAACGCAACGAATCGAGTCCGAAAGATGAACACGATACCTGTGTGCCTTGGGCTGTTCACTTCCGACTCATCACCAAGTTCAACGAGCTTCGCCAATCACAACAGGATTTGAAAACGGAACACGCTAAATGCCAGTCAAAAATCGACGTGGCGTACGGGAAAGTTCGCAAAGCGAAGGAGATATCCCATGCATGGAAGGAGTGGGTCGACAGGAGCGGCATCAAGACGAAAGATGGCAGGAAAGAACGCAAGGTACATCTGAACCCCGGTCCTGCGCCTGGCGACGCTGCGTCGAGTCCAACTCCCAAGGCGCGCACTCCACGATCCACAAAAGGCGCGGCTCTAGCGGCGAAACCACCTTCGAACGTGCTTCCCGTGGAAGGCGAAGCCAGTTCTCGGGAGCAGCAAGCTGGACCCTGCGAGATCGATGCGTCTGAAAGAGGTACAGAAGCACGTCCGCGATCTCAGTCGAGCATCAAACCGAGTCGTTGTGTCCTGTCTAGCCAAACGACCCAAGGCGAGCCCCAATCTTCGCCTCCCGCCAAGCGAATTCGTAGCAACGATGAAGAGCCTGTCTTCGTGTCCGCACGACCAGTCAATCGCAGACGCGGCTCGAGGAATCCAACGCCAAAACGCAGTCCTCGAATCAAGCCTGGGCCCATGTCGCAGTCTGTGCCTATCGAACTCGTCTCCGACGCCTATAGTAGTCCAAAGAGGAAGCCGAAACCACTCACTCGCACCGAGACATCGGACCTGGACAAGGTGATGGAGTCGTTCGTTCCTCAGGATCGAAGCGCAAACCCGCGTGCGTCGTTTGGGGAGCCCGTCAGACCACCGGCGCTGCTCCGTGGAACTTCTTCACGTTCCGATGGAGATCTTCCCGTGCATGCTGAAGACAGCGTCGACAACATGTTACACGCGCCAATCACGAACATGCTCTCTGGAATGGTTGCTCAAAATCGCACGCACACTTCTGCAGCCGAGAGGCAAGGCGACCATGTGCTGTACCCTCTCAGTCCGAACATCCCGACTGCACCGAAACTTACCGATAATACGTCCAACTCGAAGCGGAAACGGCATCGCGATGCTGGTAAAGCAATAGAACTCCTTTCGGAGGGCGGCGACGACCAACCACGTCAGGCAGGCAAGGCCAACGAGCATTCGGCTGCAACTCCCACGAACGAAATACGAAATCGTCTTTTCAATCTACTCGGCTCGCAGACAGAAGATACGCGAGAGCTTCTCCCACGACGCCGCACCCCGATCTCAGCACATCGCAAACAACCGCGACCCACCTCCCATCCCCACGCACCACCAGTACCACCGCCAGAAAACCAAGACCCTCCATCCGCCCAGCCCACGCGCCGCCAACCGCAACGCTCCAGCCCCATCAAGCACACCCCGAACCAACGCCCCCCCAAACCCTACGAACCCCCTCGACCCCCTAACCTCTCACCCACCCCCCCACCCCCCTCACCCACCCACGAGCCCCTCCGCTCCAAGCCCCTCCCCGCCCTCAACCTCTCCGACTTCGTCATCAACCGCGCCTACGCCGACACCACCCACGCCATCTCCGACCCCCTCCGCACCCGCGCCTCCCGCCGCTGCGCCCCAGGCTGCACACGCCCCTCCTGCTGCGGGTCGCACTTCAAAACCGCCGCCGCCCTCCGCACCCTGCCCGCACCCACCACCACGGACGCCGCAGCACTGGAAGCCTACCTCGGCCCCACCTTCGACACCCTCATGAGGGCTTTCTCGCCCGCCAAGCGCGCGGACGTTATGCTCGAGGCGCGCGCGGCCGAGGCGGCGCAGATGTATGGCAAGCACCGCACGGCGTTTGAGAGACGGAGTACGCCGCCGGGGTTTTGGAGGGCGGATATGCCGAGTACGCAGGAGGCAGAGCGGGATCGTATGGCGGCGGATGAGGCGGAGAGGGAGAAGGTGGAGGAAAGGTGGCGGGAGGCGATGCGGGAGGGGGGAAGGTGGGTCTTTAGGGATGAGCGGTAGGGGGGGGGCTGCGACTGTGTCGTTCCGCTGGGAGGTGGGGGGTGGCGTGTGGGGTGAGAGTGGCATGAGAGGGATGGGAAAGGGAGAGCGGAGACAAGGAACTAGCATTACGTTTTCCGTCGTCAATCATTCATGGCAACGCGGCTTGCGGACAGGGTATCTCGTCACAACTCCAAGAGAACAGCTCCATCGAACGCCCCGTAGCTGCTCGCTTGCTCGCCGAATTTTTAAGAACAGCCGGTGGAGTCCGCAACTGCGCAGACTCGGAAGACAAGACAACAACAGCTCCATCAAAACGCCCGTTGACGCCCCACGTTCTTGCGCCACTGTGCCGCCCAGGCGACGACAACCACCTGATCAAAGCCACAACTGCGCATGTTTCTCTCTCGGTTGGTTTTACCTCCTCCACCCCCCTCGCCCCGAACTTTCTTCTTCCCCTCCGGACAGCAAACTCAATTCCTCCCAGCTCCCCCCAGCTCCCCTCACACAACAGACCTCTCCAAGCTTCTCCCCCTCAACCCTCCCCGACACCGCCCCCACTTCACCTCCCCCGTCCGCCACCCCCACCATCCCCCATCCCGCCCCCATACCACACCTCAAACTCCTCCACCCGCCCCTTCAACGCCTTCACCTCCGCCTCCAACCACTCAATATACTCCACCGCCCCAATCAGCACCTCACACTTCGACGGCTTAAAATTCGACGCCATCCCACCACCACCGCTGTCCGCCCCGCCCAAACCCACTCGCCCCGCCAGCCCAGGCACCGCGCTCCGCAACTTCTCCAAGTGCGCGTTCAAATTCTCACGGTACCTGCGCTCGACCGCCGTGTGCGGGATACGCTGGCTCTTGCGCGCGCGGCCCTTACCCGCACCGACACCTGCAGCTGGACCGACGGCAGCGGCGGCGGCGGCGGCGGCAGCGCCCGTGCGCTGCGGCGGCGTGGGGTCGGAGTTGGTTCGCGGGTGGCCTGGGGGCGGCGCGGGGGCGGCGGCGGGGTGCTGGGTGGGCGAGGTGATGGCGCGGTTTAGAGCCGGGCGGCGGAGGGCGGGGGAGAAGTCTGAGGGGGTGCTGGCGGGGGGGGAGGGGGAGGGGTGGCGCGCGACTGGGGAGAGGGGGCGGGGTGGCGGGGCGTAGGTCGGTGTGTGTTGATGGGTGTGTGGGTGTGGGTGTGGGTGTGGGTGGAGGTGCGTGGTGTAGGGGTTTTCGGCGTAGGTGGTTGTGGTGGTTGCGGCGGGGGGGGTGTCCATGTCTAGCTCGGTGCCGAAGGGGTCGTGGGCGTAGGGGAGGGGTGGTGAGAGCATGGGGCCGCGCGGGTGGGCGGTGGGGTGGTGCTGCGTGTAGCCGTACATGTAGGTCTGGGCTTGCTCGGGGGTGTAGGCGCGTAGGTCGAGGTCGCGGGCGTTGGACAGGTGGGGGGGTTGGGTGGTCGGCCAGGAGGGCACTTGGGTGCCGTAGTATGGGTGCTGGCGCTGGTAGTCGGCGCCGTCGGACATGATGGCAGCGAGGACAGGGCGGGCCCGCGGGAAGGCAGCGTTGCGGCGCACGAAGGCTCTCTCTTTTCCGGGCTGGTGGTGCTCAGTGGTGGTGAGATGGGATGGGTTCGGCCAAGGCAGGAGCTCCGGCGGGACGTTGCGTCCAGACAGGCGGTCCTCGCAGTGTTCAGGAACGAGGTCGGACGGCGAGACAAGACGAGTGACGGACGGTGCTGATGGAGGGGCGGACGGCGTGGTCGAGGGTATCGCAAGGGATGTCGCGGACTATCTCCTCATCGTCGACGGCAGCTTATCATGCTCGCGGCGGTGCTGTCTGCTTCGGCCCAGACGCGGAATCCGGGATCGCGGAATCCGCGATGGCGGACGACGGGCGGCGGGGGGGAGGGGGGGCCAAGACGAGGCGACGACGGCGCCGCTCAGCTCAGTGACCACATACAAGTAATGTAGGTAGAGAGCAGCGCGCCGCCACCAGAGGCGGTCACGTCTCAGAGTGACGCCCGCCGCCCAGTCGAGCTTCACCGGCCATTCGCCTCCGGATGCCACTCCGCACCCGCCATATGCGGCCAGTACAGTGCAGTACAGTACAGTACAGCATGGCCGTGTCCGGTGAGTAGCGAGGACACCGTTCCAGCACGCGCTTCCGACCGCGCACTCGGACCGGTCGTTGGTGTGAGGAGTCTCTACAGCCCGCAGCGATCGTCCCAAGCCCTGCCTGGCCTGACTTTCTCCCCCCATGCCCTCCCTGCCGACGACGAGCGCACCTCATCCAAGGCGGCGGAATGCTGCGTACTGCGCGCCCGGCAACTTCCAGCGCGGAGTCGCACCCCCCCTTCCCCCCACCCCCCCCCCACCCCTGCCTCTCGCCGCGTCGAGGCTAGACCGCTCCATCGAACGACGGCCGCGTTTCGAACGAGCGTGCGCAGTCCGTTCGCGGATGGCTTTAGCGAAGCATGACACGGAGTGCGGCGGTGCCGACATCATTCTTGCGCGGTGGCGCCTCGAGCTGCACGTGGTGGAGTCCGGCGAGAGACGGGCTCCGTCGTACCTCGGTGCGTACCTTTCGCTGACAGAAGACTGTGACGACCTCGGGCATGGATCGGGCGACACCATCTCGAGCGACAACAACCTCGCGTGGTGCAGAGCTGTATGGACTCGGTACTCGCCTCGCTGTGTGCGCGCGCGCGCACACAGCGACCAGGTAGTACTTCCTGCCTACCTGACTGTACTGTATATGCTCGCTCAGCCAGCACGGTACGGGGGGCTGAGGATTGCGGGGCAGGCACGGCTGGTTGCCCTATTGCAGGTGGGAGGTGAGGTGTGAAAGGTGGCTTGCAGGTTGACCAACCACCTCCCGACGCGCGCGCGACGAAAACGACAGGTACCTTGTCCCGGTGCTTCCATCCCTCCTCGCTTACACGGGCCTGCACATCATTTGGTGCGTCGAGTTCGCATGGCGAGGAATGCAGGGTGGGAGAGAAAGGAGACATGACTCTACCGCCTGGCCAAACTCACTGTCTGCTTTCACATGGCGCGCAATCTTGAGGGGAAAGGTGGTCTGATCAAATCTGTCGCATCTTGTTGATCAGCATGCCATTGAGGCGGCGTTTGCAGGCTGAGTCTGCGCATAACAAGATAGCTATTACACTTTGCTGTCAATCTCGCGGGCGCCCCGCGCCGTCGTTCGCTGTTCTCACTTGGTAAACTCCCACCTGGCCCAACGAGCATGCGCGCAAGGCGCCCCAATAATTCTTGACCCCCGTGACGCCAGCCCATAATCTTCTTGTGCGCCAACAAGAGACATTTCCATTGTTGATTCCAACGATGTTCTAAATTCCCACCCCAGCAGTCGTCATGGTCTGGTCGTCCTCGACCACGATGTCGTGCCCCTTGCCCTCCTCCTCGATGACCCTGAGAGACTCCTCGCAGGCCGAAGCAGAGAAGCCGGGGACGATGGTGTACTCGTAGCCGATCTCACCACCCTGCATGTCTGGTCAGCACTCTACTGCGTCCCGCGAGTAGCATTGGCTCTAGCGGAAGCTCATACATCGTTGGTGATGGTCTGTTTGGCGTCCTTCATGACGGCTTCGACGCGCACGCCGTCTGTCTCCTCTTTCCCGTAACTGACGAGGACGGATTTCTTCGAGCTGCACTCGGCGGCGAGGCCGCTGGCGGCGAAGGCGGTCATAGCGAGGCCGACGATGAGCTTCATGGTTGCGATTGGATTCGAGATGTTGCCTGGTAGATTGGTCGAGGGGTGGAGGTCGCAGTGCTCGTCGTAGGTTGTGAATGGAGTCGAGAACCTGTGAATGAGCGAGCGTCGAGAGGTCGTTTATGCTGTGCCGGCCCAGATGGCAAATGCAAGGAGGACGGGTTGCTTGTAGGGCCGTTCCTTCGTGTTTCGCTCCAGGCCGGCTTCTTTCAGGGACACCCTCGGGGGCGAATGACGCTGCGGCTGACCCCGTCACTCCGTCAGCCGTGCCAAGCCTCTGTCCCGGGAGCGTGTCTGGCTCTTGGCTCCCCCGGCTTCCTTCAGCTTTACCTATTCCTCCTCCATCCATCGTCGTATTCGCGCTTGCACCTCCACACCCCTTCACCCCGGTTCCATCATCACCGTTACACCCGCATTCCATCGCGACTGGAATTGCAAACCGCGCAAAAGAATCGTCCCGTCGGCCTGCAGTCTGACACACTCTAAGCGAAAGCAAATCTCGGACCCGAAACTTCTCTCCTGCGCGAAGCGTATCCGTCCATACCTCATCTTCTCGGCACGGAGCTGCCTCACGAAAGACGTACAACACAAGACTGCTCCCCGGCTGCACCACAAAAGTTTGAACGAAGAGCGCGCGCTGTCGGTCGTGCGAGGGAGTGAAGTGGGCATCAAGAGCCGGGAAAGAGTCGCGTCCACGGGCGCAGACGGCCCTCACGTGGATCAGTGGATGTTTCAATAGCTAGAACCAACCGTCACTATTGCCTTGCCTCTTCTCTGTTGTGTTGAGAGAAGAAGCCTCATCGCTCACTTGAGGCGACCCCGCGCACGAGCGGCATTCACCAGCTGCCCGCGCTGCTATTGTCGCGTGCTTCTATTGTCGAGCAGCCCTCTTCTTCAGGGCCACCGTTAGATAGCTCCTACGAGCTTCGTGACCTTGTCTTCGTCGTTCTTCAAGTTGCCGTCATGTCTGCCAGGTCGCCACGCACCTCGCTCTCAGGGGCTTCCTCTGCTGAAGTCGCAGATGACTTTGGAGACTCTCTCAAGGACTTGCAAGCCAACAATAGGTACGAGATCAACAACTTCACCCTCATCGCTAAGGAAAACACGGAACATGCGCAAGCCATCTCTAAAACGCTCGAGAACCACATCAAATCGGTAAGGACTCTTCACATCATCACGTGACTCTATTGTCTCTGCTTGCCATTCACAAAAGTTTCATGAATCTAACATCAGCGTCAGATATCACCACCTCGAAAACTCCCCGCTCTCTTCGTTCTGGATAGCATAGTAAAGAACGTTGGTACGCCGTATACCGTTTACCTCGGACGCGCCCTGTACAGTACCTTCATGGACGCCTACACGCTAGTCGATGGCACCACTCGCCGTCAGATGGAGGCCATGCTGAAGACGTGGAAGGAGCCCGTTCCTGGCTCGATGGATTCAAGACCTGTTTTCTCCGCCGAAACGGTGCGGCCGATCGAAAACGCGCTCATCAAAGCCAGGACGGCTGCGCTACAGAGCAGCAGACCTGGCCCGCCTCAGCAGGAGTACCGAAGCACACCTACACCTCCTCAATACAACTCTCGATACGGGCCACCACAAGGTTCACCTCAGCCGCAGCCGTATCGCGGATACGGCAGCCATCAGGTAAGCGTCCTTCCCAGCTGAGAATCTTACGTTCCTTCTGCTGACACTCTCAGGCTACACCGCAGCAACAGCCGCCCTACCAAGCTCCTCCAAACTTTCCCCCTACACCCACGCAACAACAACAGTTTCCGTATGCTCCTCCACCCCAGCAACCTCCCAATGAGCTGGACACGCTGAAGCGCGATGTGGCGGCCCTCATCTCGTCCCGACAGGCGCAATTCGGCGCCAATGTCTTTGATCCAGGCCTGCGACAGCAGCTTGAAGCGCTCCTGGCTCTCCAGGATGTGCTCAACAAACACCAGCTCGGCCAGCCGCAGATGCAGCAGATTCGAAGCCAGGTTTCCGCCTTGAGTGCCGCTGGCCCTCCGCCCTCAAACCCTACACCTCAGCCAACAGCGCCGCCGCCACAACAATGGCAGCCTCCGCCACCGATACCGCAGTCGCTTTTGCAGAATCTTCCGCTCCCCCCTGCGTCTTTTCCACAGCCCCCCTCACAGCCTCCGTCCGCCCCGCCGCAGCCAGCCGCGCCTGCACTGGGCCCCGGCGCACTCAATGCTCTCCAGGCGCTGATGGCGAATGGGCAGAAGCCCGGAACCCCACAGCTCCGCGCAGCTGCTCCAGACCTGCAAAACGCGAGCCATGCACAGCTCAACAACGTGCAAAACCAAAACGCCGCGGCACCAGCCGTTAACGGAGCCGACCTCATCGCATCGCTAACCCGAAACGGCCTCCTCCCAAACGCCGCATCCAAACCAACCCCCTCGCCATCCGCCCCCCCAATGCCCTCAACCACCGACCTCCTCAAATCCCTCCAAGGTGTTATCCCGCCCTCGCACACGGGCACCCCAACAGGCGCCCCCTCCCTCACCACCCGCCCCCGCATCCCCATGACAGCCGCTGCCCTCAAAACCCCACGACCCGAACTCATCCACGCCCTCTACGCCCAGTCGCCAAACCAATGCACGACCTGCGGCCGTCGCTTTCCCGCCACAGACCGCGGCCGCGAACACAAAGCCCGCCACCTCGACTGGCACTTCCGGACCAACCAGCGCTTGGCCGACCCGGCCACGAACCGCGGCCGCCACCGCAACTGGTTCCCCTCGGAGCTCGAGTGGGTCACGCTCAAAGAGTACGACCCTTCGACCACGACGGCGGGTGCGGCGGGCGGCGAGGGCGGCAGCGAGGGCGGCGGCGCTACGCTCGCCGCGAAGAAAGCTAAAGATCCCGCTGAGCAGACGCTACGCGCGCCCGCGGGTGTGACGCGCTGTACGTGCTCGGTGTGTTTTGAGGAGATGAAGAGCGCGTACTCGGAGGTGCAGCAGGACTGGGTGTTTGTCAATGCGGCGCGGTTGGGGGGGAAGATTGTGCACGCGACGTGTGCGGCGGAGATGGTGAAGGGGGCGCAGCAGCAGCAGCAGCAGCAGGGGGGGCCGATGGGGGCGGCGTTGAAGGGGGGTGTGGGCAGGAGGGAGAGGAGTGGGACGCCCGAGTCGAGTTTGGGGAAGCGGAAGGCGGGGGAGGGGGGGTTAGTGCAGGGGGGCGGGGGGAAGAGGGAGGCGTGAACTGGGTTGGGTTGGACTTGGTGCCAAAATAGAGTGGATGGAGTGGGAAATTTGTATTGTAGCACTCGAGAGAATTGCTTGAGAATCTTTGCAGCACCCCTGCTTTCTGATCCCCTGGGGCCATCCATCATGAAAATCATCGCTCTGTTAGTCGAGTAGGTCTGTTTTCCAATCCAAGGTACTCTCCGGGGGACGGACCTGCTTCACAAGCTTTGCAGAAGCCTAGGGCTTCTGGAGGTGCTAGAATAGCGAGTAAATTCAGGGGGAAAGGGGCAGTGAGAGGGATGGGCAAATGACAAGGTAGCGGCAACGCCTCGATGCAGAGCAGAACCAACGCTCGCCGGAAGTAGGGCGAAGACCGAGGGAATGGGAGATGTCGCGTGATCATTCGCCCGGAAGGATTAAGCGGTCGTGATTTTTGACGAGGAATGAAAATGCAACCTACAGGTTGTGTTTGCATCGAGCCCTTCACCCTCAATCCCCACCCTAAACCTAGAACGCGCCCACCGTGAAAACCTAAGTCAGGTTGTTGGTAATCCGGCAGGCGACGAGCTACAGAGCAGCGCAAGTGGCATTGTCTGTCGGCTTCTCACTCTGTCTTGAAACTCGCGGACGCCGATTTCGACCACCACGATATTCGTGAATTTGCCAGAAAGCTACAACCAGGCTACTTTGCGTTCAAGTGAGCTAGCGGGCCTCGCGGGCTTTAAGGACGCAAGCGGATTCAGACTCGCTCAGGATGAAGGACGACGAGGAAGCTTGATTACGCCTGCGGCCACCATCCATTTTATTTTGTGTGAGATGAATTAGACTGGACCCGCTACAAGATGGAGAAGCCAAACGAGTTCTTTCTCCGCTACAAGCTAGGATAGGGAAGTTATGTGGCTACGGATGCGTGAATGCGCCTTTCTTGACTCCTCGAGAGAAAGTAGAATGGCCTAGCGAAGGAGATTAGATTTTGATCCGTCTCCACCAGAACGGAGGATAAGGAGGTGATTTGGATGTGACTGGCGTTACGAACCTGAAGTGGAATGACAACTGGAATGCCCACCAAAGGCTTTAGGGGCATTTACGCCGTCGTCATGGAAAAGGAGGGAGAGTCATCAGCATTGTACATTGGCAGCGAAATAGACGCGTCTCGGGCGGGACAGCTCTTTATCATTCCAGTGGCTCAATACTGCCCCGGTTCGTCGCCCGCAACTTTCAACAAAAGGCTACAACGTGTCACACGTGGCTTGCTCTGCTGGACGAAGATGCATGTCTACGGCCGGCTTTGGTGCCCCAGGCGAGAGCTCTCTTCCTGCTGCTTGAAGAAACATGTGCAATGGTTCCACGCCGTCACGCCAATGATGACCGACAGCTATTACCATCATTGTGTCAACTGGAATCCTTCCTGCTCTGATCTTTCCTCGAAAGAGAAGGTCTGCGGGGAAATCGCGTCGTCTTTTGAAGAGCTGGTACTTGCAAAAATGCTCCGCAACCCGCCAAAATGAGAAGCCAAGCTAAATCCGTTTCCGCCAGAACGGAAGAGGATAAGGAGGTGATTTGGATGCGACTGCCGTCACCAACCTCTTTTGTCTTTTCGAGATGAAGTAGAGCAGATTGGACAAAAGATATGAGAGCCAAACAAAATCTGCCTCCGCCAGAAAACAGGGTAGAGAGGGAACAAGGCCACAACTGCCATCACCAACCTCCTGCGTCTGCGTCGAGAGAAGAGCCATCAAACCCACCCCAAACCAACCACCGCCCCCGCGACCGCCACCAAACCCCCAACACTCGCCCTCACGACCCCCACCCCACTCTCGCCCTCCGCCCTCCCCACCTCCCGCTGATTCTCCGCCCTCTCATACCTCTCCCAATCACGACACCCCTCCTCACCCACATCCGGATTCCTCGACACGCAGAAACACCTCACCCCCTCCTCGACCTCACGGCACGCGCCCTTCTCCCCATCGTCCCCCGCATCGCAGTCGCGCGCATACTTGACGCGCTCCAGATCCGTGTACGCGCCCTCGCAGTCCGCGGCGGGGAAGAAGTCGATGCGGCGCGTAGCGCGCGTGCGTGGGCCGTTGTCGCCGCCTTCGGGGGTGCCTTCGGGCTGCTGGATGTAGATTTGCGTGTACAGCGTGTCCGGGTCGTAGGTGTCGAAGTTCTCGGTGCGGGAGGTCCAGGGTACTGCGCCTGAGGCGGAGGCGGGGCGGTTGTTATTGGTGGCGGGGGATTGCGAGGTGGTGTTGTGGCCTGGGTTGGCGGCGAGGCGGGCCAGGTCGAAGCAGGCGAGTTCGGGGTTGAGGTCGGCGGCTGTAAAGGTTAGTGTGGAGGAGTCACCGGCGAAGGGCGCGGCGCAGGTGGCAGCGTCGGCGGAAGTGAAGGTCAGGGTGAGATTGCCGCTGTTGGGGGGGGGCCGGGTTAGTTTGTGGGGAGTGAGGAGTGTGGGGTGGTGTGCCTACGGGGCCGAGTCTTGGGCGCGGGTTAGGGTGGAGAGGGTTATGGCGAGAGCCAGGAGGCTGGTTAGGTGGTTGCGCTGGTGAGTGCACGGAACGGCCATGATGGGAGGAAGCGCGTGGTCGCCCGTTGAGTAGAACTGCGCCGCGCTGTTCTTGTTCCTCACGAGGAGTGGCGACGAGACTCGAGGAGAGAGGAATAAAGGAGACTGCCGCCTACCTACCTGGCATTCTGCTGTACTACATACATCGTACACAGAGGAATCCTTCAGCACATTAAGCAACGACACCACGCCTAGCGACGCCATAGCGATCCTGGCCGCATTCTGCAGAGGTGGTACTCTAGGTGGTGCTATTTTGGGGAGAGGTTTCATCTCCTTGAGTCGCCAGGATCCAGCAGCATCGCAGATTTTGCGAGCAGGATTGTTTGCTATCTGAAGCGGGGAATGTGGTGGTGTGGAGACTCGAAATAGCACTCGAGGGATTCGTCCTTGAAAGCGAGAGAGCGGGTGGGAAAAAGCTGATGATGGACGTAGGCGACGAGGCGGGACCCGAAGGGCTCGTAGCGCGCCGGCTTTGCGGGGTGACGTTTGGTCGTCTTGGCTGCGACAAGGCCACACCCTGTTCCGAGCAAGCGTTCTCCAGGAAGCGAAATTGCAATTGTGCCTGAGTGAAGCAATAATGGGATCGACTGGGGTGCACTTTTCGAAGGTGCTCGCCGATTAATCGCTCAAGTTGGCGACAGCAACTGCCATCAAGGACGCCGGGCTTAAGGTCATGCGATGCCAGATCCAGTTGAGTAGAACAAATTACATTGATACACATGCCGAGAGATACACACACTCGAAAGCCGCACTCTTTATGCTTTCATGCGCCCCCGACCAGACCACCGTAGCCCTTCTTTCCTGAACGCAACGACCGACCGGCCCTCGCCTTTCCCTCTCACTTTGACTTTGTGGCCTCCACTGACGACCTCGTCTTGCGCCCCCTCGGCCCCCTTGGCGAGCCCATCTCTCCAAATCTCCACTGCCTCCCAATCCCTCTCCAAAACCAGGCCCGCAACCCTTGTCGCTTGCTCCATATCCGCGACCTCGAAGAGCAGCACTTTGGCGTGCACTTTGTCGGCTATGCGTAGGAGATGCGGGTAAAAGAGGTCCCCATCGTGTGTAGTGGGTGGTTGAGGGCCTCTCGGGACAAGGGCGAGCTTCGGCTCGTAGCGACGGACTGAAGGTGATGTGGTGTGGATGTAGGATTTAGAGGAGACGTAGGGTGGATTCGAAATGAGAATGTCGAAGTCAGGGGGCGTGGAGCATGAAGACAGGGCTTCGACGAGGCTCGGTGGGTCGCTGGGCTGACTTGAAGGCGTTGATCGAAGTATGTCGGCGCTCAGTAAGCGGATGTCTCGGAGGGATCGGTGCTGTGGCAAGGCGGGTGCACTGGTTTGGGATTCGAGCTGGATCAGGTGGTTCTCTCGAGCCAGCCTCAATGCGCTCGAAGATATGTCGACGCCCGCAAGGCAGAGGCCTGTCGCGTCATTCTCGGGCTTCGAGTAAAACTCGTGGTGGAAGAGCAATGGAATGCAGCCCGTCCCGGTGCACAAGTCCAAGACCCGCAGCGGAGACTTGATAAATTCTTTTGCAAAGGAAAGCGAACGAACGAGATGTGAGACCGAAGCCGCCGTCTCCTGTCTACCAAACGCGAAGAGAATCAGAGATGTGGGAAAACGAAATGAAACTGCGCGACGACACCAACCTTGGAATGAGGACCCCGGGCGCGCACTTGATCTCCAGGTCCCCGAAAAACTCGCTCGCAAGAATGTACTGCAATGGCTCGCCACGCGCGCGCCGTCGAACGTGACTGTACAAGAGAGACGACTTGCTTCTCCTTGAAGCGCCTGGAGAGATGATGCGTTCCACGTGTTCCCGTAACCACCTTAGTTCGTTCTGGGCCGAGTGGAGATCTCTGCAGGTGGGCAGCAAGCGGGGAAGGAGGTGGTGGAGGGCGTGGGCTTGTCGAACGAGCCGGGGGTTGATCCGAGGCATACGAAGTAGAAGTCGTCAATACCGCTCCTCGCCAGGTGTACGTACCCGGGTAGCTGTAGTGTTGGTGAATCTTCCGAATCGACGACGGTGTTCAAGAGAGGTCGAGTCGGTCGAGTCTGCGTTGTTGTTGTGGTCGTCGCCGTCGCGTTCGGGCGGCACGGACCCGGGCCCTGCCAGCATTGGCCACGGGGGCTTGGCAAGCAAGCTCTTCCATCTCCCGATTCCCGCCGGTCAAACCTCCTTCCACCAGCATTCTCCTCACCCACATCACCTCTCTCCACTCACGCCCATCCCTCATCACATCACCGCAACCATGCTGAACAGGTATATACGAACCCGTCGCATCCCCACAGGGCCCCCGATGCGCGCAATACTGATGGTGCTCACCCAGGGGCCTCACCCGCGCCCTGCGCGCCCAACCCGCCGCCCTCTCGAAGGGCTTCCAAGCCCGCTCCGCCGCCCCGGCCATCTCGCAGCGCTTCGCCAGCACCGACTCCACCACCGATGGCAAGATCCACCAGGTCATTGGTGCCGTCGTCGACGGTAAGAGCTCGATGGACGCTGTCGCGGAATGGGCCCCCCGAGCTGACCCTCGGCAATAGTGCGATTCGACACCGAGACCCTCCCCCCCATCTTCAACGCCATCGAGACCCAGAACGGCGGTCAAAAGCTCGTGCTCGAGGTCGCTGTACGTTCCATACGAGCCGGGGAGATGTACGAGGTGGTGTACTGATGCGTTGTGCGCAGCAACATTTGGGTGAGAAGACGGTGCGATGCATTGCCATGGACGGTACCGAGGGTCTTGTCCGCGGCCACAAGGCGACCGACACTGGCAAGCCCATCATGGTCCCCGTGGGTGCCGGTACCCTCGGCCGTATCATGAACGTCACGGGTGACCCTATCGACGAGCGCGGCCCCATCAAGCACGACCAGAAGATGCCCATCCACGCCGAGCCCCCGGCGTTCGTCGACCAGGCCACCTCCGCCGAAGTCCTGGTCACCGGTATCAAGGTCGTCGACCTGATCGCGCCTTACGCTCGTGGTGGCAAGATTGGTCTGTTCGGTGGTGCCGGTGTCGGCAAGACGGTGTTCATTCAGGAGCTCATCGTGAGTGTTATCGCGGGTGGGATCGCTTGGCCAGAACTGAGCTAACGGCGGCGCAGAACAACATTGCCAAGGCTCACGGTGGTTTCTCCGTGTTCACTGGTGTGGGTGAGCGTACCCGTGAGGGCAACGACTTGTACCACGAGATGCAGGAGACTGGTGTCATCCAGCTCGACGGCGATTCCAAGGTCTCTCTGGTGTTCGGTCAGATGAACGAGCCTCCGGGGGCCCGTGCCCGTGTTGCTCTTACTGGGCGTGAGTTTTGCTGCCGCAACAAGATGATCTGCTATTGAACATCACGCTAATTTGACTTCTTCTAGTTACTGTGTGTGAGTACTTTAGGTCCCAGGGCCAGGACGTGCTTCTGTTTATAGACAATATTTTCAGATTTACACAGGTGAGTTGTTGGGAGTTGGTGCGCGTTTTTGGTTGAGGAATGGTGCTGACGGGAGGATAGGCCGGCTCCGAGGTGTCTGCCCTGCTGGGTCGTATCCCCTCTGCCGTCGGTTACCAGCCCACACTGGCCGTCGACATGGGTGGTATGCAAGAGCGTATCACCACCACGCAGGAGGGCTCCATCACCTCCGTGCAGGCCGTTTACGTGCCCGCTGACGACTTGACTGACCCTGCGCCTGCCACCACCTTCGCTCACTTGGACGCCACCACCGTGCTGTCCCGTGGTATCTCCGAACTGGGTATTTACCCCGCCGTCGACCCCCTGGACAGCCGCAGCCGCATGCTCGACCCCCGCGTGGTCGGCCAGGACCACTACGACACCGCCTCAAAGGTGCAGATGATGCTCCAGGAGTACAAGTCCCTGCAGGACATCATCGCCATTCTGGGTATGGACGAGCTGTCGGAGCAGGACAAGATGACGGTCGAGCGCGCACGTAAGCTGCAGCGTTTCCTCAGCCAGCCCTTCACCGTCGCCCAGGTTTTCACGGGCATCGAGGGCAAGTTGGTCGACCTCAAGGACACCATCCGGTCCTTCAAGGCCATCATGAACGGCGAGTGCGACGACCTGCCCGAGGGTGCGTTCTACATGGTCGGTGACATCGAGAGCGCGCGCGCCAAGGGCGAGCAGATTCTGGCGGACCTCGAGAAGTCGTCGTAGAGATCTCGTCTACGGGTTTGAGAGCGTGAGGAGAAGCATGGGATGGCCAGCCAGAGGGCTAGCACGCCGGACTCTGCGGCGCGGTTGTATTTAAGACGTCCAAAGCGCCGGGAAGAGAGCACGCCAGGGGTTGGTCGTGCGCTTGTAACCGTAGATATCTCGAAAGCGGAGTTTTCCTTTGTTCTGCAATGAAGCGTTTCCTCTACTTTGACTATTGCGCAAACGTGCCCCTTTGAAGACGACGTGAGGTCAAGGGGGAAGAAGGGCTGGCAAACAACACACCATGTGGGACTCTCTAGATCTTTTTCACCTACAGAATCATGCCTGCTTACAAGTACTCTCCTATCTCCTTGGTATGCGCGGTATCAACCGACAGCCCTCTCTTGAAGGTGAAGGAAGCTGGAACAGCAACTCAAAGATGATCCCGCGACTTCGCCGCCCTGTCGGCCTGTGTTGGAGAACGACCTTCCTCACGTCCACTGTCGAGATCGACTCCCTGTACAACGGCGACGAGTTCAACGCCAACACCACTCATGCCAGGTTCGAGGACATCAAAAATGACCTAGGAGGTAGGGCTGATTGGTTTGATCCCGTGACTCTGGAGGGGACCTGAAGTGCGCGAAGGCTAGAACAATGCTTCGTGTCTCGACAGGACGTAGCCGCTGCGGACTGGAATGAGGTTTGCCTGTATTCAACTCTTAGATGGCTGAGAAGTCTCTCGTCGGCCTCAAATTGTTGCATCGACCCGTGGAGTCGAGTTCTATTGCTCAAGACGGACGGGTCCATCATCCATGGCCAAGTCTACTGGCTCCACAACAAGTCGATGAACAGTCGAGGCCGCCTGCTTAAGAGGTTTCTCGAGCAACTCAAATGCATGCAGGACGAAATGGGTACACGATAGCAACACGGCAGCACCGACGCGCAGTATCGGTGACTTTGGATTCGCTTCAAAGTGCAAGGTGTCAACGCAACATTACAGCCAGCGCTTCCATGTTTCCGCCCCCCCTCTCCCATCCGTCCATCTTGGAATCGCAGTACCAAGAAGTCCGCGAAGCTCCGAGGGCAAGTGAGTAGCCACGTCACGGCCCGAGTTCCCTGTACCTCATCCTCTCTCGCAAAGGCATCGTGTAATGGGGCTGCTGGGAAGTGTATGGGTCGCCAAGAGCATCGACTCGGAGTGCCTGCTCGAGGTCGCTTCGGTCCATCCTCGAGTGCAAGCGTGGCAGTGGTGAGCTGGACTTCTTCAATGGACTTGTTCAACGACTCGACGCAGTCTTGAACAACCCAAGACTTCTCAATGCAATCGAACCGTTGTGTCATTGTGTTCTCTCACGCCTTGAATTCATCACCTCGCGTGCCTCCCGCCGGGTCTGCCAATCTCGGCCTTCCGGGCAAAGGGATCCATCCCGCCGCCAGTCTTGGCAGCACTGCCGAGGTGGGCGCGCGCAGCTGCAACGCCTCCAAAGCTGTCCATCCTCCCTTACCCACCTCCCACCTCACTCTTCCGGCTTATTACGCCTCTCTGCAAACCTCTCTTCCCTCTCCGTTTCTTTTCGTTCGACTCTCTTCGTCAACCTCCCTTCGACGTCGCCCCGGTCCGGCTCCCCAACGCACATCTCAGCAGGCACAATGGCTTCCTCCGACCAGCTTGTCGACCAGCTTAAGAGCACCGTCGACAAGCTCGAGTCGCGCGTCGCGGAACTGGAGGGAAAGCTGCACGGGACGTCCGGCAGCGCCGATGGCATGCGCATGATCTTGATGGGGCCGCCCGGTGCTGGTGAGTAGGGCGAGAGAACGGCGTGTGCGACGCGCGTGCGGGGGCCGAGGGAGCGGTGCTGACTTTTTGCGTCTCCCCGGCAGGCAAGGGCACGCAGGCGCCGAAGATCAAGGAGCGCTTCTCCTGCTGCCACCTCGCGACCGGCGACATGCTGCGCGCGCAAGTCGCCGCCAAGACGCAGCTGGGGCGTGAAGCGAAGAAGATTATGGACCAGGGTGGGCTGGTGTCGGATGAGATTGTCGTCAACATGATCAAGAGCGAGCTCGATGGCAACAAGGAGTGCAAGAACGGGTAGGCCGAGATCGAGAGCACTTGGAACGCCGGTGCGACAAGGGGACTAACGTATATGTGCAGCTTCATCCTCGACGGCTTCCCGCGCACGGTCGCCCAGGCCGAGAAGCTGGACGAAATGCTGTCGGCCAAGTCGCAGCCCCTCAAGCATGCCGTCGAACTCAAGATCGACGACAACCTCCTCGTCTCCCGCATCACCGGCCGCCTCATCCACCCCGCATCCGGCCGCTCGTACCACAAGATCTTCAGCCCCCCCGTCAAGGACATGATCGACGACGTGACCGGCGAGCCGCTGATCCAGCGCAGCGACGACAACGCGGAGGCGCTCAACAAGAGGCTGGGCACATACCACGACCAGACGACGCCGGTGGTTGGGTACTACCAGAAGACGGGCATCTGGAAGGCCATCGACGCCAGCCAGGAGCCCGGGGCCGTGTGGAAGAACATGCTGGGTATTCTGGACAAGGACGGCCAGGCCGGTGGTGGGCTCATGAACAAGCTTGGCTTGAAGAACTAGGGGTCGAGTTGGGGTCTTGACGAGCAGCGTGGTTTCGCAGCGGGGCGTGATAGCTCGCGCGAAGTGCGTATCTCTCCCATGGTCGCGGGCTATGGTCTGATGTTGC
Organism: Aeminium ludgeri; assembly: GCA_004216415.1. NCBI lineage: Eukaryota > Fungi > Ascomycota > Dothideomycetes > Mycosphaerellales > Aeminiaceae > Aeminium > Aeminium ludgeri. The sequence continues at coordinate 113,873 of SGQK01000015.1, forward strand.
ACGGTCTGGTCCTCTAGCCGGGGCATAGATTCAGCGGCGGTGTTCATACGGCTGGAGAAAAGCAAGTGTAACATATTGGCTGTTTTGTACTATTGCGCTTCTGATGCAGCAGATATCAGCCATTCCATTGCAGTTCGTCTTTCCGTCCGCGCTCGCGCCTTCCACACATCACCTCATTCACCCGGAAAATTTACCTCCAGGATAGGCAGGGGAGGCCCAACCGTGGAAGTCGCGGCTTCCTCGCCCCGGCGGGCAGGCACGCCATCCACGCCACACGCTCTTCCTCCCTTGCGTATCAAGGTCCCTTCAGACCATTTCATCTCCAACTCTCTTCTCTCCGCACCGGAGAGTCGTTCTTCTATGCATCGCGGAAATCCACTCCGGAGAAAGTTTGATATTGACCTGAACCGCTACCTCGACATCGAATACGACCAAGACCCTCAACCTCCCATCCCGTCGTTCCTGCCGGCATGTTCTCATCCCATCTGCAGTCGCGTCAGTGAGTGAGTGATGACGCTGACAGCGAGCAGCAACCGCAGACCAAGACGCACGTGAAACGGACCTCGAGTCTTCGAAAGATGGCGGTATGAATCGCTCCTCCGAGTATACTCGAACCCTTCACTCACTTCAGACCAGACGACAATGCTCTCCAACCGCGCCAGCAAGTGCGAGATCTTCGAGCTGCCCGAGACACCCTTGCGAGACCGCACCAACACCAAATCGACCTCGACCACCACAGCAGCCTCCTCCTCCTTCCTCCCCGAACTCAACAGCACACCCCCCATGCCCACGTTCCAGAAGCCGGCCCTGCAAGAGAACAAGCCACCCCCCTTAGGCAAAGACCCTCCCTCCATCGCTCCGCCACAAGACGAAGCCTCCCCCACCGAGTCCACCTCCCGCCTCACACCCAAGCCCACCCCGCGCCGCTGGCCCCTCCTCACCACGAACCCCAACGTCGACCGCGCAGGCGAAATCCCGCCCCTGCCGCGCAACTGGAACGAGCAACACGACCGCGCCATCTGCGTGCTCGACGCCCGCAACTACCCCCTCCCGGACATCGTGGTCAAGATCCGCCGCGCCTTCCCCGAGGTGCGCGGCCTACTGTGTCCGGCCATGATTGACCGGCGCCTGCGCCAGCTGGACCAGAATATCGAACTCGATTACTGGAGGTTGGGGATGAAGGGCACAGGGGGTGGGGCTAGTACGGGGGCGTCGTCGACGGAAGGGGATAGTGGGGCGACGTTGACGGAGAGCGCGCCGATTAAGAGGAAGGTGGTTAAGGCGAGTCGTTGAGCGTCTTTGGTTGATGAACGGTGCTGACGGAGGGACAGACGGACTCGCCTACGTCGCTTGTCAAGGCGCAGTCGATGAGTGACATCCTGGCCGGAGCCGCGCCGGCTTGAGCGAGTGCCGGCTTGAGCTCGCTCGCTCGTGAAGTCCGACGGTTGTTGCCTATGTTGCATCATCCATACTGCCAGCTTCTTCGACCGCAGGAGCATCGTTCGAGTCCCGACGCGCACGAACGTTTTGCAGGGCAATGAAGACACGCACTCGAAGCATGTCCGCATCATTTCTACGCCAGAGGGGCGTTTAGGGAAGCATCTTGGGGGCCGAAGAAGGGAATTGCTCGATGCTCGCTCAATTCGGTAATGGGAACATAATGTCTATTTGCTGTGCCAGTGTATGAAGTGGTTCACGCAAGTATGAGAGTGAGTGAGTCTGTGGCGGTTCCGAGAATGCGGTGGGCTGTGGCATGCGAGTTCCAGTAGCTTGTTAGAAGTGATGTAGCTTTGAGCTCGTGGGAATGGAGAGTACTTTAGTGGGGATGCTGTTCAGACCTCCATGCTGTGCTGGCGTCTCGGTTGACACGGAGAGGTGACGCCTTGTACTTCCTTCCTCTTTAGATGCCGTGAAAATATTGCTGCGGACGTTCTGAGTGTCTTTCTTGCTAAGGCACGTCGGACGCTCCCTGGTCGTAAGGTTCCACATTGCAACAGGCACGGGCTACTCGTGTCCGGGATGGTCAGAACTCAGTTGCGTCAAAATATGCGTGTTGTGAATTGTCTGAACTACTGAAGCATGCAACCTGAAAGCGAGCTAGTATCCTCCGCCGTTTGCTAGACTATGCTCAGCACCCGTAGGCGCCATTACCAGCTTCGTCGTAGGCCGATGAGTTGTCGAGACCAGATCCGCAGAAATAAGAAAGGAAACAAATCCATGCTCACACCATCAACAGCAGCAGCACGGCCGTAGCCGGTTGCGTAGGATCAAGAGTCCAGCGAGAATGGCGTGTGTGTGCGCGCCCCTACATAGTGCTTTAGGCTCTAAGATGCGAATGACTTTAATGCTCGCGGAGATGATGAGTAGCCAAGATGCTATTCAGAGCCTCACGCTGCGATGGCGTCTAAACTGACACGGAGAGGTGACAATAGAATCCTTGCTTTTCCCCTCTTGAGATGCTTTATCACAGATTCTGGCTTACCCAAGGCCTTGTGAAGAGCGTTTGGCATGAAGATTTAGAACATACGCAGGACATGAGCTTTCAAATTTCCTGTCGACAAAGACGAGACCTCGGGCGTGGGTCCTTGCGACCCACCTGCTCCTTCCTATTTGAGAAATTCCTGCAATTTTCTTCATCGAAGTTTGAATTTTCCTGCGGAGAGAAACAAAGTACATTGGATCGTTGGACACGATTTCTTGCAATTCACCTGCTGCTTTGTATCTGGGGAATTCAATTGTTTCATTGCTCTGCTTCGTGTCACTCGGCTACTTCCCGTGGCTGTGGCTTCCACGCTCAATACTGTGTCGTAGCACGCCTGGAGACTTGCTGGAAGTCTCGCAGAAGTCCTGATCTGCGACCTCATCCGAGCACTGAGCATGACCCACCCTCGAGTTTGAATAAGCGTTGGTGCAAGTCTAGTAGCAGAACCAGCAGCCCAATGACTCTGTCCATGCCTCGAGATGCACTCCAACTTCCAACCTCCAGCCTCAATCCGACATGCTCACGCGGCTGAAGTTTCTCTCCAGCTCCTCGCAAGCCTTTCTCATCGGCCCCTCCAGAATCTCCTCCGCCTTGTCCAAGCTGATGCCCAAAGCCTGCCTCATAGCCTCCTCGTGAGGATCCTCAGACTTGGTCTCATCGCACATCATGTCGAAGCCGTGGTAGAGTCCGTTGAGAATATCCCCAACAGAGTCGGTGAGACGTTTCCTCTCGTCTTCAGCTCGTTCAAGCGAGATTCGTTGGGGAACGCAGACACAATGCGTCGCAGCGTCGGAATGTTGGTCTGCTCGGCCGTCAGGACAGTAGTGTTTCTCTCCGGGTACCTGTAGCCGGCCACGTGCCGGGCGTAGAGTGAGTTGGAGATCGACACAACTGGGACTTCTCCTTCGTTGGAAACGTCGTCCTTCAGCTTTTCCAGTATGACTCGCTTGTTGGTGGCGCTGCGCATTTGAATGCGATGCGCCTGCTCTGCATTCTCGGCGAGCTTCAGACGGGTAGCTTGCTCTCGCATCTCTCTGCCAAGTCTCCCGCAGAGGGTGTCGTCTTCGATATCCTCGGCACGTTTGAGCTGAAGGTCGAGCGCATTCAAGCCGCTCCTGATCTTCTCAACAGCTTTGTTGATGTGGCCTATCTTCTACTTCTCACGCCTCGGACCCGGGGGCACGCAGGAATCGCTGATGGTGTCGCTCCTGGTAGCCACGACCACTGCTCTACCCATTCCTCGCCTGCTCATGAACCTCACCTCCTTCGTGATGGAGCTGTCATCTTGCGCACGGGCTTCGTCCGTCAGGATCAAGATGTGGGTACGTCTTTGACGGTACTTGTTCGCACTCTTTCTTCTGGTCACGTTGTTGTCCATCGTTCCAGGCGTGTGCAGAAATGTGATTCGGAGATTGGTGAGCGGGTGGGCGAAGTGGAACTCGGTCAAGCAGACTAGCGTCGTCAGCGAGACAGAAAGGTGACCATCCTCGTCCTCAGCGTAGCCTGTGTATGGCGATAGTTTGTTTGCGAGCCCTGAGCCGGTGGAATCAGACACCATCACAGTCTTGCTGTTGCCAACGACATCGCGCAGAGATCTTTCCAACCACGAGACAAGCTTGTTGATGGTGGTGTCGTCCTCAGGGCCTTCTGCTGCACTCAGAAATTTCTTCACGGCTTCGTTGGAGTTGCACTCTTGGTGATCGCCGAAGAGCGAAAACAACGCCTATATCACCTCGTTGCATATACTGCTGTTGAGATTGTCCTCTTCCGTAGCATTTTGCTGAGATGCAGGTCCGGCATCATCATCCTCCTCCCGTGAATGCATGGCGTTGTAGTAGCCGGCGAGATAGTTCGCGAGGGTTTCGCGGCGCTCTGATCGCGAGAAGAAGTGGACCTCCGCCATGAAGGGCTCTTGTTGATTTCCCCGCGCGGGCCTAAACTTGCAGCTTGCGAGGGTACAGCTGCTGCCCATATCTCCTTCTTTGGCGATGCGAACAGCGCCGAACAGCGAGTTGAGAGTCGCACTCTTGCCTGTGCCCATCGGCCCTGTGATGCATACGACCGTGTCCGCGGCACTGCTCTCGGTGATGCGTTTCTCCACCAGCGCGCGGACACCCTCCGCCAGTCGGTTGTTCTCGTCACCGTCTTTGACCGCTTTGGTGAGGAGTCCCGCGATCTTCCTCTTGTATTCCTCATAGGCCGTCCGCCCTCCACTGCGCGCGACAGAACCTGGCACTTGTTCATTCTCGGGGTTGTACCCCTCCACGGGCTTGGTGCTGACGGGCCCCGTGAGGAAGTCGAACTCATCTTCTGCCTTGCGTTTTCGGACGCCGCCCAGGGCGTACGTCATGTTTTCTGAAACCGTAGTCATCGTTGTTCGACTTTGGGTGTGTTTGGAGGCTTGAGAGTAAGGTGGACCGCTGGATTTCATTGCAAATACGTCGGCGGAATGGAGGGTTTGACATCACAGTGTGATATTTGCAACCGCGTGGGAAGGCTGTCAGTGAGACCTGGGGAGTGAACTGATGGCTCCTGCAGATGTCGTCGTTTGTCGATGTTTCCCTAGGAAAGGTGAAGTTGTTCCAAGTAGTCTTCGGACCTTTCGTGGAGGATTGAGAGGGCGAAATGCTCAGTCGACGTATTTTGAAAAGCAAGATGAGATGTGTAGAAGTGAAGGAGATCTGGAGTTCCAATGCTCGATAGTTGCAAGAAGTGAATGTGGCAGAAGAGGTGAGGCAATGTGAGGAGCAGCAGAGTCATTCCCGATCTCATGTACGCCAATGGGTCCTCGCAGAGCTTGGCTGATTCTTTGCTTGGATGATAGAGACCTGTTCAAGCGAGAAAGACGCCAAAAGAGGGTGTGTCTGGTGGAGAGTAAATAATGAAAAGCGTATGTGAATCGAATGAGAAACGTCCGAGACTTGCCTGGATTTATACAAGAGAGACATTAGCACATTGGTGCGTCTGTAAATTTCGACACGATGAATGGTTTTCAGCTTTGTGAAAGCAACATCAAGAGCCCGTCGAGAAAGAGAGAACTCCAACGCAGAATAATGGTTGTCCCACACCTGCCAAACTCGTCACAACACCATCCACACCTTTCCCTCACCTACAACTTATGCTTCTTCTCTCCACTCGCCACCTTCCGAAACTCCTCCTGCGGCACCCCACTCATAAACCTATCCAACCCGCCCATCACCTCCGCCACACCCTGCGCATCCAGCGCCTCCATCCCCGGCTTCCTAATCAGCGCCTTGATCTTGGTCATACTATCCTGCACCAGATGCCCGCCCAACCGCTCCTTCACCTCCTCAAGCACAAGCTCCAAAAACCTCCCCTGCTCCGTCGGCTTCGTCTCAAACACTTTGTTCACATACCCGCACTGCACCAGCTCGGGGCACGTGATGCGCTTGCTCATGATCAGCGCCTCGTTCGCCTTGGCGATGCCCATGCGCTGCACGAAGCCCACGCTGGCGCCGCCCTCGGCCACGAGGCCCAGGCTCGAGAAGGGCGTGAGCAGGAAGGCGTGCGGCGCCGCGTAAACGAAGTCGGCGAAGCCCGTGAGTGCGGCGGAGAGGCCCACGGCGGGGCCGTTGAGCGCGACGACGAGGATTTGCGGGTGCTTGTAGAAGGCTTCGGTTACGTTCAGGTTGTTGGCGACGAAGCTGCGCAGCGTGTGGCGGTATTGGTCTTCGCCTTCCGAGACGCTGCGGGAGGCGCCGACGTCGGCGCCGCTGGGGGTTTGGGTGTTAGTTTTGGTGGGTTTGCTGAGGCTTGGGGCGAGGGGGCGGCATTCTTACGCGCTGAAGAAGCGGCCTTTGGCGGTCAGAACGGTGACGAAGATGTCTTTGCGCTCGGCCACCTCGCGCATCAGCTGCGAGAGCCGGTAATAATTGTCTTGCGTCAGGGCATTGAGCTTCTTCTCATTGTTGAAGGTGATGATAGCGACATTGCCGCGGTACTCCAGTTGGACGACGTCGGCCATGCTTGCGGGAGATTGATCAAGTGAAATTTGAGGTGACAGTGGATTGGAGGTGGAAGAGAGAAATGTGAGCGATCTTACTACTGTGCGCGAGGCCCTGTCAACAGGCAATGCACCTCGTCCCGCCTCACACACGACTACTGCATTGTGGTTGCGAGGTGAAGCTGTGAGGAGTTGCCGAGGTCCTTTCTTCGATCAGGGCTCGGTTACAATGCCCTGCCAAGATTCGGGGCGCTCCGTCGAGGCTTTCCGAGACATCCACCAGAGCTCTCTTCCCCGTGGAGAGAGCTCCAGTGTACTATTTGTAGAACCATGTTCTACGATCGTTGAAGTTCCTGGGCAACAATCGATATATGTAAACCCGGACAGGGAATGGACTTGCAATCTTAAAGATTACGACTACTACTACTGGACTTCGCACCCAAGGAAAAAGGCAATGGTATCTAGCGCGCGTGTTCTGACAATCCAAGAAAAAAGGAAGAGCCCCCCCCCCAGACCCGGCCCTATACACCCACCCCCCGGATCCAAACCAACGCCGCACTCATAGCTCGTTGCGCCGCTGGGGCTGCGTAGCGACTTTGTTGTCGTCAACGTGGTCGCGGATGTCGATGGCGTCGAGGGGATGTGAGCTGGGGACTCGGCGTGGGAGGGCCGAGGGTGGTGTGCCCGTCTCCTAGCAGCTGCGCGATTAGAGCAGCGCTCGTGCCTGACGGCTTCGTATGCGAGGTTCAGAGTCTTCTGCGCTCATGCCCGCCCTCTGGCGACATCTTTTTGCGGACGTCTTCACGACGGAGAAACACCGCTGTTCCCGAAATTACCTCCTCCCTCATGTGTATGAGCTCCCACCGGCCACCGGCATCGGCCAGTCGTCCTCCGTGATGCTCGACCAGAAAATCCAAACCATTACCACCGCCAACAACGTAAAGAGAGTCGCGAAAAGTCCACCGTTGATGGCCCCATTGGTGCCGTCGCATATGTGCACGCTGATCACGTACTGGAAGATTTGTCCGAGGGCAAAGAGCAGAGCGGCGCCACCCAAGTAGACTGTGCGGGCATTAGCTTGATGCCCGGGTATGGGGAGGGATCGGGTAAAGCTTACACATGGGCTTGAGCTCGCCGAGGACCTTCAGCACAAGCACGGTTTCCAGGATGAAGTAGACGACCAGAAAGACCAAGGGGACCAGCTGGTACAGCGTGTAGAGCGCATACGCCTGATTAGGGTCCGTCAACGTGTCGTCCCAGTATCCCGTCCAGCTGAAGCCGGTGTCGAGGGCGACATAGCCTGTCCCGACGAACAGCACGGCAGCCGAACCGAACACCAGCCCTATTGACAGCGGCGTGCCGTCGTCGATGAACTGGTACCCGACAGCGCCGTTCATCATGAGGATCCAGAGCGTGGCGATGATGGAGGCAATGTGGACGGCGGAGAAGGCTCGGCGCACTGCTCCATCAAGCGGGAAGCCGCCAACAGTGAAGATCTCGCAGATCTCGATCACAATGTAGCCAATGAGGAATATTTGCATCTCCCTGCGAGGGCATCGTTAGTATTCGAGGCGAGTGCCCGTCGTGTGGCGGGCGTGACATACCTCCGACCCACCGCAGCCTTCTTCTTATCCGATCGCCATAGCAGCACGCCCGAGACCAGTATCGCCAAACCCGCGATGATTATCGAACCTGCCCGCCTGTCAACACACACGTTTCCGTCGCACGTACACGTTTTGATCCATACCCAAGTTCGCCAGATAGTCGTCCCCGCCCAATGAGATGCCCTGCAAATTACACCCGTTGCCTCCGTCGTCGAAATAGGGCTCATCCCCTCCTCGTGCGGGCGACTCGCTGAAGAGGTTGCAGACGGGCAGCGTCGCGTATCGATTGCCCGTGTCGCGGCAAAAGTCGTGAAAGTTGCCGTACGCCGACATGGTCGCGGTCGGGGGTCGCACGCGTGGTGCTCCAGGAGCTGGTGTGCGCTGGCGTGTGAGGTCGCTTGGGGGTGCCCGGCGGGCTTGCTCGTAGCTGTGTCGCGGGCGACTCGGGGGTGTGTGTGGGAGCGAGCGGCGGCGGCGGCGGCGGCGGCGGCGGTGCGTGGAGTGGGTTGGCAAGCACGACGCAGAGGGAAGGACAGGAATCGAGCACACCTCGAAGCACCGGGCGTGGTTGTTGTCTGCGCGCTCTCAACGGCTGGCGGCGTGGGTGGTGAAGACCGCAGGGAGCAGAGGGAGGTTGGCGGGAGGTTGGACTAGAGTTGGCAGCGCTCGGGCGCCCTCCGACGACTGCTAATTTGCCGGTACGCCCAATGGAGGCCCTGGCGCCTCGTCCCTTAAAGTCAAATCTCTCCGCTTTTTTGAAAAGCTGCTTTTACCGTAAAAACAGTCCTGCTTTCTCGCCTTGTAGCGAATGGTGAAATATTGGAAGAAATGAGGCAGAACGAGTGTATGGCGGCGCTGGGTGGGAGAAGGCGGTGCAAAGACTCGACGCTCCCGAGGGGCGAAACCTGGCGACCAGCTCTCATGCCAAGGGAGGGAGCAGGGCCTTGCAGGCAACACGCAGGGATCCCGCCAGCGCATCCGGTCCGCCTGGGGAAACTCGTGGCGGCATAAACTCCGCGACCCTGATTGATACTTTCTCCGCCTTGGCTCATTATCTACCTCCTACTGTGCTGGCGAAGCACCTCACGATACATATAAATGGACGAGTTGTGGAACGGATACTCTGACGCCAGCGCAGTGTCCTCATGCCCGCAAGCCGATCCAATCTTCCAGGCACTTTCGGCCAGTGGCAATGGTTAGGCAAGGTACCCAAGCGAGCCAAGGCACAGTATCACAGTACCGTAGGTACCCGCTTTCCCGCCCGCTCTGTCCGCTCCCCTAAGCGAAGAGGATTGCTGCATCACCGAGGTCACGTCGCGCGGAGCGAGGACGGCTGCGCCATGGATTGGATGGAGGGGCTCGAGAGGGGCAACGTCGTGGTCGTCGGTAGAGTTCTTCAGGAGGGTGTTTCCAGAACGGGCTTATGCAGACGACATCAGTCGAGTCTGTGGAGTACTTTCGACATCGCGACTGCTTAGACGATTGCAGGGACTTCAAGGCCTTTTCAATCCCCATGCCAACGCAGACAAGCTACTTATATGCATCTCTTTAGGTCTCGAAGGAACCGAAGAACGAAATCTTCCACAGATCGCGGCGCGTCTTCAACAAAGAGAGTCGGGGATCTTTTGAAACGCACAAGGCCGTGAAGGCATCCTGCCTCTTCGCTTGCATAAAATACCGATCGATATCGCTAGAATTGCTTGGAAGGAATACGACGACATCTATGCTATGGTGTCTATCTCCATGCTACTCTATGCCCGAATGTCTGCTTTGACATTTTCATGCCACCCAGACTGCGCCACTTCGTAAAACATCGTAGAGACTCGTGCTCTCTGCAACCGCCGTAGACTCATGCTTCTCTTGCTGTTCCTCTCCGCTCACTTCTCACCCCACTGCAGCTTGAAGCGGCCCTCCGACTTGGTGTAGTTCTTCAGCTTCTCAAGAACCCCCTCGCTGTTCGTCGCCCCCACCATTATTCCAGCATTGCTCTCCGCAATGAACCCGCTCTCCACCGCCTTTCCCACCCACTGAATCAGCCCATCCCAGTACCCCTCCACATTAAACAACACCACGGGCCTCTCGTGGATCCCCAGCTGGTTCCACGTCGTAACTTCCATCAGCTCCTCCAGCGTCCCATACCCCCCACTTAGCGCCACGAACCCACCTCCCGCGCCCCCCTCGATGACTTCGCGCGCCATAATCTGCTTGCGCGTGTGCATATCCTGCACCACCGTCGTGCGCCCGTAAGTCTTCTCGTCGATGGCCTTCTGCGGGTCCGATTGCACGCCGTTCTCGCGGTACTCGCGCTCGTAGCGGACGAGGGCTTCGGGAATCACACCGTGGACTGCTTCGGGTCCGGAGAGGGCGGCGAGCGTGCGCGCGACTTCGCCCATGATGCCCGACGTGCCCCCGCCGTAGACGAGGCCCATGCCGTTCTCGTGCAGGGCTTTGGCCAGGGCGCGCGCGGCTTCGAGGTGGGCGGGTGAATTGCCGGCTGAGGCGCCGCAGCTGTGTTTGGTCAGACTTGTTACGAGTATGGTTGAATGGCGAGGGGTCAACTTACAAGACGCACACTACGGGGCGCTTGCCGGTGTTCGTGGTTGGCGCCAGGTTCTCGTCCTGCTTTGATTCGTTGACGGCGGCCATGATGGTAAAGTTCGAGTCGATGTGTTCGATGATAGGTAAACGAGAGTCCTGGAAACAGGGCGTTCGATCGCAGCGTTTGATCGGCACACAGTGTTCTTCTCCTCTTGCGTTTCTAGGGGAGATCTGAGTGGCGTTCGAGGCGATGATGTTTGTGGAAGCAAGTCGAAGGTTGGGGTGGAAGCCAAAGACGCTTTCAAGTTAGCAGATCGCTGAAGAAATAGTCTACGCCGCCTGATTTGAGTCACGCTGAGGTCGTCGAGGCCAAGTCACGATAGCTCGGCTGAAGGAAGAGCAAAAGGCGCAGTTGACGAATGGATGTTTTGAGCCGAATCACATGCCAGCATGACGTATGAAAGCCACACGAGAGCGGCGAACAATGAAGCGGACTCGAAACCGATCTTTGGCGCCACACGCTTGGCTCGGAAGCGGCAAGCCCATCCTTGAGCTCGGTCTCGCCTCTCGACCTCATCTTGTCGCCCGCTATCAACCGCAACTTCACCTTTGTGAGACTTTTAAAGTGCGGCACGAGGAAGCACACCACCGCACACGCACCGCTATACTTGCTGTGCGACCACGGCCGTTACTCGCCGCCGTCATGGCTCAGCCATGGGACTACATCGCCAAAATCATTGCGCTTGGAGACTCCGGCTCCGGCAAATCTAGCGTACGCGGCGCCCATGCTCCCACTCGATTCTCAGCGCACGGCTGATAGCAGGGTTAGCTGACAATCCGTCTCTGCGAAGGCCGCTTCGTCTCCCACCACGACGTGACCATCGGGGTAGAGTTCGGGTCGAGAATCGTGCCCGTAGGCCCCCCCGCAAACCTCGAATACAAGATCAACAACCCTTCGCACGCCGATACGCCGAAGACACGGTCACCCAACGACCCGAAGGCGAAGAAGAAAGATGAGCAGCAGAAGCACATGAAGCTCTCCCTTTGGGACACGGCCGGCCAGGAAACGTACAAGTCCATCACGCGCTCGTACTTCCGCGGCGCTTCGGGCGCGCTGCTCGTCTTCGACATCTCACGCCGCAACACCTTCGACTCCGTCACCTCGTGGCTGCACGACCTGCGCCAGATCGCCGAGGACGACATCGTCGTTGTGCTCGTGGGCAACAAGTCGGACCTCGCGCCTGCTTCTACGGTCTCGGAAATTTCCTCGGCGCCGAATAAGCGGCAGGTCACGCGCGAGGAGGCCGAGGAGTGGTGCCAGCACAACGGCGTCATGCAGTATATCGAGACGTCGGCGAAGAGCGGGGAGAATGTGGAGAGGGCATTCGTGGAGGTGTCGGAGCGGATATACCAGAACATCGAGGCGGGGCGCTACGATCTGAACGATCGAAGGAGCGGTGTCAAAGGCCCGGGTGCGGGTGCGGCGAGTACGGGAAGGACAGTGAATTTGGGGAAGAACGACAGGGGCGCGGCGAACAAGAAGTCGGGAGTGATGAGCGGTTGCTGTTGATAAGCTTGGGGGCTTTCTTGTTTGGCGAGGCGTTTGGGAGCACCAGTGAGCATCACTGAACAATCGAATATGGCGAAAGCGCACAGACACAGATAAAGCAGCCCAGCCGATGCATGTTTGACTATCAGAAACCTCTTGCGGTTCTCCTTCATCTTTGGTAAGAGGAGGCTAACGGCATCGTGGTGCCCGCTTTTTTTCGAACTTCTGCTCCCCGGGAGACTCCCAAGCCATGACGATTGCTCTCTCAGGACAGCATCAGCTGCGGTGGGATAGACACCTGCGCCCGCTCTCGCCACATTCTCCAGAACGATGGCGCTGCTGAATGCTGCTCAGGCAAACGAATTCGGTCACGTTGTCTCGGAGATGCTCTCGGTCTTTCTGCGAGCGGTATGCGTACTTCGCTATCGCTTCCCGCCTGCCTATGCGGCTTGAGCCTCCCGCGGCTCTGACAAGAAGCGATGGTGGTCAAGAGAAATCATCGGCATTCTCACACTCGCGAACTACCAAAAGGAATCTTTCAAAAAGAGCAAGGGATGCGAACTTTGCAAACCTCAAGAAACTCCTGCATCTGACACAGGGTTGCTATGTCACCGTGAGCCAGATGAGGTCGGAAGAGGGATTGAGATGTCGGCGCGCACGGGCCTTTGATTACTGAGACTCTTGGGAGGATCCAAGACGATTGATCAATTTATTTCGCAAGAAGCCCCACAGGTTGTTGCTTATTGACCCCCTGTAATAACTAGTGCGCGATTGATGGATTTTTGAGCAATTCTCCATGTGCTTGGGCATCCTCTGATTCTCGGAGGCTTCAGACATCAATTCACTTTCCGAAGCGGTTTAGCGTCATGTTAGGCCCGCGCGCGACGCGTCTTCCCGTCAACCGCGCAGCTTTTGGCAGCTTCATGCACCTCGATCATAGACCATGGGCCTGATGCAGCTACCTGACGAGCTCCTGCTCACATTGACTGAACAGTGGCCCTGTAGGGACGTACAAATTAGACAGCTAAGCGCCGTCGTCGGGGTGAGTACGTCCTTCAGCAGGCCCATCGAGAGGGATGCTAATCAGAGAAACAGGCAAAGCATGTCAGTCCGTCGAATGTCGTGATCCACGGTGCTCATGCTGTGGGAAAGAGCGGCATCACAAGAGCATATCTCGAAGGGAACGGGTCGGAGCACGCTATAGTGCAATGCCGGGAAGCTATCACCGGCAGGCATCTGCTAGAGCGGACGGTCGGAGCTGTACATCAAGCCTTGAATGCCGAACAGGAGGACTCAGAGTCCAACGGGAGATGTGAGAACCTCAGCGCGCTCGCTGTGCATCTGCAGCGCATGCTCGAAGGGAGGGGAAAGTTTGCGCTCGTCTTCGACGGAGTGGACAAGCAGCGTGAGGCACAACCTACGCTTTTACCTTCCCTGGCGCGTTTGGGGGAATTCGTGAGTGCCATACGTACCTCATTGCAATTCTTGGGGAGCTCTGCGCTGACTCTGAGCGTTCAGATACCCAACCTTGTCACCATTTTCATCGTCCAGCATCCTCCCCCTCGTTTCCTACACCAGAACGGCGTCCCGCATATCCACTTCGCACCCTACACTCGCAACCAATCACTTCAAATACTTTCACGCAACCCGCTCGACATTTTCTTGGAGCAAAACCAAGATGAAGACTATGACGATGAGACCCACGAAGAGGACAAGGCCTGGCTGTGGCCGCGGTTCTGCGCTGCAGTCTGGGACTCTCTTGCCCACAGCGCGGCGCGCGACCTTGAATCCTACACGGAGACCTGCCACAAACTGTGGCGAATATTTGTCACTCCAATCGTCAAAGGCGAATTCGGGACGCGCGACTTCAGCCGGCTGCTGGTGAATCAGCGCCGATTGTTCCAAGACGAGAGCGTGCTTCTTGACTCCATTGTACAGCAATCCCACGCTCCCAAGTCAAGATCCAAGACGCACGATTTGCCCTACTACGCGAAATGGCTCCTGATTGCCGCCTATCTCGCCTCCCACAACCCAGCTCGCTTAGACGCTCTCTACTTTATGAAGTCGACCGAGCGCAAGCGCCGCAAGAAGGGTGGCGGCACGGCACGTTCTGGGGGCGGTCGAGCGAGCCAGAATCGCAAAGTTTCGCGTCATCTGCTCGCGCCTTCAGCGTTCACGCTCGATCGGTTGCTGGCAATTCTTCACGCGATTCTGCCCCATGATTTCAGGAGCGACATCGACATTTACACACAGGTAGCCACTCTCTCGAGCTTGCGGCTGCTGGTGAGGAGTGGCGGTATTGGAGGCGGAGACCCCCTGGAGCCGGGAGGCAAGTGGAGGGTGGGCGCGGCGGTGACGTGGGAATACGTGCAAGTGCTGGCGAGAGGGCTGTCGTTCGATCTGGTCGACTACGTGGCTGAATAGAGAAGCACGAATCCTGCTTGTGGGTTGCTGGTCGCTCATGCATGGTAGTGGCCTCCCCCTAGGCACGAACAGCGATGGAACCGTTCAGTGTCGAACAAAATCAACGCTCCTTCCAGGCAGTGGCATGGAAAGCATGCTGTTCGCGCGGCGATAGAATTGTTCTTTGCGGAGCGAGCCACCGTCTCTCGTCGGCACAAGATGTGAACCAACAGTGTATCGGCCCAACGTGCTCTTTATTGTCGTTCTTACCTAGCGCTTGAAAGAACTCACAACTCACCCCCATGGACTGTTCTATACCTTATCTCCTTGGAAGGCCGGGTGTCACATGCAGAGGTGATGTAATGTTTGCCACGGGTGCTCCCGTGTTGCCTCGCCCCGCCATTTTCTTGGCGCTTCCCGAAAGGTCTAGTGAGAAGATCAACATTCTGAGCTCATTGACCACCTCACTACTCTCCATCTTCACTCGCCTTTCCATGCTCCCCAGACACCTTCCACCTGCACCTCACCGACACTCGCATATCCCTCTTCCACAGCTTGGTCATCCATTCATTACTCTCATCCGATCCTGAAGTCCGTGACCGCAACCGCCACCTTCCAGAGCGAACCTTTCCACCGAGCGAAACGAACCAACCTCAACCTCTTCTTAGCCCGGAGGCTACCAGTCAGCAAGCATGCAGTTGACCTTCAAGGATCTGAAGCAGCAAAAATTCACCATCGAGGCCGAACCCACAGAGACCGTCGGCGCTGTGAAGCAGAAGATCAGCGCGGAGAAGGGATGGGACCCATCGACACAGAAGCTCATCTACTCGGGTAAGATCCTGCAGGATGACAACACCATCGAGTCGTACAAGATTGAGGAGAAGGGCTTCGTTGTGTGCATGACCTCAAAGCCAAAGGCCGCGCCGAAACCTGCTGCCGAGCCGTCTACTCCAGCGCAGGCTGTCTCCACCCCTTCCGCTCCTGCCGCCCCTGCCGCCCCGCAGAACACCACCTCCGCAAACCCACCTGCTACACCCTCACCAGCACCTGCTTCTACTGCTGCTACTGGCGGCGACCCTCAGTCTTTCAACGACCCCTCCGCTCTGGCCCTTGGCGAGCAACGTTCTGCTGCGATCGCAAGCATGGAGGGAATGGGGTTCCCTCGCGATCAGATCGATCAAGCCATGCGCGCGGCGTTCTTTAACCCTGACCGTGCTGTCGAGTACCTGCTTAACGGGATACCTGAGAGCGCGCAGCAAGAACAGGCAACTGCCGCCGCACCTGCAGCACAAGCGCCAGCTTCGGGAGGTCAGACTCAGGCAGCAACAGGTGGAAACACGGGTGGGGCTGAAACGACCGCAGCGTCTGGTGGCGAAGAACCCGTCAACCTCTTCGAGGCTGCAGCGGCTGCTCGCGGTGGTGGAGGCGGCGGCGCAGGTGCTACGGCGCGCAGCGGAGGAGGTGCTCAGGCTGGCGGGCAGGCTGGCGGCGAGGGAGGAGCCGGCGCCGCCGCTGCTGGTCTTGAATTCCTTAGGAATAACCCTCAGTTCCAGCAGCTGCGTCAGGTCGTGCAACAGCAGCCGCAAATGCTCGAGCCCATCCTCCAGCAAGTTGCCGCCGGCAACCCGCAGCTTGCTCAGATCATAACTCAGCACCCAGATCAGTTTATGCAGCTGCTTGCTGAGGACGGAGATGACGATGTGCAGTTGCCCCCGGGCGCGCAGCAGATTTCGGTCACCGAGGAGGAGAGGGAGGCGATTGAGAGGGTGCGTGTTCCTTGTTCTTCCCCGCGCTTGGACGTCATGCTAATCTACCGTGTAGCTGTGCCGCCTCGGCTTTGAGCGTGATATGGTCATCCAAGCCTACTTTGCCTGTGATAAGAACGAGGAGCTGGCGGCGAACTTCCTCTTCGATCAGCCGGACGAGCCGGACGAGCCCAACGAGCCCAGACAGTAGTGGCACCGTTCCGGAGCGTATTAGACGGAGAACAGCGGAGGAAGCTGGGAGAGTTCGGGAGGATCACTCAGTCGCGTTCCGCAGCGAGCAGAGACACGGTTCTTTTATGATAACGATCGATGAGCATGCATGAGGGAACTCGGCGTGCGTGTCGCAGCTGCCCCATCACGGGTGTGCGTTAAGAAGGCTTTCGAAACGAGAGCAAGCAACGGAACGTTCGTTCCCTCTCGGACGCTGTGAAGTGTACATAGCGTGCTTGCTTTGCAGGAAATGACAATTCAATCGTCACCGTCCTGTGTATTATCCGTGTTACTTGATGCTGCCGCCCACATCAAGCGATCAAAAGAGGTGTTGAGCATTCGCCACACCTACTGCTTACGACTGCGCGCAGAGACGCTCCAAAATGGCAAACGTAGCTCGGCAGGATTCGGATCGATCGGTGTAGCCTATTGTGAGTTAGAGTGATCGCCGTTGAAGGCACATGGTTGACATCAGCAGCGCACAACAGCCTGATCTCAGAACGATTACCGCTTGAGCAAGATTGAATTCCATTCACATTGAAGATCCAGATTAAAGGTGTTGCGTAAGTCACATGCCTGCGTCTGCACGCCGTGGCATTGTGTCTCGGACGGTAACGCGAGAGTTTTAGCCCGGCGCCCATTATTGGCTGAAGCCGCTTACAGCGTCTTGGCAAGGGAAATCAGTGAACGATCCTTGCAATACACCTCCGTCTCCCTTCGATCTTTCGCCCACCACAGTCCCTTTTGATCGTCGAGATAGCTGTCCGATGAGACTTGTTTGCAGCGATTTTGTTTTTGGGCGGTTTTTCGTGATCGCGAGGCGTTGAACTTGACCTCGAGACTTGTTGCAATCTCCCGTCCAAGATCCCCGAAGCGGTACGGGGGCCAACATACAGCTCTTCATCAACGCCTGCTAACCTCCAACAGCCACCCTCGAGCCACCACACCGACGTCGGCGACGGTCAACGACTCGACCCTCTCATCAGGTACGTACCTATCCCCTCACTTGCTTCTGCTTTAATCGTCCCCGTGGCGGCGATTGTTGCGCGCGCGCGGCAGTGATGTTTGTTCGATCGCCGCGCCTCCGCTGGATCCGTCGACCTGCCGCTGCAGCATCGCGCGTCGACCTCACTCGCCCACATGAGGACTCGAATGTCGCATTACATTGGTCAGGAGCATTGAGCATCGCGATATCCTTTGGTGCAAGCTATCCACAATTCACCCATCGAAAGAGCTCGTGTGTGTGGCGCCAGCCGTCTCGAGCGCTTCCGCCGCCGCGCCGCGCAACCACCATCGCAGGCGCCCTCTGCAACCTGCACCACCACCAATCACTCAATCCGGAGAATGTATAAGCTAACTGGTCGTTGCGCTCAGATGTCGCCAACCGAGAAAAGCACGCCCGGCTCGGGTGCCAGGAAGGCATCCGGCCGCATCAGCAAGACTGATCCCACTGGGCCGTTTCACATGACAACACGGCGCGCCAACAAGAACGGCGTCTTCAATGGCTCCAACTCTGGCAGCAGCTCTCCTCAAAACTTCCGGAGCCGCAGAGAGTCTTTGGACGGCACCCGGCCGACCACTTCGGAGAGCAACGCCAGCCAGCGATCCGTCAACAACCAGCGCTATTCTGAGGAACCGTTGCCCAATGCTATTGCAGGCGATGCTATGAATGGCTCGTCGCCTTCTGCTGGCGGCGAGGACGTCACGGCCAGATCTGATGCCTTCTCCCCTACTGAACAGACTCCATCACCATACCGAAAGAGGAAAAGATCGCCGCCGCCCTCCGATGAAGTCTTGGACAGTGTCGTCGGCAAGCACTTCGAAGCGCAACACTCGCGCAATGAGCAAACGTCATACGACCAAGATGACACTCTCGAGAGGGTTGGGGAAGATCAGCTTTCTGACAGAGTAGGCGATGATTCGCCCCCTCAGAGCAGCTTTGAATCACATGGCAACGTTGCAAATAACAACGCCACGACACATTTGTCCACAGACATAACTCCCGCTGTTTCTCATCCTGGCTCAGAAGCTACCAGCGAGCCTGACATCGAGGCCGCTGCGAGCACGCCACTAGCGAGACCTCTCCAAGCCGCGCTGGAAGACGTTGCACAAATCGTGCCAAACGAAGGTGAGGGCATCGACAATGGCGAAGTCGAGGAGAAGCAAGAAGGGGAAGTTCAAGAAGAGGTCGATGGAGTTGGAGAAGTCGAAGAGCAGCCAGACGGTGAAGGCCGTCCCCGAAAGAAGTTCGGCGGCAGGAGAAGAGCACCCCATCCTGTCCTCAAGATCGAAGTGGCCATGCGACGACAAGCTCAACTGAAGTCATTTTTCAAAGCAATGGCCCGTACACAGAAGCCTGTGCTCGCAGACGTCGTTCACCAGAACGTGCAGGATCTTGAAGCCAATCCCTCTCGATTTGAGGAGGCATCCGAGCACAAAGATGTCATTGCTGGTCTCGAGGACAGGTTGGAGAAGCGAAAGCGGCAGATCCAGGCTCAACACGCTCTCAACTTACAGCAGTTGCAACAAACCAGGGAAGCTGAGGAATTCGTGCTGAAGGAGAAGTTTGCGGGGCACTTCAAGGACCAGAAGGAGGCTTCACTAAATATGCTGGAGCACAAGATCCTGATGGTCGCACGCGAAGCGAAATTGCAAGCCGCGCTTCACGACACAGAGGACCAAGATGGCATCCTTCTGAAGCCAAAAGAAGAATACGAATTGCAAAGTCAACCGGATCTGGACACGCAAAAGGCTATCAACGAGCTCGACTCGAAGAAGAAATTGCGTACGTTGATGGCCACCCATCTAGACTCGCTCGATGATGAGGAACGGCCGCTTAAGCTGGAGGGACTCACAGCCATGGACACTCGCCCCCGTGAAGATGCCGACGGTACGCCCAAGAGTCCGACGACGACTGACCTGCTAGCGAAAGCCGCAGAGGAATATGAGAGGATTTACAAGGAGCGAACCATCTCCAACGAGGAAGCTGTGGCCCTGCAGATGCTGGGCGACGTGGCGGCACACCCGTCTATCCCCGCTCCAGTCTTCCAGCGCTACGAGCCACCGCCATCTCAGACACAAGCGCTTCCGCATGCGCACGGCCTGCCTCCGAAACCAACATTCGCCCAAATGCCCCCACAGCTTCTCACCAACCACGCGCCCAGCCCTATCCCACTCTCGATGTCACCACGTACCACACAGGCTATGGGAGATCGATTCCAAACGAGGCCACCCCCGACGAGTCCGCGAGCGGCTCCCACATTGGCCGTCCGCTCGCCGGAAGGGTTTCGCTCGGACCGATCGGCTGTATCAAGCGGGAAGAGTGGCAACGGAACAAAGAACGTTTGGCAATCGCCTCATTCGACTGAAAGCCGACCACACTCGAACAGCAATCCCTTCCCGACCTACTACCCACTCTCCATGGACCTCTCTGAACCGCGTCTGCCTCAAATTCAAGGCGAACGGAGAGATCCGAGAGTTGATATCAGCGCTCTTATGTCGGAGCCAACTGACGAACGCCGCGCCAATCCACCGCAATGGCGAGAATACCCTCAGGAGCGACCTTCAACGGTGCTTAGCGGGGGGTCAGGTCAGAGCAATCCGCCACCGGCGCCTTCGTCTTCGGGACCCCCACAACCGGCAGAGGGGAAAGTCAAGGACGGCGCTCAGCGTGGTCAGAAGCGAAATGCTCCTGACTCAACCCAGAGGAATTCTTCCGGACCCAAGCGCCGAAGAGGACGTCTGTCAATTGCGGCGGCGGATCAAGCAAATCGTGTGAGCAGCAGCAGCGTTCAGGACGTTGAACACAGGTCACCCTTGGGTGATCCGAAGCTATCTATCATCGGCATGCCGCCATCGCCGCGCTCTCAGAACTACCCCATTGATTTGGCCGCTGAAGACCTGAGAATCAAGAACAAGCACGACCAGCAGGATGGTTCACGCAGGAGATCAAAACATATGAAGGGCAACAAGCTCGACAGGGGTGGACTATCTCGCAAACAGCTCAAGGAGCGGCACAAAGGAAGCGGATCGTCGCTGGGAACAGGCTCGTCGCTCGGATCAGGCTCTCCATGGGGAACGAGCTCGTCTGGCGGGACGCCCTCGGTCACTTCGACTGCTGGAGGCCGTGATTCCAGTCCAATGGGTCGCGGGCCGCCTGCTCCAGCTCCATGGCAGGGCCCACCACCGCCGCAGCACTCCCCACTCGTCATGCCTGGGGTCCCACCATTCGGACCCTTCCACCAGTCATCCCCCTTCGGCGGGCCTGCACCACACCACCTACACCACCCAGCGTACGATCACATGTACCCCAACCACCGCAACAGCTTTCCAAGCCCACAAGGCTACTTCCCTCCCGGCCCACCTCAAAGCCCCCTCTACGCTGTCCCCCGCGCGCCCCAGCCGGGCCCTCCAGGCCCGCAACACCCAGGCCACTTCTCCCACAACTTGCAACCACCTTCCGGCTTCCCAGGGTTTCCGCCAACTTCCGCCTCTTCCTACGGCCACCCAAGCCTCTTCCGCGGCGGCCCTGCCATCGCCCCGGCCAGCGCCAGTCTGGGCATGCAGAACGCCAATTTCCGCCCCGCGCAACACCCCATGCCGGCTTTCGCTCAGCAGCAACAACAGCGCGAGCAGCAGCAACAGCAGCGTGATGGCAATGCGCGCAGGCGTGCGCAGAGCGATTTGCCCAAGTTCCAAGCGTGGACGCCGCCTACGGGGAAGAGGTGAGGGGGAGGCGGAAGGGAGAGGTGCGGGGTTGCTTTGGGGGACTGTTGAACACGCGTGCCTTTTCGGTATTTGCGCGAGCGTTTTTTCGTCGGCGAAGACGCCAACCGGCTGGCGAGATTATCTATTAACTTTCTTCGTTGTTGTCTTTGCTATGCGTCTCGTCGGGTGGGATGGACGGTATGGGATGGAGAGAATGGGTTGATGGAAGGCGGTCGGTTCCGAGCGAGCGTTCAAGCCTTGTGTGTTTTCTAGCTGGCGTGTACGAATCTCATCGTAATTTGTTATTTTCAGTGCACGGTGCGATCCTCTCGGCGCTTGGTAAAATCGACAGATCACAGCTGGAAAGACTTTCAAGACAGGTAAACAGGAAATTCAATCAACGTCCTCGCCGTTGAATCGTGGGGATGGATCTCGCCGTGCGGCATGGACCCACACGCATCAACCAAGGTCGAGCAAGGAGAGCATCAACACTGGCGCTTCTGTGGCCAGAACATTTGGGCGACGCACATGTCCTCTCTTCATCGACTATCCATTGATCCTGCCGGCCCACGCCTGGTCCATTTCGAGCTCCCCCCCTCCAATACGGCTTGTGGAACCTACATGGTCGCTTTCCCTCCGGTGGAGACGAGTAGCTCATACCCGATAAGACCAGCGCGCAGAACATTCGGGTGCCCTCCAGACGGATTGCTGGTGCTCGAAAGACCGGCAAATCTCAATCAATCGCATCTCCCTGGTCAAGGGAACATCAATTACCGTTGCCATCCTGATCTACGAACAGGGTTTGGAGGAACAGGCGTACGCGGGTGTGCGAGTTTCGGTGCGCGCATGACAGGAAGTCTTGATTTCAGAAACGGCATCGTAATATAAATAGTTGCATTCTTGAAATGGGTCCTGGAGTAGTTCCCACGTCTTACATATGGGGCAGTGGTCTGTTTAACTACATCCCATCCAGCGTGCAACATGTTATCGATTGTCACCAATCGCAGAAGTACAACGGACTCAACCAGACGACTCACTCACAACGAAGGGCAGCGAATAAATTCTTAAACGCTGCGACATGCGCCACGACTTCAAACTCCGAGAAATACCAGCACAATCCGAAGAAGCGAAAGTAATTTACCTCAAATTGCCCGATCGGGAAGGTCGACGTCGAATCTCGAGAACACTCGGGGCCGATGGCCGACCAACGCAACAGCACCTCCTACCTCTTTTGTACTCCATTTCTCAATTACAACGGTCATTCTAAGCAGCACCTAGCACAATGGCGCCCAGCAGAGGATTCACACGCCTGCGGCTTCCGACCTCTCCCTCGCAATACATCTGCCACCGCTGCCTCACCCGCGCCTTCGCCACCACCTCGTCGGCCCCCTCAGGCCACAACCGCTGGTCCAAGATCAAGCACGACAAGGGCAAGAACGACGCGCTTAAGAACCGCCAACGCTCCTCTTTCTCTCAAGAAATCGCCACCGCGTCTCGTCTTTTTGGCCCCGAGCCCAGCTTGAACACCCGCCTCGCCGACCTCATCACCAAAGCGAAGAAGGAGGGCTTTGCCAAAGCCTCGATCGAGGGCGCGATCGCGCGGGGCCAGGGCA
Source organism: Aeminium ludgeri (assembly GCA_004216415.1). Lineage (NCBI taxonomy): Eukaryota > Fungi > Ascomycota > Dothideomycetes > Mycosphaerellales > Aeminiaceae > Aeminium > Aeminium ludgeri. The sequence continues at coordinate 136,709 of SGQK01000015.1, forward strand.
AGAGCGCGTCGGGTGCTGCGTTGGAGAGTGTGACGGTCGAGGGCATGTTGCCGAACAACGTGGGCGTCATTGTGGAGTGCGAGACTGAGTCGAGGCTGCGGACGCTCGCGGCGGTGCGCCTGGCGATGAAGGAGGCGGGGGGGAACGCATCGCCGTGTGCATTCTTGTTTGAGAAGAGGGGGCGCGTGGTGTTCGAGGGAAAGGAGGGGGTCGGGATGGAAGAGGTTTTTGAACCCGCGCTGGAGGCCGGGGCTACGGATGTGGAGGAGACGTTTGAAGGGGGTGTTGTGATCTTCTGTGACACTGCGCATACCAAGGCCGTTGGGGAGAGCGTGTCCCAGGCGTTGGGGCTGAATATCAAGACAAGTGAAATCATGTGGTGGCCGAACGAGGAGACAATGATGGGCCTCCAGGGCGACAGCGCCGCAGACGAGCTCCTCACATTTCTCGACAGCCTGGAGGAGAAGGACACGACAGTTCAAGGCGTCGCTATGAATGTTGCTCAGGGAAATCTGGATGACGATGCATGGAAGACCCTGCAGAGCCGTCTAAGTACTTGAGCCAAGGTATGTTGCTCGTGAACTTCACCGGTTCCGTCCCATTGCCGACCAGAATCACCTTATTGGTCTGGATCAGAATCAAACATATAGAGGAGCTGTACAACACCTGCAACATGTCGACCGAACGACAAAATCTGAGAAGACTGGTAGAGGACACATGAAGCGTCTCGAACAGCAATCTTCCGACGCAGACGAGGTAACAGAAGCATCCCCAGACTGGCCCAGCGGCTCGACAGCAGACACACCCTTGAGCCTGAATAAAAGAACATTTCCGTGGAATTTGGACTTCATCAGACTGCCTTCACCCTCTCATGTCGAGTCTCATTGCCTAGGAGCTGAACGCAGCTAGCCTACGGCCAAAATGGAACAGCCAGCTCTGTCGCCTACTTTTCGACTTCTTCAGCAGCGCAGCAATGCAATCAAGCATCCCAGGATACTCGAGTCCGGCTCCATTGCTCCCCGCATGGGTGAGATGCGCAATAAAAGTCGTATATCCAGTAGGAGATCTTGCGACTTTTCGTTTAGAAATGCTGGCCTACTGCTGTTACGCGCCTTGAACAAATTCCATCTCAGTGTGGCAACAGGCAACCTACGTAAAGAACCGAGTCCTCGTCGAGGAGCAATGCCTCGGGGAAGAAGAAATAACTGACCGCAATGCAGAAAGAGGACGGCGCAGCGCCGCATCTGATTCTGGTGGGGTGTGAGGTAGAATGACAGCCAGTAGATTCGTGTAAATGTCTGTACACATCGAGAGCCATATCGGACTACTGTCGACATCACAGCCTCAAGATCTCACCGCTTTGATCAATCCCTCCCCGAAACTTCTCTTTGATCACCTTCCCTTCCAAGATCGTCTTCGCCACAATGCCCTCCACATGCTCAGGTTGCACTCGGCCATACCAGATTCCTTTCCCGCTCAGCGGATTCGCCTTGAAAGACGGCGGAATGTAAATGATCACATTGCCAGCCCACTTATGTCCACCGATGTGGCTGATCTGCGCGACTCTCGCAGTCGGTACGTACCCCTCGACCTCCGTATCGATCTCTACAGCTTCGTCAACCGGAGCGTCGTGAAGGAGAGCTACATTTTGTCGTTGAAGCTTCTCCTCGAATTCATCCTTCAAGATCGGTCCCAGTTGTCCGCATCGCGAGTCGCGACCACCATGGCCGCATATCAGGACCATAATCTCGTCAATCTTGCGCGCCCCTACGAATCGACTTTGCATCTCTGGCTGACGCTTGAGGATGTTCTTTTGCTCTCTCGTCAGGCGATCGTGCGATTGGTGCAGCTGTGACGGTCGAATGAAGGCCTTCACGAGCTGCTCCACAGAGCCTGCATCGGTGGGGATCGTGGGGATGTATTTGAACGATGGAAGCAGAAAGGCGGAAGCAGGGGGCGATAGGTCGGATATACTCGCAGAATTGGGGTTGCCAGACTTCGCGACAGGAACAGAGCGGTTCGCGGATGTTGCAGTGCGTGAGCTTTCGCTTTGGCTAGGCGGGTGGGGTTGAGTTGGAGGGATCGAGGAATTGGTCAAGAGGACGTTGTGATAAGGCTGGGACTAGTCGTCAGTGAAACCCTCGACGCGCAAATCGTGCTCGTATATATCGTACATCGCTATATTTGCCATTTTTACCCAGAAAGTCTTTCAGCTGCCTGACAAGCACGCCATCCTCCTCGTCCTCAATCTTGCTCTTCCAATCACTTTTGCCCGTCGATATCAAGACTTGCTCCGCATACGACGCCATGGAGCTGCTGATGTTCTGTTCTTGTTCGATATCCATTCCTTCCGGCGTCTCTCGGCACGGGCAGGTCGGAACCGGACAGCCCTCGACGACGGGAAATGGTGGCGGCGCGAATGGCAGGTCGATTCTGGCCGCGTAGCCTCGTGTCCTCGTGCGAGAAGAGGATAGCTGTGCAGCCGCACGTCTGCTGCCATGTCGAAAGACGAACATGGCTTGCGGTGGCAAGAGAGACGGCGACTCGAGATGAAGGTAGGTGAATGATGAGACAATCCCAAGTCCGCTTACATGTAAATTGATCAGGACGCGGGCGGAACGCTCCCGCGGATACGAAACAAATGCGTCATCACGTGTCGGTACGATCAACTTGACTCGTGTGAAAGCTTGGATTCACGACGTGTCTGGGAGTTCCTAGGAGGTATGGGTGAGGTATGGGTGCGCCTGGACTAGCTCTAGGGGTTCCCGATGTGTCTTGAGGCTCGCAACCCGACATGCCGAGTCTCGACTTGTGCGTTGTTAACCACCTGTCTGTCTGTCTGTCTGTCGCCATATTGCATCGAGTAGCCGCTTGCCGTCATGCTAGACGGGAAGAATAAGCCGCACGCGTCGCTCAGAAACTTGGCACGAGCGTTGACCACGACCACCCTGTGCACCGCTCAAGAAAGCTAAAGCAGGTAACACTGTGGAGGACGGGAGAGTCGGTTTATTTTAGCACGTGATGGCCGCACCAGCGATTCGAAGGAAATGTCGCAACGAACGTCTCCCCGAGCATGGTTCATAAACAGTTGATAAATTGCTGTACAACGGCATAGCGATCTGTGTCGACGTACCACCCTGGCCCTAGGAGGTAGATATAATTGCCACCAAACGGGAGGGCAGCGATCATCAATCATCCGGTGGACGCTGCACCGACCTCGTCCCACGATGCCCCGAGGGCCTCCGCCTTTTCTCCCCAGCTCTCCACAGTCTCCACGAAGCTGGAGCAAAATTGGAGCCGCATCACGCCCCGGCGTCATTGTTGAAACTACGAATGTATTATTAAAGCCCGCACCCATTGCGAGCCGCTTCTGTGCCCAATGTCAGCGATCTGCATGCTTGTGCCTTCTTGGACGTGCTCATATATGTAAGGTCACTGGCTGCACCTTCCTTTAGTCGAAGTACTCTTCCTTTGCTTCCCGAGCCTTGCGGCATTGCAATTTCACGAGAAACGATTTACAAGGTCAGAAGATGGGGTTCCTATCCAGCGGCGGGCTGAAAGGCAGGGCTCTCCACTGGGCCATCACAGGTGCGGCTGCCAATCGTCTCTCGAAGAGCTCGAGTCGTTCTCGAAAAGCTCGAGATGCTAACGACGGATCGCAGCGGCATCATGCCAGGCCTTTCTACTGCTGGGCTACGACCAAGGTGTCATGAGCGGAATCATCGGCGCAGATAATGAGTTTGGAAGGCAATTCAACAACCCGGACGCGAACATGCAGGGCATTATCACGTCGATTTACGACATTGGATGCGCTGTCGGGTGCTTGATCTGCTTCGTGTACGGTGAACGCGTTGGACGAAAGAGAATGATCATTGCTGGGGGGAGCATAATGATCGTTGGGACTATCCTGCTGGGCACCAGCTACAATGTCGGCCAATTCCTGGTCGGGCGAATCGTCACTGGTCTGGGCAACGGGATGAATAGTTCGACGGTTCCGATGTACCAGTCCGAGATGGCGAAGCCGGAGAGGAGGGGCATGCTGCTCACCGCTCAGGGTACCCTGACAATCACGGGACTGTGCATTGCGTGAGTTGAGAATCGGAGCACGTCTGACGACGGAGAGGCTGACAAGCGGTATCCAGCTACTGGCTCGATTATGGACTGAGCTTTGTCGGCAACTCGTCCCAGTGGCGGTAAGTCGACAATCGCAGCGTGACTCCGTTCGGCTTGACTGATCTCGTCGCAGCCTCCCCATCTCTTTTCAAGGCGTTTTCGCGGTCCTACTAGTGGTCCAGATGCTCCCGCTGCCCGAGACCCCTCGCTGGCTGATCGAAAAGGGTCACATGACCGAAGCCGGCAACATCCTGGCAAGCCTGCACTCGAAAGATGCTACGCCGGAGACCGAAGAGGTAGATTTGCTGCGCCGGCAGATTGAAACTTCGATCGAAATCGAATCTGCTGGTGGTCCTTTCCAGTATTCTGAGCTGCTAAAAGGGGGCAAGATTCAAAATTTCCGACGGCTGGTCTTGGGAGCCGCCATTAACTTGATGCAGCAGGTAAGCGCATATCGGCCCAACTTGCGCATTCTTTTCCCTGCTAATAGCGATGAAGTGGACTGGGAGTAACATGATCAACTACTACGCGCCCACGGTCTACGAGAACGCGATGAATCTGTCGCGCAATTTGTCCCTCATCTTGGGGGGCTGCACTTCCCTCACCTACCTCATCGGGTCCTTCCTGCCATTGTTCGTGATGGATCGATTCGGCAGACGGGTGTTGCTTATGACTTCGGCATCCGGCCTGTGCGTGTGCTTCTCACTCGCCGCGATTCTGCTAAGCCTTGGGACTGTGTCTGCCGCCTACGGGGCGACAGCGATGGTGTTTCTTTTTCAAATGTTTCTTGGTGCGGGTTTCCTCCCCATCCCTTGGTTTTATCCGAGTGAGATCGCAACCACCCGGATTCGCTCAAGAGTGCAGGCTTTTGGCGGGTGAGTGCGAAGTTCAGCCTCTCTGTGTGACCAGTCACTGACTCGCGGCAGTTTTGTGAATTGGATGTGCGTCTTCGCAGTAGTTCAAATCACCCCGATAGCCATCGAGTCGATCAACTGGCGGACGTTCATCATTTTTGCCGTAAGTTGAGCGTATGTGCAAAGCAGGATCTCGCTGACGTCTGATGGCTTTCAGGTCTTCAACGCATTGTGGGTGCCCCTCGTCTACGCCTTTTTCCCCGAGACCGCAGGGCTGCAGCTCGAGGATATCGACCACCTGTTCGAAAGTGGAGGTGTCACCGGTGGCGTTTTCAAGGCCAAGGGAGGACGGACGGTGCTCCCGGGGTATCATGCCACCCATCCGAACATGGATGCCGTGGCGAAAGACATCGATATGGCAGAGGCGGATGAAAGAGGTGACGAGAAGGTCGGTGTCTGAGGTACATGAGGTAAGCAGCTGGGGCTGCGTTTGGCCTAGAGCAATCGAAATCAGTCGCCTTCCTTTTGTTCAACAAATCGCACGCGGTAGTGGTCACAGTGCGTATGAGTAAGACATATAGCCGCTCTCCGCTTCTTGGTTCGCGGTGCTGCGCCTGTCGCCTTGCAATAACCTGCTCGCATCAACAAATCGGGATGAAAATCTCGACTTGAACCTTCGTCCCTCTGCCGCGGACGAAACCCTCCGACGATGATGATTGCGAAATCTTGGCGACGGACTGATGATTGCCAAAAGGTGGTGAACAATAATTCGTGTTGGTTTACATGTAGATCCAAGTCGGCTCCGGCTCGCATCGATCTTGGATCTTGGAATCTTGCGTGGCGAATCTTGGGAGATTAATTATCATTCGTTCCTTACTGTAGGTAGTGCCCCGCATCCAAGGCTGTGGCTCCCCTTCCCAGCCAGCAACGTGGCGATCGTCAGGGCGCAACGTCCAGACGATCCGTGTGCAGTCGAGACTGCGTACCAGCGCGCGTCTCCAGAACAGAGGATCTTGTAGTCAGCCATGTTCACGATGAACCCTACTGGTATTCGAGCGAATCTTCATCCCAAGCACAACAAGCGTGGCGCAGCAACGAAATTGTTGCAAGCCCTCGAAAGCCCCAAGAGAAAGAAGCGCTTGGCGCGCCGTTCGCTTGTGTTAGGCCGCGAGGGTCGGCGTCAACATCCTCCGAGGCGAGGGAAACTAAGAAATCGTCTACGCAATCGTCTCCCTGCTTTCTCGACCGCGTTTGCCATCCCAACTCCACGTCGTCTTTCATTGCACATTGTCTGCTGTATCTGCTGTGTCTGCGGAGAGTCGGGACGGGAATGGATCCAGGCCAGCTTTCACCTCCTCGATAAGGTCCAACCACAGAGGCACGCCCCCTCCGCGTCAACCACGAGAGTCTCGCCACACAGGAGACTGCTCGTCCGACAACATCGCAGCGCGCGACAACGCCCGATACTCGCGCAGGAGCGCAACCTTCCAACATGGGTCTCATCAGGCAGACTTGGACTCTGACCGAGAAGACGCTCATTATCGTGGTGTTAAGGAACTGGCTGGGTACATTAATACGTGCATTCTTGGCACCGATCATTTTCATCTTCATCATCAGGTTTGCAAAACCCCATACCGATGGCTCCTCCACGTGCTGACAGGGATTCTAGCTACGCAAAAAACTTTTTCGTTCCTCCCTCCGAGTTCGGTATAGGTTCGCCAACTGCTTTGCGCTCCTTCAGCGAAGCTCTGTCGTCCTCAGCCGGGGGCCGAGACACCTTCGTCTTCGTCAACAATGGCTTCACTGGAGGCGACATCGAAACCGTCATTGACCAGCTCTCGCAGACCGTGACAGCGTCAGGGCTGACGGCTCGAGTGTTGGAGTCGCCTCAGGGGCTTGTCGAGGTGTGTCCCAGCACGATCCGAGGAGTTTCGCCATGCTTCGCGGCCCTGCAGTTTGATTCTTCGCCCAACGAGGGAGGCATGGACTTGCCAATCTGGAACTACACCATCAGAGCCGACGGCGCTCTAGGTGGCAGGGTCTACGTCAACGACAACAACAACGACCACCAAATATACGCTCTCCCTCTCCAGCATGCCGTGGACGACGCCATCGCTCAGCTGAATGGCTCCAGCCTCCCCGCGGCCAACGAGATCCAGCAGTACCCCTACACGGACGAAACCGCTCAGGAGCGAGAGGATTCCATCAACGAGGCATACATGGATACCCTGATATCTATCCTGGGCGTCGCCTACTTCATCGGATCGGTCGGTATTTGCTACCAGTTGACTGGCCAGATGGCGCAAGAGAGGGAGATGGGCATGAGTCAATTGCTGGAGGCAATGATGCCCAATAAGCTGCGTTGGACTCCTCAGGTCGCCCGACTCATGTCGTTGCACATTGCATTCGATCTGGTTTACCTTCCGTCCTGGATCATCATGGGTGCGATCGTGTCCGCACTAAACTATACACAGTCCAATATCGGGGTCCTCATTGGCTACTATATCATGTCTGGATTCGCTCTTTCATCATGGTCGGTCGGCTTTGCCGCTCTGTTCCGGAAAGCCCAGCTTAGCGGCATTACTGTTGTTATCGTCAGTATCCTAATGGCAATCGTGGTCCAGGTGGTGCCTCCGTCTGACACGGCTACTGTCACAGTGACGACGCTGCTGTACGTGTCTCTTGAGCCCTCGAGCTTTTGAAATTCCTATATCGCGTTGCTAACATTAATGCTCCAGGTTTGCCCCGATCAATTTCGTCATGTTTATCATATACATGGCATACTGGCAACGCGAGCGTCTTGCGGTTGATCTGATGCAGGGGCCCCCAACCTCCCCTTGGCAGACACCTGGCTATCTGTTCTTCATTTTCTGTGCGATACAGATCGTGGCCTACCCAATCATCGGAGCTTTCATTGAGCGATCGCTGTACGGGACCGCTTCCAAAGCCCGCACGCTGAAGTATGGTGAAGAATCTGGGCACGAGACCGTGAAGATTAATCAGCTCACGAAGCACTATCCTCCGAGCTTCTTCAAGCGGATGGTTGGAAAACTTTCCAAGCATCCGAAACAGACTGTCGTTGCCGTGGACAACGTCGATCTGACAGTTCTCAAAGGCCAGATCATGGTCTTGTTGGGCGCCAACGGGAGTGGCAAGTCGACATCTCTGGACATGATGGCAGGCCTCCAGAGCCCCACAGGCGGGACCATTGAAATGGATGCAAGCGGGGGGATCGGCCTGTGTCCCCAAAAAAACGTGCTGTGGGACGAGCTTACGGTCATAGAGCACGTCCGAATTTTCAATCGTTTGAAGGCGACCTCGCTCGACGACCTGTCCACCATGAAGGATCTCATCACCTCTTGCGACTTGCAGCAGAAGGTCAACGCTGTGACGGGCTCCTTGTCCGGCGGACAAAAGCGAAAGGTCCAAATGTGCATGATGCTGACGGGCGGCTCGGCACTTTGCATGCTTGACGAGGTCAGCTCGGGTCTGGACCCGTTGAGCCGTCGCAAAATTTGGGACATCTTACTCGCTGAGCGTGGGAAGAGGAGTATCGTGCTCACGACCCATTTCCTCGACGAAGCCGATCTGCTCTCGGACGACATCACCATCTTGTCAAAGGGTAATCTGGTCGCTAACGGCTCCGCGGTCGCTCTCAAGAGTCGATTGGGAGGGGGATACCGAGTTCGAATCTACCACGAAGACGCCAAACCTCTCCCGGCTGAGCTCGAACAGGGCAGCAAGCAGGTTCTGTACGACCAGACGGTATACCAGCTGCACGACTCGGGCGAAGCCGCGCGATTCGTTGCCGAGCTTGAGAGGATCGGCGTACGCGACTACCAGGTCAATGGGCCCACCATTGAAGACGTGTTCCTCAAGCTTGCGTCGGAAGTCAAGCAAGAAATGGAAGTCAAGCCTGCACCAAGATCGTCGAGCCCATCCTCGGACGAGCCGACCGCGGCCCAGCAGGAGAAGGGGCTGCAGCTCGTCTCTGGCAAGAACATTTCTTTCCTTCAACAGACATGGGTGCTTTTCCGCAAGCGTTTTACCATTCTCAAAGGCAACCAATGGCCCTACCTCGTCGCCCTTCTCCTGCCGATCATCGCCGCCGGACTTGTTACGCTCTTCCTTACTGGCTTTGAGGTGCTGACCTGCGACCCTGGTGCCCAGACTGAGGTCGACGCAGCCATTTCTCTCGCCATCGGAGGCGCAGAAGGCGACGTTCCTGCTGGGCCACCTTCCGCCGTGCCCACCAACTTCCTCACGCAGCTCTTTCCTATACTCCAACAGTCGGAGCCCTTCGTCAGTGTCAATTCACTGGAAGCAATGAATGAATACATCGCGGCCAACTTCTCCTCCGCTGAGCCCGGTGGAATCTGGGCTGGGGATATCCCGACCTTTGCCTGGCGCGGCAATTATCAGATGTCGTACGCCATCATGACTCAAAATCTGCTGGACACCAGTCTGTTGGAATCGCCAATCATCACCAACTTCCAGGCTTTCGCTGCGCCCTGGGCACCGTCGGCCGGCGACACCTTGCAGCTCGTACTCTATTTTGGCTTGGCAATGAGTGTGTTTCCTGGCTTCGCGGCTCTCTACGTGAACTTAGAGCGCTGCCGCAATGTGCGCGCCCTGCATTACAGTAACGGCGTCCGAGCTGGTCCGCTGTGGCTTGCGTACACCCTCACCGACTCGATCACCGTCCTTCTGGTTGCTGCTGTGACCATCATCATCTTCACCGCTGTGTCCGACGTGTTCTACGCACCCGGATACCTGTTCGTCGTCTTCGCGCTCTATGGCCTGTCGGCAACTCTGATGTCCTATGTCGTGTCACTTTTCACGACCAGCCAGCTGGCCACCTTCGCCTTCGCCGCCGGTGGACAGTGCTGTCTCTTTCTGATCTACTTTATTAGTTTCATGGTCACGATCACGTACGCTCCGGCCGCCAGCGTGGACAGCTTCATCCTGTACGAGCAGTACGGAATTGGGCTATTCTTCCCCGCCGGCAACTTGCTCCGATCTCTGCTCCTCACCTTCAACCTCTTCAGCCTTTTGTGTCGCAACAACAGCAAGATCTCGTATCCCGGGGACTGGGACGCCTACGGCAGTCCTATCTGCTACCTCGTGATCCAATCGGTCATCTCCTACATCTTCCTTGTCTGGTGGGACAGCGGGTACAAGCCCGCGTTTCTCAACCGTAAAAAGCATCGCGATGAGGACCCCGAGGAGATCGAGGGCGTGGACCCAGAGGTCTCGGCCGAGACGAAGCGTGTGGATGAGGGGACTGATGAGCTTCGAGTGCTGCATGCAAGGAAGGCTTTCGGTCCCAACGTCGCTGTTCAGGACATTACATTTGGCGTCCCGCGAGGCGAGGTCTTTGGCCTGCTTGGGCCTAATGGAGCTGGTAAATCGGTACGTTCAATCTCAAACCCCCATGCGAGATCGCGATGCTAACACTGTCACCCCAGACCACTATCGGACTTATCAGAGGTGATACCAGGCCTAGTGATAAAAGTAGCGAGATCCTCATCGAAGGCACATCTATCATTCGCCACAGAGCTGCCGCGAGAGCGAACTTGGGCGTCTGCCCGCAGTTTGACGGTATGTGCCCACAAAAGCCCCTCACAAGGACCGTACTGACTTTCCATCGTAGCCATGGACCAAATGACAGCAATCGAGCATCTACGTTTCTACGCCCGCGCCCGCGGCGTTCCCGACGTCGAAAACAACGTCGCCAAGGTGGTCGAAGCTGTAGGCCTCGAACCCTTCAAGACGCGCATGGCAGCCAAGCTCTCCGGTGGCAACAAGCGCAAGCTATCGCTCGGCATCGCGCTCATGGGCAACCCCTCCGTCCTTCTTCTCGACGAGCCCAGCTCCGGTATGGACGCCGCCTCAAAGCGCGTCATGTGGAAAACTCTCACCGCCGTCTCCTCGGGCCGCAGTCTAATCATCACGACCCACTCAATGGAAGAGGCCGACGCGCTCGCCGATCGCGCGGGAATCATGGCCCGCCGCATGCTCGCCCTCGGCACCGCCGACCAGCTGCGCAAGCGCCACGGCGACGCCTACCACGTCCACCTCGTGCACAAGGACGCGCCGCACACCAGCGAGGCCGACATGCAGCACATCAAGGACTTCATCAAGCAGGCCCTACCCGGCGCGCAGGTCGAGGACCGCTCCTTCCACGGCCAGCTGCGCTTCTCCGTGCCCAACAACTCATCCCTCTCCGGCACGTCAACACCCTCGAAGAACGAGAAATCGGCCGTCCTCGACGAGAAGACAGAGCAGCCCGCCGGGGCCCCGCAGCGTGGTATCAGCGCGCTGTTCGCGCAGCTCGAGGCGAACAAGGAGAACTTGGGTTTCGAGTACTATTCCGTCTCGCAGGCAACGCTGGACCAGGTTTTCCTCAGCATCGTCGGCAAGCACAACGTGCAGGAAGAGAACTACCGACAGGAGCACAACAGTATTCCGACGTTTTGGCAGAAGACCAAGTTGGCGATTGGTGGTGGGAACGGGATTTTGTGCTTTTACTAGCGGGGGATGTTTGATTTGAGGTGGTTGGAGTTGAATGCATACAGGATCGGGTCGTTGGATACCATATCATAGCTTTTTATGTACAATTTTCAGCTTCGTCTTTCAATTCGTCGTCTTAACTTTCTCCTCTTTCCAGGCTTGACTCGACGTACGCGCCGATCAAGACTGCAGTGAGTCCTCCTCTCTTGCCCAGGACATTGCTCTCAGAGCCTGGAGTAAAAGGCGAACCCTGGTTGAGTGGGATATTTTCATCGATTCAAACGTACAAGTATATACAGCGAGCTATGGCCGGCGCCTCGTACGAAAACATAAGCAGGGAGGCACGGTTCCGCCACCTCGACTTTCATCCCCAGACGTCCCTCGCTCTTCCTGGTGCAGCTCCACCCAAGCCCTATTCGACAGACCCAAGATCCACCTCTCAAGGCGCCCTCACCTCCTTATCCTTCGCCTGGTCGGGCGTCTCCCCCCTCTCCGCCTCCTTCAAACTTTTATGCTGCACCTTCTCCACCTTCCCAGCCTTCTTATCCCTCTCCTCCTTCTGCTGAACCGCCTGTTCACGCTCTTTGATCCGCTGCTCCTCGGCCTCCACCATATCGCGCCACTGGTCCTCGCCCGCGTACCGCTCATGGTGCACCTTTTTCTCAATGACATTCTTGTGCTCCGGGTCATCCGGGTCCAGCACCTTGACCGTTTCCCAGCGCCCCATCCCGCGCTGCGAGTCCGACGTCTCGAACGCGAGCGAGATGATGACGACCGCCAACGTCAGCCCCTGCGCGTATACACGCGCTTGCACGAGCTTCTGCTGCCCGCTGATGTGCGGGTTGCGGCCCACGATGCCCATGGCCGCCGTGATGGACGCCACCCAGCTGGCGCCCACGATGCTGTAGCGGTTCGTCGACAGCCAGTCCATCGTGCGCTGCTTCTGTGTTTTCTGCGCCTGCAGCGCTTGCTGCAGCGATTGCGCTTCGTCTTGGTAGCGGCGGTCCGGGTGGCGGGACTGCTCGTAGTGGCGGCCGTAGGAGTCGGCGGCAATGATGGCTGAAGTGTCCGAGTCAGCATGGCGCAGCAAGAGGGTCTCTTTTCAAGATGGGTGGCGTACCGGCGAAAGTGCCCGAGCTGGTAATGAGGAATGCGCGGAGAGGCAGAGTGAGGCCGCGGAAGGCCGGATATCGTCGTGAAGCTCCCCATACACCCAATGTGCCGACTAGAAGTCCTCCCACACCGCCGAGGGTGCCACCGTAGAGGGTCGCACTGCGACTGTTAGCACTATCACTGATTTCCGATTCGAGTCCGGTTTGCGGAAGCGTACTTGTAATGCTCCCGCTGCTCCTCCTCGGTCAAGATCTTCATGTTGACGGACGGCTGCAGACGCGGTATACCAAGAGTCAAGCTGGTCGAGTCAACACCTGCACAAGCTATGTTGAACCTCCCGACGGGAAATTGGCTAAGAAACAATTCAACACCAACAACATTCGCGGAGTAAAGGAACAACTTCGCCTCCCACATGGACGGGGAGGCTTGATTTTGAGCAGCAACTCCAATGCACTCCGAAAGCCCGAGTTAAATCCATCGCATGGCGTCATACCCGCGTCGAGACTCGGAGAGAGAGAGCAACTGAAGTACACCTAGCGCCGCGGCCGCTCGGCTCCGCGCCCTAACGGCCACCCACCCGCCCTACCCGTCTCTTCCCGCCGCAACTGCTCGGAAAAAGGCAGGTCGAGCGACTTGGATCTTTTGTGAAACCCCCGACATGCGCCGACTTCGCTCAGAAATTCCGTAAGGAGCGTGAGGCGTACACGACTTCTTTTCGCGCGCACTAACCGCCAAAGGGCAAGCTGTAGCGACCGACATGGCCCCTTCGAAACTGCCGGGCCGCACTGTGCGGCCGGGTGCTTACGGCGACGAACCGCAGGATGAAGGGGGATCGCATCGAGATGATGTTGGGAGCGATGACGAGGACGGATCGTCCTTGGACGAGGGTGGAGAAGTTGGAAAATTCGGGCAAGACGAGGATATGGACGAGGATGTGGACAGCGGGTCCGACCCTGGCGACGTCCAGAACCAGATGAGCAACGTCTCGTTCGGCGCGCTGGCCAAAGCCCAGGACTCGCTCGCGCGAAAGCGCAAGCGCGGCTCCGACACGAACGAAGAGCAGGAAGAGAAACTCCAATCCATACGAGGGAGGCTCCAGGAGCTCCGCGAGCGCAAAGAGAAGGCCGCGACGAAACCACCCAACAAAAGCAAACCACGCATCACCACCACCGACGCCCCCTCCGATTCCGACGACGCCTCCGACTCCGACTCCCCCCCCTCTGAAGAAGGCGCGCCATCGAAATCCCGCTCATCCAAACACGCCCCCGCCTCGCAAACCTCCAAACGCCAAGTCACACGCAAACGCACCGTGGTCGACGCGCCGCAACGCAAGACCCGCGACCCGCGCTTCGACGGCCTGCACCAACCGCCCTCGGACCCGAACAAATCCGCAAACGCCTATAGCTTCCTGCGCGACTACCAGAAATCCGAGATCGCGCAGCTCAAAACCGCCATGAAGGCGACCGGCAACGACGACGACAAGGAAGTGCTGAAGCGCAAGATTGGGGCGATGGAGAATCGGATCAGGGCGAAGGAGGCGAAGGAGAAGCAGCAGGAAGTGCTGCGGGAGCATCGGAGGGAGGAGCGCAAGGCGGTGGGGGAGGGGAAGACGCCGTATTATTTGAAGCAGAAGGAGTTGAAGGAGAGGGTATTGAAGGAGAAGTATCAGGGGATGAAGGGGAAGGAGCGGGAGAAGGCGATCGAGAAGCGGAGGAGGAAGGAGGGACAGAAGGAGAAGAAGAGGATGCCGGATGCGAGGAGGGCGGTGGGGTGAGGTGGTTCTGTTTGTGGGTAGCGAGGTGGAAACGAATTATCACAAAGGTTGGGTTTTCCCTTCTCGTGGATTGGTCTGCGGTAACGAAAAGTACGCACTGGATCTTAGTCGAATTTGCAGAGCTGCCGGGCTACGAGCGTGCGCGGAGTGGTCGACTGGAGCCGCCCTCCAGAACGCAAACCATGCAGCAGTGAGACAGTCTCTTGCGGGGTTAGGAAACACATTAAATTATCGAACAAGTGCACTGCAGTTGAGAGAACGGAAACCCCACCCCTCGAGCAGAAAGACGCTCCGGTTCCGCAACCACGCTCTCGCGAACACAAACTAAGATATAAGTATTCCATTACCACATGTACATACACCATAAGCGCTGCCTGCACAACCCACACCACGTCCCAATCCGTATCCATATCCCCTCCCATCCAGCCTCCCCCACAACACCCCGTATAACGTACATACAAAACAGCGCAAAGTGACAAAAAAGAAACAGAAGCATGACATAGCCCGCCCCGATAGCAAAACGCTCAGCGAGTTCCCGCCCAAGGACAATATTGTAGTAGTACACAATGGCCGTTCAAGTCAAGTCAAGTCAAGTAGTCAAGTCAATTCAGAAACCGCGGGAAAAACCAACGTGACGGGTGTGTCGCGAAGCGCGGATAGCGCGCAAAGCTTCCCTCCTACTCTTCCTCCTCGTGATCGCGGAAAGGGGATGAATCGGCCGTGGGAATCTAAATGATGCGTGAGGCAACGTGTCTGTCTGTCGAATGTCGTGTGTCGTCGCGAATGGGACGAAGGCGGAGCGCCGTCCGCCCGTGTATGCTGCGCTGTGTAGGAAATTTTTTCGAATGGCCGGCCAGGGGGTTTCGTTCGTGTGTGAAGTTTTGTTTCATTCTCGAGAGTGGGCGAGTGCGGTCATGGTTGCGGTGGTGGTGGAGGTGGGGCGCCGTGGTAGGGCGAGCGGCTGGAGTAGAGCGGTGGGTGCGTGCTCGTGGCGCTTGAGGGCTCCGCTGAGGTGCTGGTGCTGGGTCCGGTGCCCGGGGGTTGCTGCTGAATGTGCTGCGGCTGCGGCAGGGGTAACGGTTGCGGCTGCTGGGGTGGTGGATGGCCCTCGCTCCCGAGCGAGTCGTCGCGCAATGAGTGGCGTAGCATGGCGGTGCGCGCGGGCGTGTCGTCGAAGGCAGAGGGGACGCGGGCGTAGGGGGACTCGTAAGCGTGTTCAAGTTGGGGTCGTTGTTGCTGGGCACCGAAGCTGGCGCTGGAGGGAAGTTCGTCGGGCTCAGAACGCGTGGAGCGGCCGCGGCGGCGCTTGCCTGAGGAGCCACTGGATTGGCTTGCGGATTTGGGACCAGTGGGGGTCAGGATAGAGGAGATGGGCATGCGGGTTGTGGGGGGCAGGGGGGGCTTGGTGGCTTCGGCAGGGGGTTGGTGAGGCGGGGTCGGTTCGGAGGGCTGTTGGGCAAGGGACGAGGCGGAGAGCGGGAGGCTCGTTGGTTGAGAGCGAGCGGGGCCAGAGTCGCTGGTGGATGCTTGGGCGGCGGCGGCTTTAGCTTCTGCTTCTGCCTTGGTGGGACGGCCGCGTTTTTTCTTTGGGGGATGCTCGATGGGTGCTGGTTGGCCATAGGCGGGTCCGACTGAGGGGAGTTTGGGTCGAATCTCGCGTCCGGAGGCGTGTGAGGCTTCGAAAGGGTAGTTTCTCTTCAGCGTGATCGGAGCCGACAAGGGCGATGGTGTCTGAGGTCCCAAGGCGCCCGACAGCATGGACGATGGAGGCTGTGCTTGATTCTGTCGCATCTGGTCGTAGGCGAGTCGGCTAGAGTTAACCGAGCGTCCTAAGGCGTGCTTAGCTACATCTTTTCGATATATTGGGGGGACTTTTCAGGCGCGAGACGTGCTTGTCTTGCGGATAGCAGCATCGCAATCGCAATGGGCGCGCGTGGACGTACTGACCTGGGGGGAGTGGAATGTCGTTCCAATTCGGTTGGATGTTCAAGCTCGCAATGACATTAAGTAGGACGCTCGGATGAGGCGAATGCGCCTTTATTATCTCGGCCAATAGGTAATTCTGCAGAAATGCTGATCAGTAATCGAGTCCGAGTCGCATAGCGGGCATGGAGGGTCGACGAGAGCGCACCTTTTCAGCAAGAGTCCACTGATGATCTCTCGGGGCTGCCATAACGAGCGTGGTGCGAAATGAAAGGAATCGGGGGCAGCTTCATGGAATGAAAGACAGGCGTCGCAATCATGGAACGAAGGGAGGAATATCACAGCAGGCGCATTAGGCTCGTAATCGTCGTGGCTCTGGCAACATAGGAAAAGTCGCGGTGGGGAATGGGTAGCGTCGTGTGATGGTGCGCGCGGGTATGAACAGGAAGCCAAGCCAGAGGGAGAGTCGCGGCCAAACGAGTGACGGAGAAGATGGCAGAGGTGGCGTGGCGGCAACGGGCGTATCAAGGACGAAGGAGACACATGGCGGGCGCGCGCTGGGGGGCAAGTCAAAGGGCCAGGGTCGAGTCGGCGGCGGCGGCGCGGCAAAGGATAGGGAGAGGAAGTCGGAGGAGGGAGGCTGGCGGGCAACGAGGGGGATCAGATGTTTCAAAATGGCGTGTTGCATGCATCTGCACGCTAAAGAGGACTTGCGTCGACGTGCATCACCTCCCTAACGCAACTAAGCTCGGAGATGAGAGTAAGCCAGCACTGCTACTCGCACCCTGCATGATGAGCCTTGACCTCCGGCCGGCGGGCGACGAAGCATTGCGGACGGGTGGATGATGATGATGATGATGATGATGATGTTGTGTCGACGCGGACCAGGTCAGGTCTCCACGCAGAAGAAAAAGGGCGACGCAGTATGGACGTTTGTTGACGTTGTCGTCGTCGCCCGACGCCGGATAGCACCGGGCGCGGGGCCCGCGGTCGGTTTGCCGGGGGGGGGGGTCTGTCTTTGTTGTGTGCGGCGCCCGTGCGCCGTGCGTTCTCCTGCTCGTGGAAACGGCTCTCAACAAAGGTAAATGCCCCCGTGGCCTGCAGGACAACAACGAAGCATGTCGGCAGCGTGTAAGGCAGGACAGGGGCGGGAAAGGGGGAGTGAGGGAAAAGATGGGAAGTCTTGACGACCAAAGTTGTTGTTGAGCGGGCAAACAAAGGATGACCCATCGAGCTACATAACAAGAAGAAGGTACAGTATGTATCCTGAGGGTATCCTGACGGGAGCTCTCCCCGTCTCTCAACCGTCCGCTCCCCTGCGGCCCTTCCCGCGCCGGATGCTTCCATGCCGCGCCTGTTTCCGAATTGCTGGGCGAGCACCTTCTTCTCTCCTCACCTCGACCGCCACGGCGGTAATATTCCTGCACTGCAATGTACGGTACCTTAGTGCCCATCGTCCCCTGCCGCCATGCTGGAACCCTTTCTCTACCTACCTACCTATCTATCTACCTACCTACCTACCTACCTACCCGTCCTGAAACACCGCTGTCGCTTGTGACAGATTTGCCGGGGCTTGTTTGGCGCCTGCATTTCTCTCCGCCGGGGCCACTCGTCATCCTCGGCCGGCCTCTTTGCTAATCTACTACCTGGGTAGGTAGCCGCTCGAGCTCTCACCTCCGCCGTCAACTTCACGAATCTCTCTCTCTCGATGATCCAGCACGTCTTTGAGACCATCCAATGCAGGATGCAGTGTGGCATCTGGCTGACCCTCGTGACAAACTCGCGGCAATCCGTCCATCTCTCAACCGAGGCGTGCCGGCTCGCTTCTCCCAGTTGATCGATGACCGTCGGCATCGCTCTGTCGAAACGTGACCCTGTCGCGTTCAACAGGCCAAGACGACACCGATCGCTGGACATGTGCCGTGTTGGCAACGGAATGGACGGCCCGCATCTACTTCCGAAGTCGAGTGCGCGGCGTTGCGGGAGGGCGTCGTGAGCATCACTGCTCTCGTTCAATGTCCAAGTATTGTAAGTTCACGCTGGCGTATTCGACAAGCCAGAGGCGCCTCGCTCCTCTGCACCCTTCAGCCAAAAAGTACCACTCCCCTACACATACCCACAAATACACACCATTCAAACGCGTCCGCATCTTCAGATCTAACACGCGAATAGTTTACATATCCTCATATCCAACTCGGTTCAATCATCAATCTCTCCACCTTCATTCCCTATACATCCGCCACTCGGCGCCTTCGTGAAACACCACACGCCAACTTGGAGCTTCGATGAAGTCGTCACTCGGGTTGGTGAGCGAGCGGGCGTGGCGTGTGATGCTCTCCTAGTCTCCCTTTTCTTGCGGCGGGAGGGACGGCTTTGTCCCGGTGTTTAGCCGGCAGCCCTCACTTTCCCGCTTCATCCACCCGCGCGCAAATGTTCCGAGCCCGCGCCGCCTGTTCGAGCCCGCTCATTCTTTCTTCTTCCACCTCCCCCCTTCCCCCCCTTCCGAACCCACCGCTGCCCTCGTCAGCGACCTTGCATCCACCGCGCACGCGTCTTCGACCTCGCGCGCGCGCGCTCTCACACGTGCGTTTTCTCCGCAGAACCCGAAGCAAAGCGCCTCCAACGCTCATACCTGTACTTAGCAAGATCACTACTTCTTGGTCCCACGTGTCCCATCTTCGGCTGGCGCGAGCTCTCGCAACGCGCCTGGTCCGTAGTCATCCTTCTTGTAAACAGTCCTCGGCGATCCATCCTCCGCGCGCGATCCCCATCTTCGCCGACTTGGCCGTCTCCTCTTCCGAACGAGGGTTGCCAAGATCCCGCCTTCACCTCTGCGGAGCTGCGCGAGCCCTTTCAGAAGTGCTGAAGGTGTGGATGGGCATGCTGGAGCTGCGGCGTGCTCTCGCGTTCCGGATGCTGCGTTAGGCAGACGCGGGCTTGTGACTTCCGACGACTTTCCTCCGCCCTCCCCGCTCCCCTCTCGCACACTCCACCACCATGGCCGATCACGACTCGGAAGCAAGGGAATCGAAGTTGGAATCGGAGGTGCGCGAGATGCAATTGAAAGAGGAGGACGGCGACACAGACATGGACGCGATACCCGAGGCAGGGGTAGGGGCAGCGAAGCAGCGGTCGGTCTCTGCCAGCGGCGGCGATGAGCCGGGCGGACACGATGGCGACCAATTCGACGCCGAGCGTGCCTCACGCTCACCTACAAAGAGCGAAGGGATGGATCAATCTCCCGCTGTCAAGTCCGATGATGAAGAAGTGGACGTGGAGGTGAAGCTGGAGGCGGGCACGGGGAAGCGCAAATTGACCAAATCCTCGCACAAGGTTATGAGACATGCGCCCGCGCTCTTTTCCGACTACGAGGATAAGACCGATGAGGCGACCTCGACCTTTGGCGTAATGACCGAGTGTAGCTACGCCAACAAGTATCTGGGCTCCACCGAACATGCGCTCGAATGTGACTGCGCGGAAGAGTGGGGTAAGTGGCCGCATCCGCCTCCTGAGCATCGCCCTCGGGCGTGCCATACATCAAAGCGATACTGACCACAGACAGATTCCTTCACCAAAACCAATCAGGCCTGTGGCGAAGACTCGGATTGCATCAACCGCGCCACCAAAATGGAGTGCCTGGGCGACTGCGGATGCGGCACAGCATGTCAAAACCAGCGCTTCCTCCAAAAGAGGTACGCCAACGTCTCCGTCATCAAAACAGAGAAGAAAGGCTACGGCTTGCGCGCCAATGTCGACCTCAAAGCGGACGACTTCATCTTCGAATACATTGGCGAGGTCATCGGGGAGAATGCCTTTCGGAAACGGATGCAGAACTACGACAGCGAGGGCATCAAGCATTTCTACTTCATGTCGCTCACCAAGGGCGAGTTTGTCGACGCGACCAAGAGGGGCAACCTCGGACGATTTTGCAATCACTCGTGCGCCCCCAACGCCTACGTCGACAAATGGGTCGTGGGCGATCGGCTGCGAATGGGCATCTTCGCGGAGCGCAAGATCCAGGCGGGGGAAGAAATCGTCTTCAACTACAACGTCGACCGATACGGTGCCGATCCTCAACCGTGTTACTGTGGCGAGCCTAATTGCACTGGCTTCATCGGCGGCAAGACCCAGACTGAGCGCGCCACGAAGCTCTCCAACACGGTGATCGAGGCGCTGGGTATCGATGATGCCGATTCGTGGGATACTGCGGTGGCGAAGAAGCCCAAGAAGAAGAAGGTTAGCGAAGATGACGAGGAGTATGTCAACAACGTCGAGCCTAGGGGCCTCGATGAAGAAGGCGTCAACAAGGTCATGTCCACGCTCATGCAGTGCAAGGAGAAGTGGATCGCGGTCAAGCTTCTCACTCGTATTCAGCGCGCCGACGATGAGAAGGTGCGCAATCGGGTCGTACGCTTCCACGGTTACCGGATTCTGAAGAACGTGCTCTCGACTTTCATCGACGACGTCAACGTTTGCCTGCAGGTGATGGAAATTCTCGAGAAGATGCCGCGTTTGACTCGCAACAAAATTCAGGATTCCAAGATCGAAGAGACAGTTCAAGAGCTGGCAAAGAATGAGGATGAGCGCGTGTCATCAAAATCACTGGCAATGCTGCAGGAATGGGGAAAGCTTGAGCTGGGTTATCGCATCCCACGAATGAAGCGCGATCCAAACGCAGTCCCCTCTGACAGGAAGACGAACCGTCGCGACGTGGACAGGAGGAGATCGCGATCTCGAACTCGGTCAAAATCGCCTGATCGCATGCAAGCGCCGACTGGACCCCGTAACAACGCACACCAACGAGCACAGCCATTCCCACGTCCCCCACCGCGCTTCCGTCCACCGATGGGCGGGAAGTTGCCTCCCGGGTGGTTCGAGGCGAACGCTGGGAACGGGTCGTCGTACTTCTACAACTCGGCGGGAGCAACCACATGGCAGCGACCAACCATGCCCGCCATGGGCGTGCCACCGCCACCACCTTCAAAAGCTGTGACGGACCAGCAGATGCTTCAGGACCTGATCAAAAACATTGTCTCGACTACGAACGAGCCACAGCGCTCGGCGTCGGCCTCTGGGACGCCTGCGGAAACGCTAAAGAAGGAGCACAAGGAGGAGAAGTGGCGGTCAATACCCGAAGACAAGCGGAAGAAGATCTACGAAGGTGCGATCCAGCCGCACATCATGCACGTGGTCGGCAAGTTCAAGCACAAGTTGGAAAAAGAGGATTTGAAGCGCTGGGCCAAAGAGCTGGCGAAGAAGATCGTCGAGTCCGACTTCAAGAACGGCCGCGTGCAAGACCCGAGCAAGGTCGGCGAGAAGCAGATCAGGAACGTGAAGAAGCACACGCTCGAGTTCTTTCAGAAGGCGACCAAGAAGAACGAGGAGGCAGAGACACGCAGAGCACACAGGAAGTCGCTGAAGAAAGAGGCAAGCAACACTACTACCACCGCAACATCCGACGCCAACGACGTCGCGACCCCCATCGACAAAGACGGAGCCGATATGGGCGACGTG
Source organism: Aeminium ludgeri (assembly GCA_004216415.1). Taxonomy (NCBI): domain Eukaryota; kingdom Fungi; phylum Ascomycota; class Dothideomycetes; order Mycosphaerellales; family Aeminiaceae; genus Aeminium; species Aeminium ludgeri. The sequence goes on from SGQK01000015.1 coordinate 158,513, forward strand.
ACGCTCTCCGACGACGAAGAAGACTCTCCCGCCGCCCTCAAGCGCCGAAGGCCCAGCGCCGCCGACGGCGAAGACGACTCCGACTCGCTGCTGAAGCGCCAGCGCACCGGCACCGAAGAAGCGCCCCCTCCCCCACCTCCTCCCCCGCCCCCGGTCGACATGCCCGACATCGAAACCGCCGACGCCGACCAGCCATTGCCCGACACCAACGGCGACGCTCACTCCGGCAACATAGCCCGTACGGACCAGGCTCTCGCCGGCGCCGAGGACGGCTTGGCGTACAAGCTGGCCAGCCGCCCGACCTCGGCGCACGACGACCGCTTCAAGGCCGATTTGACGCAGACTGCGACGCCCCCGACGACGGGCTCGCCGGATCATGAGCAGGTGGAGCAGGAGGCGCGGAAGCGCAATTTCGCGGGCATGAACCCGGACCGGATGAGGCAGCTGGGGCTGGATGGGGCGAATGGCGAGTAGAAGAGGACGGTTGCAGTGGGTTTCTCAAAAGCGGGAAAGGAGATGGTGTTGTTGTAAGATTTGAAGTGGAGGTGGGGTGGGGCGGTCGAGGGTCGAAGGTAATGGGTTCGTGGATCGGTGCGGGGTGGGGTTTGGCCGGGCAGCCTTCGTGCGCCGAACAGGATTTCTAGCACGCGTCGAGTAGCGTGGCAACTTTTTGGCTGGTCGGCCGGGCAGGGCGGGACTTTTTGATCATCATTCCCCGGGGAGGCGAGCGTAGTACACCAGGTACAGGGTTTGAAGCAATGTAGCGCCACACAGCGCGTAGCTCCGCCTGCACTCATTCCACTTTCTATCAATCATGAGTGACCATCTCCCATCCATTTCTCCCCCTCCAGCACCCCCTTCCATCCCCCCCCCTTTCCTTTCCCTCTCCCCGCCCTCCCCTCACCCACCCCCAAACAACTCCCCCCCCTTCCCCCTCCCCCCCACAACCCCCGCGTCCCAACTACTCCCCCCCCTCACCCTCCAGCCCTCGCCCCCTCTACCCCGCCACCCCACAACCGCAGCCTCCACCGCCCGCCCCTCGCCGTGCGGAACCCGGATCCACACCTCCCGGCCCTCGGTACGTAAGATGTCGATTGGCAGCGCGGCGCCGTGCAGGCCGAGGTGCTGGGTGAGGGCGGAGTGGAGGTGGTGGCGGGGGGTTAGGACGTCGAGGGGAGGGGTTGGGGCGTTGTGGTCTGGGGTTCGGGAAGCGGCTGGATCGGGGATGTGTTGGAGGTGTAGGTAGGTGTGGGGGGGTTCGCGGAGGGTGAGGGTTGTGAGGGTGTGCGGGGGTTGGGGGGCTTTGGGGGCTTTGCGTTTTTTTGAGGGGGATCGTTTCTGGTCGGGGGGTTGGTTTTGGTTTTGATTTCGTTCCTGTTCTTGGTTGTTTGCGTCCGTCGTTGGCTTGGGTTCTGGCGAGGTTTTGGTTGTTTGATTGTGGGGCTCTGATGGAGCTTGGGGCTTGGGGGGGGGCATGGTTGTTGGTGGAGTTTTGCCAGCGGAAATGCGAGTTTGCTGATTCTTTCGGACACTTGGGACCGTTTTGCTGCGTGATTCGCTTCTTATCCTGGCCCGTTTGAAGTGCGATCGCAAAGAACAGAGTCGCGCCAAGAACACTTCGAAGCTGAAGTCAAGCGCGCGGGGGAACGCGTTCCGAGTCATCTTTACCTCCACCTCACCTCTCCAAACACAACCACATCCGCTCCTCGCGCCCGATCAACCACCACCACCTACCCCCCCCCCCCCCCCCCCCCTCCGTCCCGTCATGCCCCCCCCTTCCGCGCCACCCACACCCCAATCATGGCAAGCCGCCTTCGAAACGCACACGCTCCCGCAAATCCACGCCCTCTCGCGCAACCTGCACACGTCCGTCACCTCGAACCGCACACACCTGCGCGCGCTGGTCGGCGCGCAATACCGCGACTTGCTTAGCTCAGCGGACGAGATCATCTCCATGCACGCGCGGACGGAGCGGGTGGAGCGGGAGCTGAGCGGGGTTGGGAGGCGGTGTAACGGGCGGGTAGTGGAGCGTGTGGGGGAGGGGTGGAGAGGGGTGAAGAGGCGGGAGAAGGGGGTGGAGGGAGGGAGGGAGAGAATGGGATGGGTGGGACGGGTGAGGGTGGTGCAGGGGGTTGTGGGGGTTGTGGGGAAGTTGGTGCGGGAGGGGGGGGATGCGTTGGTGGCGGGGAAGGTGCTGGTGCTTGGGCGGTTGGTTGTGAGGGGGTTGGTGGAGGAGGGGGGCGATGAGGGGGTGGTGGGGGAGTTGGGGAGGAGAGTGAGGGCGCTGAGGGGGAGGGTATTGAGGTTGGTTGAGAGGAGGTTGGGAGCGCTGGAAGGGGGGGAGGAGTTGGTGCACGCGCTGTGTGCGTATGCGTTGGTGACGAGCTCGAGTCCGAGGGAGGTGTTGAAACACTTTTTGCAGGTGCGATATGCGCGTTTGGAGGCGGTGGGGGAGGCGCCGGAGAGGGGCGAGGTGGTTAGGATGCTGGATACGTACAGCCAGACGCTGCTCGATGCGCGACATATGTTCCCGCGACGGCTGGCAGACGCATTGGCGCAGCTGGGGAAGGTGCCGTTACTGCAAGACGCTCAGGTGCAGGGCATGTTCGAGCTGAATTTGGACGTGTACGGGATGTGGATACCTGAAGATGTGCGCAAATTCACGCCATGGGTCAGGCATGACCAGCTACAAAGCAGCGAGGTCGCCGACGCGCTGGCGTCCTGGACGCGGCAAGCCCACGAAAGCCTGCTAGAGAGTCTACAGGACCACCTCGACAGCCAAAGCAGCGCCTCGGAAATCGTCGAGTCGCGCGCTGCCGTGCTATCGAAATACATGGCCCTCAGCGACAAGCTCCGCCACGAACCGCACCTCGCACGCATACACTCCCTCCGCCGGGCCTTCCTCACCCGCCTCGAAGCCCTCGCCGTCCAAGCCGCTAGCCTGACCGACCTCGCCCTAGATGAAGCCTCCGTCTCCCGCCTGACCACCACCCCAACCCCAACCACCACCCCCGACCTCTTCACCCTCGCCAAACAACCCCTCGACCTCAGCAACGGCGCCCTCGCCTTCCGCCACCGAATAACCCAAGCCCACCACGGCCGCACCCCGGCTCTACAACCCGCCACCACCGCCCTCGACGCCTGGACCGCACGCGTCTCCGCCTTTCTCGCAATCACCGACGCCCTGCGCGCCAGCAAGTGGAACGAGGACCTGGACTTCGACATCGAAGACCTCGACGACGGCGAGGAACTACAGACGTGCCTGTCGCGGGAAGACCCCGAGCGGCTGCGCGAGAAACTCCGGGACGCCGCGCAAGAGGCGTTACGGGGCGTGCTGGCGCGAGCCACGGCGGCGGGCGGGGTGACGGCGGCGCCGGCATTCTTCATGCGCGTATGGCGCGAGGCGGAGCTGCGGTCGCGGACGCTGGCGGGACCGCGGTTTGCGCTGAACGTTGGGAAGGTGGAGATGGGAGGGTTGCGGCGGAATTTGGCGCAGAGAGTTTGTGCGGAGGCGGTGGAGGGTTTTGCGAGGACGTTTGCGGATCCGCGGGGTGGGGTGGTGACGCTTTTGTGGGAGGGGGCGCCGCCGTTGCCGGTGCAGGCTTCGCCGGCGACGTTTGGGTTTTTGATGGGGTTGCAGAGGGGGATGGAGGGGGCGGGGGTGGATTTGTGGGAGGGTGGGCCGGTGGGGGTGTTGAAGGGGGTTGTGGCGGGGTTGTTGGGGGAGAAGCTTGGGGGGTTGGAGGTTGGGGGAGTCGAGTCGAACGGGAAGGACGACAATGGTGGTGAAGGAAACGGTGATGGGGAAAAGGATGAGGAGAAGGATGATGAAAACGGGAAGCGTGATGAAGGGAAAGGTGAGGACGGCGACGAAGAAAGGGAGAAGCGCGATTCTCAGCAAAAGGCCAAAGACGACGCTCACGAACAGAAGACGGACGTGGCGGCAAGTGGGAAGACGGATGCCAGGAGCGACCTCGTGGTGCAGATGCTGTTCGACCTGGCATACTTGCAGCAGGCTCTTCACCTCTCGAGCGCCTCGAACGGATTGGATGCGGTCGTGGACCGGTTTTCCACCGAATCCGGGCTGGATGAAGCCGGTCATGAGCGGATGAAGAAGAGCGCAGCCAAGTACTGGAAGCGATCCAGTCTGCTCTTTGGACTGCTGGCCGGCGGCGGTTGAGCAGAAATCATCATCATCCAGCTTCGAGGCGACACAATCGAGACGACGGGACAATCTACCCATATCACATGATCGACATCACATGTCAATCTCAATGCCGATCCCCTCGCATTTTTTCCCCCAGGCCCCGGGATTTCCGTATCCGTCCTGACTCGCGAGAGCACATCCCGGCCGGGTGGGTGCGCAGTTGCCCCTCGGTTGTCTCATGATGTATCAAGAGATGCTCGTTTGTAATCTGTACCAATATCACATCGCAAGGAAGATGGGTCCAATATCGATATGCAGGGCGAGCCTATAGGCCGACCGGGGCAGGCGAGATTTGGCCCTGAGGTCCGAAGGGGTTATCGGGCGAGGATGGCGTGGATGATGATGGCTCGCTCCCCTCCATGTCGCCACATGTCGTTTTGGGGTCGATGGGGTTGGCGAGGCTGTGTGGGGGTCGCGTGATGAATTGGAAACGGGCGATGTGACAGTCGTTCGGCTGTGGTGCGTGCTTGGCGGGGCGGAGAAGCGAGAGATGTCCGGATGGAGCTGTCGTCGTCGTCGTGGCAAGTGGGGGTTCTCACACGTTGTTCTCGTGTTGTTGTTTCCTCTTGCGCTTCCTTCTGCGGCGATTACTGCATGTGGTGTAGTCTTTTTTTATTTATTAGTAGGTACTTCTGTATGGAGTGGTGGTTGGACGAGGCGCGTATAAACCGGGGGCGACCTCGACCCGAGGCAGGCAGGCAGCCAGGTGAGAGGCCAATGGCGAGCGGGGGTTCGCGCCAGCCGCACTTCCTCTTGTGACAATTCCCATTTTCTTCGTGGCCCTTGGTGCGTGGATGAGAAAGCTGATTGGACACGAGGAGGAGAGGAGCGAGGATGGCGGGAGGGTTTGGTGGATTTTCGCGGGGCTGATGAAACGCGCGCGGTTGCTAGCGGGGGGTGTTTCACAAAGACGAGGAAAGCGCGACCGGCGGTGATGATGATGATGATGATGATGATTACTCTAGGTGCCCTCCAGCATCCCCGTCGTCGCAGTCACACGCGTGCGAGACGCGTGTGGGCGGGTGGTGGTGGTGGTGGTGGTGGTGGTGGTGGCGGTGGTGGCGACAGTAGCAACACCACCCAAGCAAGGCACTGAGACGTTGGGGGATGTGTATGTAGTTGCGGAGACGGAAGGAAGGAGGGAGGGATTTTGCAAGGTAGGCCGTGTTTCACCAGCCCCCCGGAGGCGCCGTGCCTACAAGCCCGTGAGAAGTGTTGCTGCCCTCCTCGACGCTTTTGGCGTGTAGTGAGCGTGTGAGTGTGAAGAAGAGAGAGAGAGAGAGAGAGAGAGAGTGTGTGTGTGTGTGTGTGTGTGTGTGTGTGTGTATACAAATCCAAACCCATCGCCACCATCATCGCCGACTACATACTTGCACAACAATAATCATTCATCATAATAACAATGATAACAATCAATAATAATCATAATAATCTCGCGACGCGTTCCGGGTTGATTGGATTCACGCCAAACTTCCTCCCGCGCGGTTGATCCGCGCCCGCCAATCCGTGCGTCTGTCTGCCCTGTGCCGCACAACCCATCGCGCCCGCCAGACACCTCGACACCACCACCTCCGTCCGTCGACCTCGACCGACGTCTTTCTTTCTTTCTTCCGTCTCTCCGACATCCCACCACCACCTCGTCGACCCTCCGTCACACCGTTCGCCCGCCATGTCGACCGCCGTGGCCACCGCCCCGCCACCCTCCTCCCTCAACTCCACCCCCCCCGACTCAACCTCCACCCCCGCCGTCGACCGCGCCGTCAACTCCCCGCGCCATTTCGCCCCTCCCCCTCCCACCTCAGCACCTCCTGCCGAATTGACCAGGCCACCCCGCACCAATGCCTCGCCAGCTGCCAGCTCGGTCGACAACGCTCCCGGCTCGGCAGAGAAACCTGCCGACTCGGAAGACAAGACGTCACCCGATTCGAGGTGAGTGTGTGGTCCGAGGATGCTCGTGGTGGATATAGCAAGCAATGCTGACAGACGCACCTCTAGAAGCACCCGAAACCCCATTCCCCATCCGATCAAGGTCAAGAAAGAGCCCGGCTCGCCCTCGATCGCCTCCTCCCGTCCTCGACCGAAACGTCTCGACCTCACAGCCAGCTCCTCCCGTGGCCCCCAAACCGCCCGTCCGTCGGCTCCCCTGACCGCGCGCGACTCGGCTGGGCTGGCCATTCAAGATGTCGGGTTGGCCTGTCTGTCGCCGGGTTTCCAGACCAACGACCCCAGCATGCGCGAGCAATTGCAGAGGAGCTTGGACGTGAGGGATCAGCAGAGACAGATCATCGAGGCGAGGCAGAAGGGCACGAAGCCGGGCAGCTCACACGGGAATGACGGGTCTCGAGAAGGGCAGGATACGACCTTGTTTGGCGTGCAAACTCGCACACCGAGCACATCTAAGAGAAAAGGGCCGCCGCCTGCGCTTTCCATCGGTGCCCCGAATGCAGCCCAGTTCGCCAGCGACCGTGTGATTCAGTCGGCGCCTTTGAATCAGACTTTCACTGGTCTGCGGCCGGGCGATCAACCGTACAGTCGGCATGCACAACACGGAGCCAGCGGCCTCAGTCAGATGAGCCACATTCACCACGTCCCCGCGACGCAGACCAACAACCGCCTCCCGCCGATTGCGGATGTGTTCGCCAACGACCGTCTGGACGTGCAGCGAAATCACCCGTCCAACAACTCTCCTCCGCAGCCGCCACCGGTGCCTTCCCCCGGCTTCGCCAACCACTCAAGCCACCAACACCCCCCACCCCCCACCCAACACGCCTACGCTCAGCCTCAACATCAGCAACCCCAACCCCCGAACCCACCCCCGAGCTCCCGCGGCCGCGAATTCCGCTCTGCCGAAGAAGCCGTCGCGGGCCTCTCGGGCGGCCGCGACGACCTGATGCCCAAAGTCGTCCACTACGGCGGCGTGCAGCCCCCGACTCCACCCTCCCCCATGCCTCCGCACAACCACAATCACAACCACCACCCCCACCATAACTCCGCCTACGCCACCGTCCCCGGCGCCGCCCAGCACCACGCGCACCCGGCCACCCATCTCCACCAACCCCCGCACACCGCGCGCCCGGACCTCTTATCCCGCACCAGCAGCGCCACGGGCCGGCGCCGCGCCCGCGACGAGTTCGAGCGCGACCACGGCAGCCCGCCGCTGCCGCCCCACTCGTCGGGCGGCCACGGCAACAAGCGCGCGGCTTTCGCGGTGCGCGGCGAGGATGCCGCAGGTGCGGAGGAGCGTGAGGCCGACCGCGAGCGCGAGTGGCGCGGTCGCATGTCGGCGGCTGAGAAGCGCGACGAGTTTATGAGGCTTTGTGCCCGGGCTTGGGATTTGTTGCATGAGTAGGGGCCGGTTGGTCTGCTGGGCGGGCATTCGATTCTTTCGCTTTGATGCCGGGTTCTGTTCTGTTTGGGGCTTCGCTTCGCCTCATCTGAGGGATGAACGGGCGGCTGGCTGCTTTGGATTCCTGCTGCGGCTTTGACAGGGCGTCGGGACTACCCCTTTCCCACTTGCATTGCACGGAGGGCATCTTTTGGTGTCGCATTCGGCCGCTGACGCATGACCGAGATGCGCGGGGGAAGGAGGTCAAGCTGGATGGAGATTTGGGCGCGGGGTTTGCCCTTACGCATGCACTGGGTAATCTTCTCGCTTCCAGGATTTGTCGGGCTTTTTGGATGATGGACGGGCTCGTGCGAGCCAGGATGGGAGGGGCTCGATTCTGGCGGCAGGCTGTTTTGAGCGGTTTGGTTAGCGTGGACAGACCGGCTGGGATGCATGATGGCTCTTCTTCTGCTGTGGCGGCGCTTTGCCGCTCCTCACACGGTGTTACCTTTTTCGCTTCGGCTTCTTTTCTTCTCTTCCTCTTTTGTCCCCTTTCTACTTTCTCCTTTCGCCTTTCGTCCTTTGTGGTTGGGGTGCGTGGTCGGTTTTCAATTCCGCACGCGGATGGGCGCGAGGAGCACGGGAGCGAACGTTGGTTGGGGATGGACAATGAGGTTTCCCTGGGGACGGAGGGGCTGCTGGGTCGCGTTTGCCATGGTCTTGGGCGTGGAGGTCGTGTGTGTGCGTGGGCGTTCGAGGAATGAGGCGTCACGGCGCTGCGCGCCGGTGGGAGAGCAGAGGAAGGGGGAGGGTCGGGCTTCCGATTCCGTGACTGCGGTGATGTGAGGAGGTCAATCGCTGCTGGGGGACAGAGTAATTGCATGGATCAGCTTCCTGTCACTTGTCCCTTTACGTACCCGTCGTGCTGTTTTCGGTGTCTTCGCTCCTTCCCGAATAGGCAGGTGCATGTGATTTGGTTTTTGTTGCCTCCCTTCTTCTGCTCATAGGGTGTATGGTGGTGTTGGTGGTCTGTTGGGGTGGGGTGGTGGTTTATGTGGCGATATGCTGGGTGCGTCGTCGAGACAGTTCGAACTAGATGTTGAAAAGGTTGTGACGTCTAATATCGACGAGGACTTTGACATTCCAGAATTGCCGGACCGTGGGGTGTGACTGCCAGTCAACAGGTCGAGGACACTAACGCGCGAGGATGGCGAGAGAAGACACGAACTGGAGGTCATGGAGTTGCCGTTGCCTACTGTACCCGTGTGCACCACTCAGGCTCTGAACTTGTCAATAGATTGGGAGTTGTATACACTCGATAGCCCCAGTATCGCCAGCCAGCTACCCATCCTCCACCTCACGCCTTTGACATCGTTGCACTTCTCCCAAGTATTTCACGTCGTGACAGAGCGCGGTCCAACATGGAAGCTCCGGGACGCCCTCGACCCCCGCTCCGCTCCCGCTTTTGGATGGTCCTCTCCCCTCGAACGCCTGAGAAAAGCAAGCACGCCACCCTCTCCCGCCCTTCGCTGGAACAGCAATGGGGTATCATACGAACGCCGTCGCAATCGCCAAGCTTCTCCGCCGCCCGTCCCGAACCCGCCGCGAAGCTCCACGCTTACGTTTCCAGCGACGTATCCGTCCCCGAGAAATCGCGCAGCACAGCGACCACGTCGTCGAGACGCGCGACCGTCACCAGCAGCCGCTCTTCGACCTCGCGCCACTCGCGCAGCAGATTGCGCTCCGGCCCCGTGAGCAGCTCCTGCTCGCGGCCGCGCACATCGGTGCGCTCGGCCTTCTCGATGACGCCACGGTACTTGCCCTGACGCTCGACGCGCAGGCGCTGCAGCGCGCGCGCCATGGCCACGTAGCAGTTCTGCAGGAAGCCGCTCTGCGCGCGCCGCTGGTCGAAGTACCAGAGATACACTGTCCGCGAGGGTTGACGGGTGGCGTCTTTGGGGAGCTCCTGCGCTTCGGCGAAGCCGTGGAATTGGAGCGCCGTCAGGGCGGCACGGATGTCGCGGATGCGCATCATGGTCATTTGAGCGATCTGGCGCTCTTCGAGCTTGCCTTTGGAGCGCAGCATGCGGACTAGGCGGGCGGCGTCGGGACCGAAGCGGGCGTGAATCATGGTGTCAAGTTCGGATTGGATGAGGGTGTTGGTCAGGTGTGTGAAATTGATGCGGGATTCTCTGCGCACGCCGACGCGGGTGCAGAATTGCTTTGGCGATTCGGCGAGGTTCTCGAGGTGGGTGCCGATGTGAAGGAGGCGATGGCTGCGTTGCTTGTAGTCGAGGTGGCCGTCGGTACCAGGTTCTTCGTCGTCTGATGATTCGTTGGGGTCGTCGTCTTCTTGTTTGATTCCGAGCTCAGCTGCGTCTTCGTCGTAAGTATCCTTTGATTTCCCCTTTTTGCGTGAACTCCCAGACGCCCCCGGGGAGGAAGCAAGATCGATCGAGTGATCGATGTACTCCATGACTTCCATGTCAGTGGCACCAGGCAGAACGGCCTCTTCCTCATCGTCATCGAGATGTTCGGGCTTGACGGCTATTCGTGAAGAATTGCTTTTGTCCTCGACGGCTCGAAGCAGACCGCTGTACACTGTGGCAGCTGTCGAGCCCAGATATTTGCCTGCCATGCGCTCAAGACGCTGGCTGCGAAGAGCAATGACGCATTTGACGAAGTTCACTCGCACGACCAACTCATTCTAGCATTTGCATTAGTGATGGTTCTTCACACTGAGACATTTGGCAGCGACGCAATACCGGAAGCTTTGGCACAGTTTCGCCGCCCGAGGTTCCGTTGGTCAGCTTCGCACGTTTGTTGACGGAAGAGTTGACGATGCCGTTCGAACCAGCATCCCTGTAGCTGGAGTATTCGTCCTCTTCTTGCCACTTGCGCTTCATCCTGTTGACCTCGGATTTGAATTGTTGCTGCTTCTTCGGACCAGTAGCCTTGCCATCCGGGAAGTGCTCGGCTAAAACCTTGTCACCAATCTGCTGGTCGAGATCCGATTGGGGTATAAAGGATCGTTTGTTGACTTTGGTGAGGAAGCCGGACTTGAGGAGGGTCCCCATGGTCTTATGGAACTTGGCAACGGACATGTGTGGGTCATCACCTGCCTCGCGATGGCTGTTCCCATTGACCAAGCTCCTGTCACCATTGACCCCGTTGCTCCGAGAGCTGGCGTTCACCTCGACCTCGTGGACGAGATCTCCGATACTGGCATGTCCAAGCTGCAATATCTGATCGAGCATGTCCCCAGCCTCTTCTCCGTATCTCTCATCGACCAGCTGGGCGATCTTATCAGAACGGGCGAGGACGTAGGCAGCGTACCAATCGACCTGGAAGAAGGTCGGCTCGTCGACGTCGCCAGCATGGTGGAGCACAATCTGGTGCTGGGTGAGGATGTAGAGGGCCGTCTTGAGTCGGCGGGGAGGCAGGCGTGTGTGTTCGCGCAGGGAGGGGAGGGCGAGGCGGCCATATTTGGCGAGCGAGGAGAAGATTCGCTTGATGGGTTGTTAGTCAGGCGCGTTTCTCGAGCCGAGTCTTGTCGCAAAGCGCGAAGTGAAGCGTACGGCAGCGACAGATCCGAAGGAGTTTTCGATCAAAAGCTCGCAGAGCTCGGCGAGGTGCTGCGTTCATTCTAGTCTTAGCGGGCGGCCCCAAGGAGAGCGCAAGGCAGGAGCCGCGGCGTGGAGGTAGTATACCTGCATGCTTGCTTTGAGCGGAACACTCCAGCTACCTCTCTCACAGGAGCTAGAGTTTCTGGGGTGTTATCGCCGACGTTTGCGCATGGAGTGCGACCAGAGAGCAGTCGCAGGCGAGAAGGAGTAGAGAAAGATGTAATAGGTGTCGCAGTGGGCGAGTCCGCGTCTGCTCTTGTAACCTCGCGGTGCTGCTGGAGGTGGGGCATTTTTCTCGCTGGTGGATGACCGATCGGGAGCCCGCGCGCCAAGCTTCCGACCCCAAAGCTGCCGGCCGTCACGACCACCTCACCACCAAAGCTCGACGCAAAGCCTCGCACCCTCGCGCCCCATTGACCCCCCTCCACTCCACCTCTCCACCCTCCGAACGCCCTCCGATACTATGCTGTCCCGCTCCGCTGTCGGAAGGCAGGCCCAGCAGGCCGCCCGCCTCTCCTGTCGCCAGCAGACCCGCGGCCTGGCAGCCCCTGCCTCCGGATCATACCAGTACCAACTCGACGAGTCAAAGGGCGTGAAGACCGCCAGCAGAGACATCCCCGGCCCCGTGTCGACATTGGCCATCGTCTCGAAGGCGGGCACCCGTTTCCAGCCCATTCCCGGCCTGGCAGAAGCATTGGACCGATACGCATTCAAGGTGAGACGGAGGCGCAAAACACGAGATGAGAATGCATGGACATGGGATCTGACGGGGACGACGTATTAGAACACTGCGCGCCGTTCAACTATCCGGATACAACGCGAATCGGAGCTCCTCGGTTCTGCCCTCCAGTCCTACCACTCTCGTGAGAACGTGGTCGTGGGAGCAAAGTTCCTGCGCAATGATCTACCTTACTTTGTCGAGCTGCTTGCCGAGGTCGCTCAGCACACCAAGTACCAACGTACGTTGCGCGAGAGATATACGCGAGAGGGGCGAATGCTAAGAGAACGCAGAGCACATCATGCACGAGGAGATATTCCCTCTTATGGAGATGAGCCAGAAGAAGTTCCTGGCCGACACCACCGAGATGGCCATCAACAGCGCCCACAGCGTCGCTTTCCACCGCGGACTCGGTGTTCCTCTCTATCCGGCTTCGTCCATCTCGATGAAGAAGTACCTGGATGAGGACAACCTCACCAGCTTTGCCCAATCCGCCTACTCGAAGCCAAACTTTGCCGTCGTCGCCAACGGCTGCGAGCAGAGTGAGCTGACCAAGTGGGTCAACGAATTTTTCACCGACGTTCCCGCCCAGCCTGCTGTGGCGCTCGAGTCCAGCCAGAGCAAGTACTTCGGTGGCGAGGAGCGCATTGCCCACGCTGGCGGCAACTCCCTCGTCATGGCCTTCTCTGGCTCCAGCTCTCCCACTGGTCCTTTCTACAAGCCCGAGGTCTCCGTCCTGGCGGCCCTTCTCGGCGGCCAGAGCACCATCAAATGGTCGCCCGGCTTCTCTCTCCTCTCCAACGCGACCAAGGACGCCCCCAACATGTACATCGACACCAGATCCACCATCTACTCGGACGCTGGTCTGTTGTCCGTCACCATGTCGGGTTCCGCCAACGACATCAACAAGACCGCCGGCAAGGTCGTCGAGACCCTAAAGAGCGTTGCCCAAGGCATCGACAACGAGGCTTTCGCCAAGGCCAAGGCTCTTGCCAAGTTCAAGGAGCTCGAGTTCGGGCAGGAGACCCAGGCCGGTATGGAGCTGACCGGCGCCGGCCTCATCCAGGGCGGCAAGGCCTACCAGATCGACGAGGTGGCGAAGAGCATGGACGGCGTGACGGTGGAGAAGGTGAAGCAGGCGGCCAGGGAGGCGCTTGAAAACAAGGCCAGCGTGAGCGCGGTCGGCGACCTGTACATGCTGCCGTACGCGGAGGAGATTGGGCTGAAGGTGTAGATATCTTGGGTGGCATAGATGTTTTTCTTTGAGTTGTGTGTGGGCGTAGGTAGTGATTGTACCAATACTGTTCGCCTACACAGTGCGCGACATTACCTGTGGTGACGATGGAATCGGCACATGCACCTAGATATCAACAATCAACTTCGCGCGAGCAATTTTGCGCGAGCAGGAACATACCGCGGTTCTTCATGGGAGGTAGACAACGGAGGGAGATCAGATCTGATGCCATGCAAAGCCCGTCCCACGACTTTTCCGTCTCGGTACCATCCCCTCCCGACTCCCGCGGCGTTACCCGAGCCCTCAAGCTCCATGTCGAACCGGCCGACAGGACTTGCGCAAGAAGCACACCTCCATCCACCCTCGAAGCCTCACCGAACACCCGCACCACTCAAATCAACCATAATGGCCTTCGCGTGGAAAGCCGCTGGCATCACGTATGTCCCACCCAACCTCGACGACTGGAGCCGTGCGATTCCGAAGGAGGGATATTGACTCGGGATCGCAACAGCTACAACCGCTACCTGGCCGTCGCCGGGCGCGTCGTGCGCCGCTCGCTGAAGGAGGACAAGAGGGTGCAGGCCGAGAAGCGGGGGGAGATGGAGTTGAAGTTCGCGAAGTGGGAGGTACGTTTTCGGCAATCGCGGGGGGGAAGAAGGGATACAATGAAGAGGCAGGAGGGATCAGATTCAGAACTTTGTGCTGACATGAGTGCGCGGTGCAGAACGGCAAGCCCGGCGAGACCAAGTCGGTGGGCAACGCGAACCAGCAGGCTATGGCGCAGAACGCCGGGCAGTCGCAGTAAGGGAGGGAACGAGGGAGCAGGGATGGTCGGCGGCGCTGCGATGAGTGATGCGGAGGACGGGCTGGGGGCGGTGGTGATGGGCTAGGGGAGCAGAGACACTGCATGGAACGCCCTCTCCTCGACGGGCCCGATGCGCCCTGTATCTTGTATAGACATAGTAGACCATCGCCCGACCGGCGAAGCGCCAAGATTTTCTTGCTCGGACATCTTCGGCGTTACTTGCATTGCTTCCTTCCTGCGACTTCACTTCATCGCTTGATATGAGCGACGTCCAACTTTTTGCTTCGAACACCGATCGGTAAAAAATCCGGCAGTGGCCCGCAATCGCTGCGATGAAGGCACACGGCATGATGAACTAACGAGACATGACACTGTGAATTCTGCCAACGGCCTCCCGACCATGCCCGCAGACGCTCCCGCCACAGCGTCTCAAGCCGGGAGTAGTACCTTCACGGATCCGTCCAGAAGACTTGCGCGAGAGGCGCAAGAGGGCTACTCGTTCAGTAACGAGCGGGTTCGTGACATTACGGAGGAATTCACATATGCCTCGAGTCAGTTACAGCCTGGGCAGCTGGTCAAGGATGAATTTTTCACGCTGTTCGAGGCTGTTGGGGCCTTGGAGGTGAGTCTGAGAGGAATCCTGCAATCGGACGACTGTCCAGATACTCCGGTCACTCCCCTGCTCTTGACACTGACAGCGTGCAGATCATGGACCCCAAAATGGACAGTGGATATGTCGCCCCTGACGACACCTTCGAGCCCGAGTTCGAGCCGTCCAACACCCCTCTGGACGCCGAGCAACTAATTTGGGTCATGGATCAACTGCTGTCTCTAGAGATTACCTGGCATGATGGTTATCCGCTCTCACAGACGGTCTATACATCCCTCCATATCGATCGGCTCTTGTCACCCGACAACAGAGCCCCGTACACCTTTGACTACGGCAAGAAGCCTACTTCAGCGGCAAGTACAGTCTCGCACTTTTATGCAGATGTCATCACTTGCATCGCTGTGCTAACGCTCTGAAACAGCCTGAGATGAACCTGGTCCATGAAGTCCTGCGGCCGTACTGCATTGCCCTGATCGGCTGTTGCCAAATGACGCTGCAACTCATCCAGAGCCAAAACTATTACGAGGAGGAAGACTTCGTCACGCATCTCTTCGGCCGCGAACTCTTGCCCAAATTGGACGAAGAGATGGCGCTCTCAGAGATTGCTGACGCTCTGACGGCCGTGGAGAAGATCCAAGACCCAAAGCATCGACTGGCGCTCGAGAGCCGCCTGGTCTTCCGCACCAGCTACCTACGCGCGTTAAGGGGTGAGGAAGACGTGTGGCATGACATGCTTGACCTGGCCCAGACGATATCGGAAAGCCACAGCCTAGCCAAAGCCATCCCCCACGCTTTCTCGGAAAAGGTGCAGCGGAAGTTGGCAACGTCCACCCCTCCGCGGCCGATGATCGAGATATCATGGGAAGAAGCCACGCGCAAGTGGGCGAAGATGTGCAATGACAATCTGGCCGTCAGCGATCTGACGACCTTTCGCATCATCCAAAGCCCCGGGTGCCTGCAGAGGGCGATATGGGCGTTCTCATACCGGGAGCCTCCGCCAGGTGTCTTCGCGAGAGCACGTATGCAGGACATCTTGTTCGGCGGCCAGATGATTGCGGAAGGCATCTCTCCGTACGACCTCCTCCTGACTGACGTGCGAGATTTGGTGCTTGCGGGAGACACCCTAGTCGACCCTGCGAGCTTCCAGGTCGAGCTGACCTCAGATCCTCGACACATCTGCAGCCGCATCATTGAAGCCTTCATGGACCGCACCATCGACGAGTATCTCAACCTCTACCGCATGGTCTGCCAAAACCGCTGCCGTATCCGCAGAACGTTTACCCAGTCAATTGCCATCTGGGATACCTTTGAGACCGAGGCGGCCAAAACGGACCATCAACTCACCGAAACCACGCCCCAACCAACGCCAACGCGGAAAGATCTTCAAGGCGAAACGATCCACCTCAGCCCTCTCTCGAGCTGGGCAAAATTCCACAAGTCCCAGCTCGTATCCTGGACGCTGCAACTCGGTTTCGAAACCGACATCTACCTCTCCCACGAGCTGGGCTCCATGTACCACTTTCTCGCGCGCATCTGCGCCGATCGCCAGGCTTTGCTCGAGCACATCGACGGCTTTCTCGTCCACCGCATGCGCCGTCTCACGCAACAGCCAGCCGCGACCAGGTTCCTCGCCGAGTGCTTGGCGTCGCAGGACTGGCTACGCAGTCTGAAGGCCTGGGCGCGAGCAACGCAGGCTCAGGCACAGGCGCTGTGCAGGCTCTACGCGCTGTTGGGGGCTCTCGGTGTCGTGAGGCCGCCCAAGCGCGATTTTGCGCAGCCGCAGCTGCTGTACGAGACGCGCATGAAGCCCTACCTCGCCATGTCCGTCGACCGCATCCCGAGCGCGGACGAGTTTGAGCGCGCGCGCCAAGTAACAGGCACGGTGAAAGACGCCTGCGACGCTGTGAATGCGCATGTCGCGACTGCGAAGGCGGCGCTGGCGGAGGTGAAGAAGATGAGCTCGGCGCAGGCGAAATTTCACGGCACCGAGGAGCAGTGGAAGGCGGAGATCAAGGCGACAGAGACGACTTCTGTGGCGATTGTTGTCGCGGCGTCGCAGCTGGTGAAGTGGGGTGAGAAATTTGGGATTAGCGACGTGCGTGGGGATATGGGAGGACAGGTGGAGTGTGGGATTCCAGAGCCGGGCAAAAGGTATCACAAGTGGTGGGTCGTGCCGGGCTTGAAGTTGAAAGGGTGACGGGAGGGCTAGGGTGAGCGAGCGAGCGAGACTCTTTGCGGCATTGTGGCCCTCGCTCACGTCTACGCAACGATGTCTCACGGTTGAGGGCTCAGCGGCGGAGCGTGTCACTCCACGGGATAGATGGTCAAACGTGCAGGACATCTGTTACCAAAACTTTCCCAGCCCTTCACCAGCCCTCGTACCGCTGCAGTCCTCTTTTTTCAATAGACAAGAAGTCTCGATCGCACCTCGACTCGACCGCATCTCGACTCGATCGCACGTCTCCGACGCCGAACGTGTTGGTATGTACAACGTGGGTCGAAGAGAACGTTTATTGTCTTGTCTTGCGCTGAGGCTCCCCCGACACGTGCAGGCACTCAACTTCCCTCGACAGGCAGTATACAAGGAAAACCAGTGCGTCTTCTAGTCGCCTTGGAATTTGTGAACATGGGGTATCAATGCAGAGATCGATTGGCTTGGAGACTCGGGAGTCGTGGGCAATGATCGATCGAAGAAAGCAATCAGCGCGGACAAGAAGGACCAAAGGCATACTCAGCTGCACGGCCATACACTACTAGTACACCACCGCCACCTTGATTCTCACCATGCTCTTCTCTCATTAATCAGCGACTGCATTTTCCGCGTCGGGTCCGAATATGTCAGGTAGCCCGTTGCTTCCTACCCAGCTAACTTCGCAGCCTGCTACTCTCACCCTCTGTCGTCTCAATTCTAAGGGCAGCTCAATCTGCGCGGGCTGATAGCCAGCTCGAGTTCACCTCGAAAGGCAGCTGGTGGCACGACCCGGGACACGCTTGACTCGCTCTCGTAGTCCTCGACAAGACTGATGACACGGACGTCAGGAATCACTTCACCCTCTTCGGGACGCTGACGATGATGAGAAGGCTGACGGTGACGGCGCTGGCAGTAGCGAACACCAAATCGAAGAGGCGCTATACACTACTATCGTAGTTTCGAAGTGGGTGGTGTGCCGTCGCCCCCGCACATGCGCATGTGTGTCGGAACGGGGGACGGCCATTGGTTGCCACCGGGGGCCATGTTCTGCACCCCACGGCGGTCTAGCTCGCCCGCCGAAAGGGTCACATGTCTCTCTCCGAGAGGCTGCTCGTGACTCTCCGGCCTCCCTCATATCTGCCCGGCCTTCCCCCTTTGCCTGTTGTTCGCCGACGCCTTGGTGCTCTCCACCAGCCTGTTTTGTTCGTGCACCGACGACTGGTCTTCGCAACCGACGCCCATTCTCGCTTTGCCTCCCGTCACTCGCACCCGACTGTCGTCCATTCGGGAGATCTGCGGCGGAAGCGGGCGTGTCGGGACAGCCCCAGGCCGAAGCTGCAGCGATCCTCGGATCTTCCCGCCCGCCGACTTCCTTCCTCGCCGACTCAGGTGACTTATCAACCTGCCTTGCCCTCCCGTCCTCTCGCGGTCACGAGGAAGACAATCACCTGACCCGTCCACTCCGATCATCCATCTCTCGAGGTGAGCATCCCCCAGCGTCGCGGCGGCCACTTGGCCCACCGTGCAACAACCCTCCACCCGCCACAATGAGCCTGCCGCCGCCATTCTCGCGAGCCATGCATCGCCCGCCCCTCGTCGTCGACGCGCTCGCGCGCGCTTGATCGACGGTGTCGCGACGGCTGGCGAGTGCAGTCGCTTGGCCCATCCGACTCGTCCGGCTTCGTGGGCGCCGCTGGGTGATCGCGACATGGACTGACGTGGTACTACTATCAGACACGCAACAACATAGAATCTCCACGACATCCCCAGGTCCTGCGCCCGGCTACGCGCGACCCCGCCCGTCGAAAATACCCGGTCGACTCTAGATGGCCGATCTGAAGGACATGCCCGTGATGGCCACCATGCACCAGAACAAGCGCAAGCGCGGATCACAAGACATCTCCAGTGGCAGGAACGCTCCCGCGATGAATCAAGGCAACCACGGCTTCGACGATGGCGAGTACCTGCAAGCGGCTGAGGACGGCATGGAGAACACCGATCATATGATGACGTTTGCCGCCGCGCTCGCCCAGCAGCAGCAACACCTCCCTCAGGATCCTACAGACACGGGCGAGCAGCACCACGACGCCGTGCGACAGATGCAGGAGCACGCGCAACAAGCTCATCTGCAGGCGGGAAACGGGAACGGCGGAGGCCAGGACGCCAGCGACACGGCGGCCGCGGCCATGGCGCAGTATCATACCATGACGGTGCCGCAGTCGACGGAGCAGTCATTCATGGCGCAGGAGATCGAAGGCGATAAGCAGGGCGAGCCTGGGAGCAACAACGCCGGCGTCCGCACCTCTAGCATGGGCGGCGAATTCGACGTCGCGCCGCGCTCGCCCGGGGCCGACTCCTCCCCCACGGGCCAAGGTGGCTACCCCGACTCCCCTCGCAAACCAACCGTCGGCTCAGACGAATGGCACAAAGTACGCAGAGACAACCACAAAGAAGGTAAGCCACTTCTCCCGACCTCCCCGTCGGACCTGTTCTAACCCCACCCAGTCGAGCGCCGTCGCCGCGAAACGATCAACGAAGGCATCAACGAGCTCGCCAAGATCGTGCCCGGCTGCGAGAAGAACAAGGGCTCGATCCTCGCACGCGCGGTGCAGTTCATCACGCAGCTGAAGGAGAACGAAACCCAGAACATCGAGAAGTGGACGCTGGAAAAGCTGCTCACAGAGCAGGCCATTGCAGAGCTGTCCTCCTCGTGCGATAAGCTCAAAGGCGACTGCCAGCGCGCGTGGGCGGAGGCCGAGCGCTGGAAGGCCGAGGCCGGAGGTGGGGACGGGGAGGATAAGGACGGCGCCGAGGGGGACTCGGGGTAGAGGTATGCACCCGCGCGAAGGTTTCGTTGGTCTTTGATACGAGGTGTTGTCTGATGGATGGATACACGCCTGACGAAGTGGCGTGAGGGAGGGTTTCCTTCGTCGATGGGGACCGGTGTTCTCGGCGCTCGGGGATGTGGCGGGGGACTTGTGGAGGGCGCGCATGGCTGTTTATAGCTTCCCCTTCTATGGCGGAGGGAGCTGCTAATGCTTCCCCTTTTTTATTGTGTTGCCATGAGATCATGCTATATCTTATACATGGCCAATGAAGACCTTGGTCCGAGATGGCGTCTGTTCAGTACGGCTTCTGTGACGCGCAGTGGGAATTGTCGAAGAGCTTCACGCTCTGTTGCTTTTGCCTGTTGCCTGCGCTCGTCAAGTAGCGGCAGTTCGAATTCGTACGCCAGTTCGCCTACGCTCAATACACTTCCATAGCATAAAGTCGTCCTCGGCTCGCATCACTCGTTCCTCGACCCACCCCACAGAATATATCCAAGTGCTCTTCTGCCCGTAGCCTCCACCACCTCAATAGAATGACTCCACCATGGTCTCCTTGTTCGTCGTATTGATCTGGCCCGGCCCCATGCCCTCCCCGAGCTTAAACACACTCTCCACCACACTCAGCTCCGTCGCCGTCGTGTCCAGCCCCGTCACCGCCATCCAGTCATTCACGACCATCCCCGCGCCCACCACGGGACTCCCGCGGTTCACACTGCCCGCCACGAGCGGCACCTGCAGCAGCGAGCTCAGCTCGTCCTGGTCCTGGATGCTCGTCTTCGGGTGCACGAGCCCACCCTGGTTACTCAGCGCCATGTAGCTGCCCGTGAGCACATTATCCGCGACCGTCTGGCGGAACACCTCGACGCCCAGCACGTCGGCGACAATCTCCTCCGTCTCGCGCTCCAGGTCCGGGTGCACGAGCGCGACGTGGTCGTTGGCGCAGATGACGTTGCCCAGGGCCGAGAGGCGCTCTTCGATGCGTTGGATTTTGACGCCGTCGGGGATGCTGTTGCGGAGGTGTTGCAGTTCTTGGTCGGTGGTGCTGGTGGGGACGAGGAGGCCTTTGCGGTTGCCCGCCGTCAGGCGCCCGATGATGCGCGTGCCGGCGATGGTGCAGTGGCAGATGGGGATTACGTCTTGGAGTTCGGCTTCGAAGACGCTGCGGGGGGTTGTGAGTTGGGGGTGGAGGGCGCCGGGGGGGAAGGCGTGGGTGCTGGCACGCACCTGTAGAAGTTCTCGGAGGCGCCGATGGCGACCAGGGCGTAGGAGTTGGTGAGGGTGGAGAAGACGCCGACGCTGTGAGGGCGGTGGTCAGTTGGGGGGTGGTGGGCGCATGGTGGGGCAGTGTCGGGATCGCGCGCACTCTTGGGAGTTCTCGAAGGAGGCGCGGACGGCCATGATAGCGGTGGTATGATGGGGTTGTTGGTTGTCGAGGTGAGTGAGGGATCAATTGCGTCGTGCAATGAGGAGGTGGAGCTGTCAATTAATGCAAAGACTCGGGACGGCGAGGTGGAGTGAAGTCTGGATGGAAAAGGAAGACTCACCCCCACCTTGGCGGGATTGAATCATCGCTCG
The DNA here is from genome assembly GCA_004216415.1 of Aeminium ludgeri. Classification (NCBI taxonomy): domain Eukaryota; kingdom Fungi; phylum Ascomycota; class Dothideomycetes; order Mycosphaerellales; family Aeminiaceae; genus Aeminium; species Aeminium ludgeri. The sequence continues at coordinate 179,632 of SGQK01000015.1, forward strand.
GGCGTCGGCCTTTTTTCGCAGGGACTTCCGACGCTCTCTCCCGCCCGAACCCGGCAAGAAGCACTCGCCGCCCTTCGAGTCACCACCTCGTGCGCAATGCTGAGGTGGAATGGGAGGCAGTGATTCATCCTTACGCGCGAAGTCGCCCCTTAGGCTCCTTTTGGACCGCGCTACGGAGCACCTGACGCCGTGTGCCTCCGCAGTGGGTGACTCGAAAAATCGCTGTCCGGACGCGACAGCTTCCCTAGACACTGCCCCGGCGCATTATCTCCCCTAGACACTGCCGTTCCAAGATCGACGCGTTTGTTTGCGTGCGCGTCGCATGCGCGGGAGCCTGCCATATACACCGGTCGCTCTGCCATTGCCAACTCTAGAGCATCGAAGGCCGCACTACGCGGCTTGGCCGTCTCATGGTCCGTCTATCTATCGAAAAGCAATGCCATCTCCACACTACACACACATCTGCTGCAATCGAACAGATCAAAATCTCCAAGCCATGAAGATCTCAAATGCTTCCAGAATTCGGAAATATTTCGCTCGAGAAGACAAGATACGGGCTTCCACTAGAAAGCCCAGTGTTTGGGAGTGGACAGATCCTGGCGGTCGGTTTCCAAGCCTAGTAGAGTGCCTAGAACTAGACGCGCCCAGTCTCAGGCTGGACAGCTAGGGAGCCACGTGATTACGGACCAGCTCGTGACGAGTCGTCTGTGAAAGACTCCCCGGGTTCTTTCTGGAGGCCATCTCTGAATAGCATTATCTCTAACCTTGGCCATGCGACGTGTTCTCCATGTCTGATCTGGAGACTTGAGCTGGTCCATTCACTGTGTCTAAGTAGGCGAATTTATCAACCCCATTTGCAGAGCGCGAAAACAGGCGTGGAAAGACGATGCGGGTCAAAGTAGCAACATTCGAATGCTCTACAAGGCAAAGTGATCAATGAGCGCACTGATGTCGCAAGCGGATGTTGTTTGTGCTTGAGCCTGTCTCGCCCGTCCATATGGCATCGACTCAGAAGATCGGACTCTCGTTGTATGTTGACTGGAAACGGTGATGCTAAGGAAGAGCGGCATATGCGAAGAAGTCTTTAATCCAGCAAGACGAAAGAGGGCATTGTAGTGGTGGGGTTCAGTAGAAGGCCATTGCAAAAAGCACGATGACATTCCGACATCGAGAGCTTTCAGGACGACCCAGGCAGCTTAGCCAGGGGTTAGTCGAAGTATGTACTGTATGTACCGCCCCGCAGGAGCCAGGTGCGCTCGGGTGCTCAAGTGGGAATGCCTAAACGGTGCCGTCAGGCGCGAGCCGGTTGTGTGGTCGGTGGAGGAGTGCGGGGGGGGGGCACTTCGCTCTATGGAAAGTGGCGTCTGCAGACGTAGAATGTTGAGGTGACCGGTGCATCGAACGGGTAGCATGGGCATCCATGCATACGAGGGGACAGCAGGAGCAAACTCGCTGCAGCCACAGCGACGCTGCCAGTGTTTGCTCGTTCATCTCCGCGGGCAGGAGACTCAGGTTGCATTGGGGTGGAACGAAGGGGGGCACTCGGCCTTTGTTCCTTCACTTCATGGCACACGCAGTCAATCCCCAGCCGGCTGGCGCCAGACGATGACTTGCAGCGGCCGGCAAATGCTGCTGGCTGGACTTGGCAGGCGCGCTGGGAGGGGCTGGAGGGGGCTAAGCGGGTCTGTCGTGCGACGGCACTTGGCTGGATCCGAGCAGGTGGAAATACAATGTATGTTTGGTGGCGCTCCGAAACAGCCAGCCGGCCATCGGGGGCAATCGTGTGGACGATACGGAGCCGCACTGTTTCAACGTCGCGATGGTCGATGATGAGGGGAGTGCGAGGCCGTTGACGGTTTTCTTAGTCCTGATTGCTCGCCGGTGTTTGCTGCTGCAAGGCGGCGGCGGCGAATGGGGGCTGGGGCGAGCACTGGCGGTCAGGGGAGGATTACTTACGATCGGATGGAGAAGAATCGACAGGTCTCGCGGAGGCTGCAGGGCGGGGCGGGACATGACGAAGGGTCGCAGAGGGGGGTCCAGGCCGCGCGAAGGCAGCAGAGGAGGACGATGTGGCGCGAAGCCGTTGGTCACGCGAGTAAAGCGGAGGGGCGCGGCGGTCGAACGAGCGGAAAGGGGCGCGAGCACGACTTGAAGAAGAAGAAGAAGAAGAAGGAAGGAGAGAGGCGGAATGGACGAGTCGGATGAAGTGGTGTGTGGGTGGAGGTGGATCCAGACGGCTGCTCAGGCGGGTAGCTCGGTGTGGGGGAGGGGAGGGGGGGGGGAAGAGCGGTGGTTGTGCGGACAGGAGAGGATGATGATGATAACTGGAACAATTCCATCCAGTACAGTCGTAGTACTTCCGGGGAGGTAACCTTACCATACATACTAAGGACCAGGGCGGCGCGGGGCGGGCGGCAGCGGCAGACGTTGAACGGGTTGGGCGGAGTGTTGTGGAGTTGTTTTGTGGAGTGGACCGGTGGCTGAAGATCCGACCAGACCCTCCTCCTGCCTTGGTTTATTCTTGTGACAGTAGAGGTATCAAGGTATTGGGTCGTGGATCTAGTTGGCTATCCCTCCCTCCCTCCCTCCCTTCGCGGCTGCCGTTGTTTGTGCTTCACCACCCACCTCGCCCTCGTCCCTCGTTCGTTTCCGCTACCGCTTCGCGTCTTCTTCTTCTTCTTCTTCTTCTTCTTCTTCTTCTTCTTCTTCTTCTCCACCTACCTTCTTAAGATTTCATTCCCCCCCCCTCCCTCCCACACGCCTTCTCCCCCCGCTGTTCCACAGAGCGAGCCGCTCCATTCCAGCCCTCGTCGCTCGCCCGTGCCTCCCCTCCGTCCCTTGCCTGATGAGACGTCTCCGCCGCATTCTCTCCCTGCTGCCCTGAATGCCCGGCCCATCCTACCCCCCCCAATGCTCAACCCCTCCACCACCTGGCGTGCTCGATCCCCGCGCACGACCTGACGTCCCCGAGAGATTTGCACATTTAATAACTCCCGACAGGAGGGGCCCTGCTGGCTCGCACACCACACCTCCGCCCGACGCCCTCCTCCTCTCCTCCTGCACATAACTGCTCAGCTTGTCCGCACACTTGTCAAGGTACCTACACTCATACATACCTGCCTCCGTCGTCCCTTCTGCTGCTGCCACCACCACCACCACCGCCGCACCGCTCGCTCGCCGACCCTGCGTGCTCTGTCTGGATTCGCCTCTCTTGTACATGCTCGCAGCGCCACACACCACACACACCCACCGCTTTCTCGGTGCCCGGTACGTACCTCTCGAGCTCCGAACCTACCTCAGGTTCCACGCACTTCCCCATCCCGCTCGAGCTCATTATTGGAGCGGATGCCCTGGCCTTCGCTGTCATCTTTGTTCTGTGTCACATGCTGACGCCTGGCCTTCCAGCGCACCCCGGCACCACCACCCACGCCCACGCCGGACTCGCACATAGTCGCCCTGTCGGTCGCTGACTCGATCCGTCGCCCTCTTCGACCCTCCACCCTGTAGACTAGAGACGCTCACGACCTTGACGAAGCCCCATACATTGATCACCATCTTGTCGTATTTTGTATAATGTCTCATGCAGCAACGAGCACGACAGCCATGGCCTTTTCCGCCAATGTGAGCTCGCTCCCTCGCCATGCTCCCGCCGTGCCTTGCTAACCCATCCTCAGTCACGTTCGCTGTCGAACCTAGCGGATTCCACCACTTCCGACCAGAAACCCGCCGGGCCTCACGACCTTGCCTCCAACCTCGGATCCGCCAGCAGAGCCTGGGGTTCGAGCAACATCTGGGGCAATGGAGGCCTCCCCTCAAACGGCTTCTCACTCGGTGCCGCGGGGCGGGAGGACGTGAGATCGCGTCACAACATGGACGGACCGCCATCGAGCAGGCCCGAAGCAGACGACGGGAAGAAGGGCTCGGGCTCCCTCGTCGCATCTTCCGTGTCAGACAGATGGAGCAACGGGAGAGCTTGGTCTGTATCCCGAAGTCAACAGGCAAAGCGAGCAGATTCCTCGGCCCAACCCTCAGACTTGAACGGTGAGCATCGGAGCACCGCGAGCTCTGCCCGTGCGCAGTCTTCCGCTGGCGGCAATCAGAACATGAACGCTTTCAGTTCTCGCGCATCCATGTCCCACTCGAACATAACGGACAGGCAATCGAGACCGAGCCTCACCACCTCCTTCTCCAACGGCTTCTCCGCACGCTCGAGTGACCAGGCGCCCATTGTTTATACCAAGTTCGACCGACCGATCGATCCCAATGCCAGGCCGACTCCTGACTCCGCCACGGAAGGCCCCTGGGCGTTTTCTCCCGTGGATTATAACCAGAAGAGCTCGCAGATGAAGAATGGCAAGTCGCCGAGTATTTTCGATCGCCGGGACAGCGATGTCCCGCCATTCCGCCAAAAGGAGCAACCGCCTCTTTCAAAAAACGGTTTCACGTTTCAGGGCCAGAGCTTCTCCGGCCACAATCCTTCAGTGCCATCCTTCTCGCCTCATCGCGGCTACGATTCGCGTAATCGATCTCCGGCTTCGTCCATCAACGCGGATCCGGACCAATTGGGGCTACAGTTCAACAAACTCAGCCTACAGAGAGGACGTCGGCCTACGACATCCTACCCAGGATCCTTCTTCCCCGGCGGGGCCGATTTCGAGGAGTCTGCGGTGTTGTCGGGTGCGCCTTCTTATCCGCATCAAAGCTTCAACTACCACGGCCCAGTGACGGACGGCAGCGACGATCTTGAAGCCACTGATCGTGCGGGAAGCCCTTATGTGGGACTGGATGGGTACTCCACATCACACCAGCCTGTCTCAAACTTCATGACTACCTCGCTCGGTGCTCGGTTCGGGCAGAACTCGCTGTCTGCAGAGTACCAGCAGCCTCACAGCAACAAACCGGGTGCTAATCGTCAACATGGGCTGTCACACGACGCGCGTGCGCCCTCAGACTGGCAAGCCACGGCACGGCGAACGCCAAATGCGCAGGACCAGGTTGCATACATGGACCCGCGAATGCAACACATGCTCGCCGCACAATTCGGTGCTCCGTACGCCCCGGTCTACAACCCGTACGCCATGCCCACACTGCATGCTCCTTCCCCGTACATGCAGTTTGTGCCCATGGGCTTGCCCCCAGTCGACCCTCGGAACTCCGGTCGCGAGCCAGCTGCTGGCGATGGCGTGCAGAGTGCACTTCTGTACAACTTCAAATCCAACACAAAGTCCAAGCGCTACGAGCTTCAAGACATCTACGACCACATCGCAGAGTTCAGTGGCGACCAGCATGGTTCGAGATTTATTCAGACCAAGCTGGAAACGGCCAATTCGGACGAGAAGGACCGCGTGTTCCGCGAGATCGAGCCTAATGCCATTCCGCTCATGACGGATGTGTTTGGGAACTACGTTATTCAGAAGTTCTTTGAGCATGGCGACCAGACGCACAAGAAGATCCTTGCCAACAAAATGAGAGGACAAGTATTGAGTTTGAGCCTGCAGATGTATGGCTGTCGAGTCGTGCAAAAAGCGCTTGATCACATCTTGGTCGACCAGCAAGCTCTCGTTGTCAGCGAGCTGGAAGGCCATGTGTTGAAGTGCGTCAAAGATCAGAATGGCAACCATGTCATCCAAAAAGCGATCGAGCGCTGCCCTTCCCACACCATTGGTTTCATCATCAATGCTTTCCACGGCCAAGTCCAGCATCTCAGCATCCATCCGTACGGATGCCGTGTCATCCAGCGGTGCTTGGAACGCTGCGACCCTCCTTCGAAAGCGATGATCATGGCTGAACTCATGGACGGTATCCAAGGAATGGTCTCAGATCAATATGGGAACTACGTGGTTCAACATATTGTGGAGCATGACAACGGCGAAGGAAAACACCGTGTCCTTGCCATCGTTGGTAGAGGCCTGGAGTCCTACAGCAAGCACAAGTTTGCCAGCAATGTGGTGGAGAAGTGCTTGGTCAAAGCCGACGACAACTGGAGGCGCCAAGTCGTCATCGCGCTGGCCAACGGCGGTCAGCGAAGAGGTGACGGCGAAGGTATGGTGACCAGCATGGTCAAAGACAGCTTCGGCAACTATGTGATCCGTGAGGCCTCTCCCTCATCTCTTCGCAAAAACCCCATTTGCTAACATCTCCCTCCCTTAGAAAAACTCCTCGAAACCCTCGCCCCTGAAGACTACCTCACCTTCCTCGACCTCCTCCACCCGGCTATCGCCCTCGCCAAACGCACCGGCTGCGGCAAACAGCTCCTCTCGGTTGAGAAGAAAATGCACCGCTTCCCCGCCTACCGCCCCGCCCCACACTCGCCTCCCCGCCACCAACTCCCGCTCCAGCACCCACGACCCCACGCGCTCCCTCACCACCAGCAAAACCATTCGCACCAGCACTCGCACCACCAACCCCTCCAACCCCACCTCTACTACCCCCCCGAGCTTCCCCAACCCCACCACACCCACAACCACGCGCAAAACCCAACGCTCCACCACCTCATGGACCCTCCGCACTCCCTCCCCGGCACCACCTTCGGCTCGGCTGCGACCACGCCGCCGCTGCCGCCGCTGACGGCCGACACTCAAAGTCTGCAGAGCTCCGCAATTCCTAGTGTGAACGGCGATGCGGTCGAGGGCGTGGTGGGCGCGAGCCGCAAGGGGAGTGACATTTCGAGTGGCGAGGGGGCGGGGCAGGGGGAGTGGGGGAGGTGAGCGTGGGTGGGGAGTGCTGCGTCTGGATGCACAAGGTGACGAGGGCGGGAGGAGCGAAGGGGCTACTTGATCTGATGTGCGAGGGATGGACGATGGAGTTCGGCTCTGACGATTCTCACTGTACGGGAGGGGGCTGACGCCGATGATGACCGCGTGAGGCGCGTAGGAGAAAACCCTTGGGCCGACGAATAATGGAACGGAGTGGAGGGAACGCGCGAGACTGACGAGCGGACGCACAGCCCTCGGCGTAGGATTGCACTTGGGGTTGTTATCTTTCCGGATGTTTTGACATGATCTAACGACATATACTCATGACTGGGGTGGACGCACAAGGCAAGACAGGGAAGGGAATGGGCGGGAATGGAAGGGCTTATTACTTATGAGGGATATACCCAGGGACTTCCTTGTTGGGCGTGAAGAATTGAGTCGTATATGATTATGTTACACTTGCTATGAAAGGGGTGCTGTGGTTTTCTCCGAGTTTCTCGTTTGTGGGATTTGCGCGTGATTGAACGGCACGGCGGATGAACGCAGTCCTGAGCAAAGAATGCATTGCGTGAGCATGCTTTAAACTACACATAATAAGCGACAGCAAGTTCCCTCCCGTTCCATTCCATTCCATCCCTCCTGCCCCCCGTCCACATCCTCCTTCCAAAAGCAGGGGGCAGCCCATGAACGCCGGTCGTGGTATGTGATCATCAGCAAGCAATTTCGCTCGAAGCTCTGTCGTCCTCTGCCCCGCCTTGCGCGAGCAAAAGCTCTAGCGCTCCTCCCACGCACGACGCGCGCCTGTTACTCCTGCCGCCTTTCCGGCTGGAGCTCGCCGCCCATCCACGGCACCGCGCCCTGCATGCCCATGACCTGCGGGCGCTGCCCCATGGGCGCGACGTCGGCCCTTACCATCGCCCCCGGAGGCCTGCTGCCCGGTGTGTTGGAGTCGCTCAGGGGACTCGCCGTGGGCGCCTTTGGGCTCTCCTGCCCCCATATCCGCTCGAGCCCGGCGCTTCCGCTGTAGCCATGCTGCCCGAAGCTGTTGCGCTGGCCCGCGTGAGCCATGGGCGGCTGTGTCTGATTCGGGATGAAGCCCCGTTCGCGCAGGCGGCGGGCCTCGGCGCCTTCGCGCGAGGCGGTGCTGGGTAGCGGGGCGAGGATTTGGCGCTGAAATTCCTGCGGAGTTGAGTGGGTGGCTTGAGGGCGCTGAGAAAGCGCTGGGCCGTAGTTATAGTTGGGCTGCGAGTTGGTGGGAGGCGCGAACTGGTGAGTAGGGGCCGGAGAGGATTGGCGGACGGCAAAGCCGACGCGGTCCCACATCTGCGAAGGCGGTGTCCAGGGCTGATTTTGGCTCTGAGGGCGCGAAGTTTGGTCGAGAGAGGCGATGGATGCTTGGGGCGTCTGAGCGTGACTTGTGCTGCGCTGACTGTTCTGCTCCGGAGAATTTGTGCGCTGGTAAGGCGAGCTGAACCCACCGCCGAGTGCGTAAGGGGATTCGTATACTTTCGGCTTTCGGCAATAGCTCTTGAGCAGGTACGGATACTTTTGCAGATCGGTCAGATATTCTCGGTCCGTCTCAGGACCATCTGCTGGCTTCGCCACCGAGACGGTAGAGCGGGTGGTCGCTGGAGTCAAAGGAGCGCCGTAGGGCGAGGGTTGGCTGTGCATGGACGAGGATGGACGCCTCGCATCTGCAGGGAGGGCTTGGGCACCTGTGGGAGAACCACCACCCATCATTGGCACCATTGGAGCACCAGAGGTTCTCTGCAGCATTTCGTGTTGGGATTGCGGAGGAGGTTGCCTAAAGATTGTCTGCTGCTGCCGCACCGACTGGTAGTTGGGCACTTGAACCCCTTGCTGTGAATTTGGCCTTTGCATGGTCTGCGAAACTTGTGACTGCCGACGTACAGCTTGCGTGAACCCCGAGTGCTGACCGGGATACGCCGCAGGCAGTGTCGTCATCGAATAGTACTGCTCGCTTGGGAAAGGTCTTGGGGGCGAACCATTCTGCTCGCAAAGTTGATTCGGTTCCTGCTGATCTTGAAGCAGGCCGAACTGCTGGGAAGCCCGGCGGCCACCGCTCTGGATGAAATTTCTCTGGTTGGCCAAAGCCGCTTGATCGACGCCCCACATCACGTTGTTGGGCCTTGCAGGATCCTTTGGCTTGTATGTGTAAGGCTTCTCGCTTGGCTGAGCCGACGCGGTCGGGGCGGGATGACTGAATTGTTTCGGCGCCTGTTGAGAAGATCGAGGCTGCACGGGAAACACGTGCTTCGGAGGCTGATACCGATGTACCGGCCGCGATGGCTGGGCCCGTTCCATGAAGTTTGCCTTGGTCGCAATCTCCTTGCTACCAGGCTTGTCCGTGAAATACACCTTGGCTTCCGTGGAGATCTCACCGAGATAGAAGTACAACTGGTCTGGCTTGTGTACGTTGACTTTGAGTCTCGTTGGAGCCTGAATCCTGGACGACTGATATCCTGGGGGCGGCATATCCACGTTGTAGAAGTCGTGCCATCTGTAGTCTGGATTGTCATGGAATTGATTGTCCTGCGATGGCACGCCATCCTGGCGGTTCATGATCGAGACATGCTCCTTCTTCATGCCTTCAGGCATGGCAACGGCGTTGGAGGATGGCTTGGGGCGCTGGGAATCATTCGGATCCATCACGCAAATCCACTTGTAGTCAACTTCGACGCGCTCACTGCAGGTATTGTTAGCGTGGCCCTTGAAAGTCATATGCGGGGAGTACACATACCCTTCCGGCAGCACATCGACCAGGAAATTGAGCTCGCCAGGCCTGTTGTCGACGACCAGACCGGCAAACACATCCCCACCGGGAAGCTGCGCCTGTAGAACATCGTTGTGCTTGAGCTCTTTCGCATAGTTGAGAATGCGCTTGCTGCTCTCCAGAGTCTCGAGGTTCAGGTTTCTCGGCATTCTCGGGCGGTGATACTTGCAACGGAAATCATAACCCTCCTCGTAGTACTCCGTCCCGTCTTCGCCAAACGTAGGAACCATGCCAGAGTCGATCTGGACGCCCGCGGCCAACGCGCAGCTAGCATGGAAGGCCCGCGTGCACTTCTTTGCTGAGCACTGGAAGCAAGCTCCGCGCTTCGAGCGGCAGAAGTTGCACTTCAGTTCCAGACGCGCACGGTCGATGGTCGTGACACCGCACACCAAGTTGCTCCCATTCTCCGAGATGATGTAGGTTTCAGGAGTGAAAAGTGCGCAAGAACGGTGTGCTTTTCTGCCGTTGTCGGTCGTAATGAGCTCCTCCCACGGATTGTCGTTCGGACACATGACGCACGGTTCGCGTGTGGGCGCCTTGAGTCGAATGCGAATCTTCTTCTTCCTCTTCGGCTCTTCCTGCTTGGCTCCGCGCTTGCGCTTTTTTGAAACGGGCTTGCCTCTCACGCTTGCGGGTGGAGTGGGCAAATTGCCGTCCTCGTCTTCAGCGTCGGTCTCATCGTCGGTTTCCTCGATGTACTCCGGCGTTGGCTCCCCACGGAGCTTGCGTTCAATTTCAGCCACATTGACCCAGACGTTGTCTGATTCACAGTTGCACTTGCGCGCGATGCGACCATAGTCCAGCCACGACTCCGTAGCAAAATTGACAGACTCGGCACAGTTGTAACCAATGTTGTAGCCTGAGTGGTATCCGTAAGGGAAGGTGATGACGAACTCGCCTTCGTAATGAACCAGCTTGTTGACCTTGACGCCATACTGCTTCTGCAGCACATCCGGTGAGATCAAGTACGTCTTGTGGCGAAGGAACTGGTCGCAGTTCTTGGCGTCCACCGGCCATACCTGCTTCATTGCTTTTTCGAACTTTCTAGCATCTTCTTGCGAAATGCTGTACCACTGCTTGGGCGCACCAAAGTGAATGTAGTTGATGGAGTATAGGTCAACGTCCTCTAGATGCCAAGCGAACGTTGCCTTCCACATGCCCATGTAGAGGTAGGCTGTGTTGACACCAGGCACCTTAGTACCCAGGACATCAAGCAAGTTCTCAAGCTTCGCAACGTTCCAGCTGGTCACCGAATCATCGAAGAGTGATCCGGGCATGTCGGCCGCGTACATGGGCTGGTTGAAACCGAGACTCCTCCAGTAGTGAGATTCAAGCTCGGCGCAGCGTTCCGGTGTGTATTCGTCCAGATCGTCCATGCCGTGATGGAAGTGTTTGAAGGCTTTTTCGTCAACAAAGTCGGCCGATTCGGCAGTATTATTGAGGCGCCTCGACGTGACGGACTTGGCCTGACCGGGACCACCCTTGGAAGCGCGCCCGCCTTTTGGCTTAGCGTTCTTTGCAGGCTTTGTAGCGGGAGAGTCCGGCGTGGGTGGAACTTGGGTGCGGCCACTGCTGCGACGGGTCTTGGATTCATCCCCGGACTCAGGCGCGTCTGCGGCCGCCTGGCCACGCTTCGGCCTGCCAGGCTTCTTCTTTTGCGTAGGGGATTCCTCCGGGTCCGCGAGCGCAGATGTTGCGGCAGGTCCACGAGTGCGTTGGTTGCCACCGCCTCGGACGACTTTCTCTTGGTTCCGTCTCCTCTCGCCACGCTTTGCAGGCGGCTGGTGCTGCGTCTCTTCCGTCAGGGCCTTCCATTCTGGCAGGTTGTACGATCGCTGTTTCTCCACGTTCTGCTGAGTATAGATCCCCTGGGTACCGTTGAACTCTTGCGTGATGGGGTTCTTGATCTTGATGCGTTTGACGTATTCCTGGAGATCGGGAAGATGCTCGCGCCTGGCAGAGTCTCATTAGCATGTCGAGACGAAGAGGTCCAGACGGTTTGCTCGACTTACCATTCCGGAGGCGGGATGACCTTGACAATGCCAGACTTCATCCCATACTTGTCAACCTTCTCCATAAACTTCTTGAAGCTGCGGAACTGGTCCATGGTCGGTTTGAAGACGGGTATTCTGCCACCATTCTCCTCGTCCCAGTAGTGATCGGGCTGTATGTCGTCGTCCTCGTCATCGTCCAGATCGAGATCGCTGAGTTCAGAGTCATCGTGGTCCTTCTTGCCCTCATTGTGATTCATCTCTTCGCTGGTTGGTGGCGTGAGGGCATTTGGAGGCTTGGCTGCGGCGGTCTCTGTGGTGGGTTTCGCTTTTTGCAGGTCTGGCGACGCAGCTGCAGCGCGCGTCGCATTCTCGGCGGTGGGCGGTTCCATGGTGAGGCGCGCGCACCTCAAGCGCAAAGGTGTGGTCGAGTCAAGGGCGTCGGAGGTGAGCGATGGGCGCACAACGTCGGAGGCGCGCCACTCATGCGTGAAGGAAGGAAACAGGCGGTCGCACGAGGTATCGGAACTCCCAACGGAGCCTTGCGAATATGACGATCGTGACAGAGGGCGGCGCGTAGGGTTGGGGGCAGTGGTGGTGGTGGTGATGATAGCTGGGGAAGGCGTGCGAGTTGACGCAGCAGGCGACTTCGCGAGGTTGGCCGCTTGCCGGGTGGAGTCCGGGCAGAGGCTAGGCCGTATGTGGGAGGCCAAGACCGAAGTCGCGCGCCCGGGCCACCGACATCATTCCGTCTTCCATTCATTAACAATTTCACTCGGGAGAGTTGATCAGTCACTACTGGGTGCTGTGCAGAGTACGCGGTACCGGGCACGACTTGCAGCGTTAAATTGACGTACGGCTAAGACGATTGATTGATTCTGGTTTGTATTGCTGGGTACCTAGTTCTAATAACCTAATGCTTGCGGCACGCAGCCAAAATGGCTCCAACCCGCCACAGAAGCTTTTGTGCGCAACGTGCTCCGCGGCAGAATGTTCGGAGAACCTGAAGTATTCAGGATCATCTTCTGAGTGCAGTAACGTGAATAAGGGTGTCTTACTGCAACGTATCGACGAGGCCTGGGTTCTGGTTGCTTCTCTTGGGTGGCTCCTACGTCTGGTCTCTCTGCTTATTCCACGCCCTCGTCCCTTCCACGAGAAATAGCTACAATGTACGGGATGTCAATGGAGAGTGATTCTTGTCGCGCAACTCAAACACGGTGCCACGTGCCCGGCCGCGAAATAAACCCCATCAAACACCCTATCACCCGCGGTCCGGGCAAAGCGAGGAGCGAGGGAGGGTACCTGCATGCCGCCGCTAATGCACGACATGAGGTGCTCTCCGCAATGCTCGGGCACCTTGGGCTGCGGTCCGGCACTCCCGCGGATCACAGTCAGATCAACCACACAGGGTGACAGACTTCTCACCCAGCCGGATCAACTTCATCGCCATCGCCATCCTCGTCGACGCGGCTTCGCGCGCCTTCCCGTGGCTTTTCCATCTCGGCGCTGCGAAAAAAACCAAGCGAAGTCGGAGCACTATACCTGATCTCACGCCTACTAGCGCTGGCCCGGTTCTTCAAAGGACTCGCTGAGAAACAATGGAGACTGGACTTGCCTTTCGGGGTCATTTTCGCGCGGTCCGATGACACGAAAAAGGCGAGACCGGCGGCTCCTCTCGAGTGAATCTTCAATGCTCGAAAGGTGTGACCGAAGTGGCGAGGCATCCCTCCATTCTCAATTTTACGCTGGCCTTCTGACTCTAGGCGTCCATGCATTCGCCTTCTTCTCACTTCCAAACCCGTTCTGAGAACGGACTGGCGTGCCGACAATCCCCGCCAACCGCTGCGCAGCCGGAGTCATGCCATTCACACGAGTGTCTCTCCCCGTCACAGTGGGACCACTCGTGAATTTAGGGGTGGGCGTCCGGCCTAACGTGACGCTAGTGTCGCGTAAATGATCTAGACGACTTCCACCCTTCTCTTTGCGCCGGCTTACATCTGCCTTCTCAACAAGTCTCGCATGAAGGCCTTCGCGCTTGCTGCGCTCCTTGATGTTAAACGGATTAGCACTGCCTTCCTCAACCTTTGGCAGCAGCTGCATCGCCGCTTTGCGTTCCTCCTCGTCAGCTTCTTCGTCCGTGATGGCAACTCCAAGCTCGGATGGCGTAGGGTCAGCATCCACAAACTCGTAGCCATTGACGCGTGGGGTCTCTGCACCAGTAAAACCAGCTTCTGATTCCGTAGGCTTCGGACGCCCGGCGATAGCGGCGTCGATTGCGCTGACGGATGGACTAGACGGTATCGAATCATCTGGGACGGACGCGACAGAGGCAAACCGGGTTCCAGCGTAAGTGACGCTTCTGAGGGCCGAATTGGACTTCTGCTCGGCTTGCTGTGCTGGCGTGCCGTTCGACAAATTTTCCACACCCTGAGGACCAAACATAAAGTGGTTGCGGGGACCTTGACGATCCGGAAAGCTGTTCACGGATGCTGGTCGAGCATCCAAGTCTTCTGACGGCCCGCCTGACGCGACTCGTCCTACTTCTTGCCCATCTGCATTTTGTGTGATGAGGGCGCTCGACGCGGTAGCGCTATTTTCGACTAGCTTCGCCTGGTGAGACCTTTCGGCGATCTGTCGGGGAGCCAGTATTTTGTTCCCTGACTGAAAGAACGCGTATCTCGCAGCTCTCTTCTCATTCTGTTTGTCCAGCAACGCATTAAAGCTTTCGTTATCCTCGCTCGTATATCTGGTCTGGAAAGCACCCAGCGACATATTCACGTCCACGTTCGGCGCATCGGATGGTGCAGCATCACCACCGGGTGTCCGGGGGGTTCGTCCGGGCGTCTCTCCGACATAGCCCTGTGGCGTTTGACCTAACGTAGCAGTACGTGTTGGCGTGAATCCTGTTCCTCTGCCCATCCGTCTCCGCCCATCAGGCACAGGCGTCATGACCTGCGTCAGTTTTCTTCCAGCTTGTCGGATCCAGTCGCGCTCGTGGGAGTCAAGCGCTTCCATGTATTCTCTTTGCGCTTCCGTCTCCAACAGGCCCGGAAAAAAGTCCCGCGCGACGATGTGGGAAAGGCCGTCGGCGTAGACATCCTCGTCCAAGACGGTCGAAGGTCGCTTTTGGCGCTTTGTTGGCTTGGAGGGTGGAGGCATTAGACTTGTGTCGGAAGAGCGCTTCGTGAGTGAGGTCGAGGAAGCGGGTGGAGAGGCCATGATGGCTGGCCTCGGAGAAACAATTTCACTCAAAGAGAATTCCTGTCGACGAAGGGCGTGGCCTGGCTCGCCTGGGGTGGTTGTGCGGAAGGAGTGCGCATGTGAAAGTCCGAGGGGCAAGCTGTGCTGTCACGTTCACGATCCGTGCGCCGGGCTGTCTTGGGCAAGTCTGCCGAACCTGGAGACAACGCGTTCGCGAAAGCTCCATTGAGCTGAGAAAATCACCAACGAGCGCGAGAACCTGCATCCACCTTGTCGTTCACACACTTGCGATCAATCTTTCGACTTCCACACCCTCATATCGACATCAACCTGCTCCAATCAAACCTCACATCCTCCTCAAGAATGGCAACCTCCGCTGTTCACAACCCGGTGCCCGCGACGGGCGAGTCGAAGTCTGCCAAGAAGAGGAAGGGCAAGATGGAGGCGGCTGTAGGACCTGGTGGGACTCAGGCAGAAGAGAACGAGGCCGTGGCAAAGGACAGCTCCATCGCGGATGGCAAGACAGACGGGGAAGCCTCTGGCGAACACCCTTACCTACGGGAGCTGCAGAAGCAGATTCGTAACGTGAACAAGAAGCTCAGTGCCATGGCAAAGACCGACTCCATCATCGCCGAGAACCCCAACGTCAGCCTGGACGACCTCGTCGGGCAGCGCAAGCTCAACCAAGACCAAAAGGCCGCAGCGCTGAAGAAGCCGCAACTGCAGAACCAAGTCTCCCAGCTCGAAGAGCAGATCCAGCAACACCGCAAGATCTCTGCCGAATATCAGGGCCAGCTAGAAAAACAGAAGCAGGAGCTCACTGCGCAGCATCGAAACGAGCTAGCGAAGGCGAAGGAGAGTGCGCGCTTGGAGAGCATGGCCACGGGTGCAAACGAGCTGCGGGACAAACTCCTCATCTTCTCACAGTTCCTGCGGCTGGCGGCTGCTAAGCGCAATGTCGAGGAAGAGACGGACACCGACGAGACCAAGGCATTTGAAGGCGCGCTCTTGCTGGTGTACGGAGGCGACCAGAAGGCCGTTGAGACGGCCCTGAAGCTGATCGAGGGGTCCGAGGAGCAAGTTCCCAGCACCGAGAGCGTCCCGTTGCCAATCACATGTAAGTGTGCTCTGTGCTTCTCCGCCCGACTCAGCAGCCGAGCATCACTCCCTGCCGACGCAATCCGCGTACCCAAGATTAATGCTAACATGCGTGTAGATGAGCAAGTCAGGAAGGCTGCCGTGGACCACGCACCTGTTGTGGGCGAAGATCTGTGGGACCAATCTGGCGACGGTACCACCGTCGGATCTCATCCCGTCGAATCCGCACCCGCTGGCTCCGACCCTACGATCGCTCATGCCGGGATGACCGAGCTCGGGGCCAATGCGCAAAGCAACGGCATATCTGCGAGCGATATCAACCCCACACCCGTTGCGGGCGATTCCGGTGACGGCGGAAACCTTGCAGGGGAGCGATGGAACGCGACAGCCGCTGGCGCCGAGAAGGGCGGGCTGGAGGACAGCTACGAGATTGTGCCGCGGCCGCAGGACGAGGTTGAAGCCCCGATCTCGCTGACCGCGCCCGGTACGGGAAAGACCGACTGGGCCGACGATGCCCCTGTCATGGAGGGCCAAGCTTCAGGCAACCAAGCGGGCGAGAGCTGGGACATGAAGGCCGCCGGTGACCAGTCTGGCGGGTGGGCTGACGGTGTGGTCGACTCCGGGGCTGTGCCCGCAGAGGAGGGTGATGGGTTTCACCCAGTCCCCGGTCGCCAGCGCGGCCGGGGCGGCGTGCGTGGCCGAGGGGGCGAGGGTGATGTTCGTGGCCGCGGCCGCGGTCGCGGAGGCGGGTTCCGGGGTGATGGCGACTCCAGGGGTCGTGGGCGCGGAGGCGGATTCCGGGTTCGCGGTGAAGGTGGCGAGCTCCGTGGCCGCGGCGGTGGACGTGGACGGGGGCCGAGAGGAGGCGCAGACGGGCAAACGCGTGGCTCGTAGGCCATGGGTAAGCCCGAATTTCCTCAAACCGTCGACTCTTGTGAAAGGGGACCAGCCCTGTAATCGAAGGGCAACCGGAAAGCTGAAGGGTCGGATGGGTAGATTTGGAGCAGAGCATCCCAACTCCGGGCTTTCCACAGCTTTTGAGCATGCGTCGTCTTCATTGCTTCATTAGCGGAACGCTTAACGCCCGAATGGATCACATCGACCTCGATGTAGAATCACGCATCGGGACCAACACTAGCTTAACATGTATTATCTACTAGACAGCTTGATAATTCTCCAACTCACTGATCAAGGGTTGATTGGGCCGACTTTTTTCAATCTGCGGTCACAATTTGCAGTCGCCGGAATTTCTGCCCAGACTTGTCGTCCTTTCCGTACCTTATTAACAAAACATCGTTGCACCAAGTCAGTCAAGGCTCAAGGCTCCGTGCCCTTTTTGTGTTGGCGAAGAACGGTCCTCTTGCACATCTGATCGATCGCCCACATTGGAAAATCGGGCGATCTACGAGATGAGGTACACTTTGCTTAATTGTGGTAACGAATCGTCTTGTCGCCCTGATACTGTATGTGTGAATATGCTTGGCACCGTCCTGCCTAGATGGCAATTCCATGTGATCTTATAGCCCGGCTCCCGGTCCCGCGGATGGGTTGTCTCCCTACTTGATGTCAGCTTTCTTGACGAATGAGTTTCAACAGATTCCCGTCATAAAGCAGTCGGCGCACATCCACCCGCACCCCCGTTCACTTCTGGAAACGGTGCTACTGTAGATGTACAGTAATGTCCATCGCGATCTCTCCGGATGACTATCGCAACACCCAATCCTTTCGGCACATCAAGGAGCAAAAGCCCTACACAGCGGCAGCCTTCACACTTTATCCCTGCAAAGTGGAACGGTAAGCGGACGGCAATATGATGTAAATCCGTAAGTCCGTCCTCTTCCGTAAAAGCGTGCCGATTGGAGACGCCGCGCGAAACAGGCTCTCTGAACACGTCAAACATACTGTCCAGCATACAGGCATCTACACATCGAGTGCCGTAAGTCCGTTGATTCGACATGACAATCTCTTGCAATATGTGGGCCACCCCTGGGTGGCCACTCCAATGTGCGATTTATAGAAGGCGGGAGACTGCCCACTTGGTTCCAGCAATACATACCGATTCACTCCACACTCTTTTCCGCAATGGACGGGTCGATGCAAAAGCGATTCACCGTGACGTTCAAGGACGTCGCGGTCCAGGCCGCAACCCTGGGTGAAAGCTATGGCTCAACTGTGGCTTCCGTAGTCATGGATTTGATACCCTCCTTCAGGAAAACACAGCCACCACTGAGAGTCCGTTCCGACTCTCATGACCCTCGCTGAATGCGCCATAGCTAATGCGGGGTGTAGTACATACTCCAAGGCATTTCGGGCCAGGTGCGGCCGGGTGAAATGGTTGGTGTCCTTGTTTGCTGCTGCGGTCCGTTGCTGACACAATATAGATGCTAGTGCTCGGAAGGCCAGGGTCCGGCACCACGAGTCTACTCAAAGTTCTTTCGAACACACGCAATGAATTCGAGAATGTCTCCGGCGACGTGTGGTATGGCAGTGCTGGCTCGCGTGAAGCTGAACAGTTCCGACACCAGATTGTCATGAACACCGAAGAGGACCTGCATTTCGCCACTCTGAAGGTCGCCGAAACGCTGGAGTTTGTGTCCTCAGCGAAACTTCCAGGAACCAGGCCAGAGCATCTCGGTGAGAAGAAGGTTTACAAGTCACACCAGACAGAGTCGATTCTCAACTCAATCTCCATGTCGCACACCATGAACACTGTCGTCGGCGACGAGTTCATACGGGGCGTTTCAGGCGGCGAAAGAAAGCGAGTGTCCCTTGCAGAAGTGCTCGCGTCAAGATCGCCTGTGCAATGCTGGGATAACGCAACCAGAGGACTTGATTCTAGTACCGCGGTCGACTTCGCCAAATTGTTGCGCAAGTCGGCGGACGAGGAGCAGAAAACCATCATCGCAACTCTCTATCAAGTCGGCAACGGGATCTACAACCAATTCGATAAGGTCATGGTCCTGGCAGAAGGCAGACAGATCTACTACGGCCCAGTTTCCGAAGCGAAAGGCTACTTCGAGGAAATGGGATGCGTCTGCGCGCCAGGGGCCAACATTGCCGACTTTCTCACGTCGGTTTCTGTTCCGACCGAAAGACAGATTGCTCCAGGGTTCGAAAAGTTAGTCCCACAAACTGCTGAAGAGCTCGAGAACTACTTCCGTGCGAGCGCACTCTTCCAGCGAAACAACGCGCATGCTCTCCCTCCCACCGACAAGTGTTTGCAGCAGGAGTTCGAGGATATGAAGCGCGCTCGCGAGTTGGAGAAAAATCGATTACTGTCCTCGTGGTTTACCAGGCGGAAAAGCCCATATCAAGTCTCGTTCGGACGACAAATTACGGCCTGCACCAAGCGACAATTTCAGATCATCTGGGGCGATCGACTGACCAACATCCTCAACATCTTTTCCTCTCTGATCATGTCACTCGTGACAGCGTCATTGTTCTACAACCTCCAAAACGACAGCTCCTCCATCTTCCCAAGACCAGGCGCGTTGTTCTACCCAATCCTGCTATTCGGTCTCAACTCGATGTCACAAGTCCAGGCGTCATTTCTTGGCCGACCCATCGTCTCACGACACAAGCGCCTCGCCTTCACACGACCCTCAGCTTACGCCGTCGCCAACGTGATCACGGATATCCCGATCTCAATCCTCACACTCAGTCTGTTTGAGATCATCTATTATTTCAAGGTACGCTTTGAGTTTGATGCTGCAAAGTTCTTCACCCAATGGGTGGTTTTGCTGGCAATGAATCTTTGCTTCCTATCTTTTTTCCGGATGATTGGAGCCTGGTGTCGTCACTTCGGACTTGCTTCCCAGATTTCAGGAGTTTGCATCATGGGCACAATGGTTTACGCGGGTTACCTCATTCCTGTTCCGGAAATGCATGTCTGGTTCCGTTGGATTGCATACCTGAACCCAGCCAGCTATTGCCTGCAAGCGCTTCTTGCCACAGAGATGGGCGATCGTGACATGGCATGCGTCTCGCCGCAACATGTTCCTTTCGGTCCTTCTTACACCGACGACGCTTTCCGTAGCTGTACTGTTGTGGGGACTTTGCCGGGAGCTGGCACCATCAACGGCGAGACGTATATCGAACAACGATACGATGCATCATCCCGTACGATCTGGCGCAACTTTGGCATAATTGTCTCGTTCTGGATTTTCTGGGCCTTCATGGCGGCAGTAGGATTCGAATTTAATCTCTCCGGCGGGACTGGTGCTCGAGTCCTGTTCGACAAACGCAGCTGTCAAAAAGAAATTGCTCAACTGGATTCGGAGAAATCTGTCGGCAGTTCTTTTAGCAGTGCCTCTGGGCAAGAAGATGACGCCTCCGCGGGCGAAACGACTTTCACGTTCGAAAACATCGATTATTTCGTTCATCACGAGGGCAAAGAGAAGCAATTGCTCCGGTCAATCTCTGGCTATGTCCGCCCCGGACAATTGGTTGCTTTGATGGGCAGCTCGGGCGCTGGAAAGACGACTTTGATGGATGTGCTCGCGCAAAGGAAAGATAGCGGTCGCATAGAGGGTAGCGTTTTGGTGAACGGCAAGCCTCAAGGATTGAGCTTTCAGCGAACCGCTGGATACTGCGAGCAGAACGACGTACACGAGCCCACAGCAACGGTTCTGGAATCGTTGTTGTTCTCGGCGCGACTTCGTCAGAGCTTCGACATAGCTGATGAAGAGAAAGTCAACTACGTGCATCGGATCATGGATCTCCTTGAGCTTTCACCGCTCCAGCATGCGTTCGTTGGAACCCCCGGCTCTGGCCTATCGATCGAACAACGCAAGCGACTCACTCTTGCCACTGAGCTGGTAGCCAAACCTTCTCTGCTTTTTCTGGACGAGCCGACGTCGGGACTCGACGGGCAAAGCGCATTCGAGATCTGCAGATTCATGCGCAAACTCGCAGCCTCGGGACAAACGATCATCTGCACCATTCATCAGCCTTCTGCAGCTCTTTTCGAGGCTTTTGATGTCCTTCTGCTCCTTGCAAAAGGTGGGCGGACCACGTACTTTGGGGAGACCGGACGGGATTCTTCGATATTGTTGGACTACTTTGCCAGAAATGGCGCCCCGTGCCCTCCAGACACCAATCCAGCCGAACACATCGTGGACGTAGTCCAAGCACGTCAGGGCAATACTATCGACTGGCCCGAACAATGGCTTGCTTCCCCTGAGTACCAGCACACGATGAGCGAGCTGCGCAAGATCAACTCGGATGTTCCCGGAAGCCAGCAGGCCATGCGAGCCGACGTGCTTGAGGACAATGCAGACTTTGCGACTCCATTGAAATATCAGATTCTTTTGGTCACCAAGCGCCAATGCATCTCTCTATGGCGTAACCCTGACTACATCTGGAACAAAATCGGTCTCCACGTGATCAACAGTCTTTTCGCCGGCTTCACGTTCTGGAAAATTGGCAACGGGAAATTTGATTTGCAGCTCCGCCTCATGGCTGTGTTCAACTTTCTTTTCGTTGCCCCTGCTTGCATCAACCAGCTACAACCGTTGTTTATCAGGAACCGCGACATCTTTGAATCACGAGAGAAGAAGAGCAAGACCTACCATTGGCTGGCTTTCATCTCTGCGCAGCTCGTGGCCGAGATTCCGGCTCTCGTCATTTGCGCAACACTTTTCTTCATCTGTTGGTACTTTCCCGCTGGACTTCCCGTCGAAGCGAGCGCTTCTGGTCAAGTCTACCTTCAGATGATCCTGTACGAATTCCTCTACACCTCTTTGGGACAAGCCATCGCGGCGTACAGCCCGAATGCGTACTTCGCCGCTCTGGCAAATCCGATCATCGTCGGTGCTGCTTTGATAAACTTTTGTGGCGTTGTGGTGCCCTACTCACAGATACAGCCTTTCTGGCGTTACTGGGTATGCAGAACTGCCAACCCGTCGAGCTTTGAAGTGCCTTGCTGATACCCGAATTTAGATGTACTGGCTTGATCCATTTACCTACCTCATCGGTGGCCTTCTCCAACCGGTGGCATGGGACGTGCAGATTGACTGCAGAGCCAGCGAGCTCACAAGAATTCCGTTGCCATCCGGAGAGACTTGTGGGAGCTACATGGCCGAGTTCCTCAGCAAGAATGCAGGCTATGTTGTCGACCCAGAGAGCAGCACAGCGTGCGATTATTGTGCTTACACGACCGGTGCTGACTATCTGCGAACCATGAACATCAACGAGAGGCACTACGGATGGAGGGACGTTGGTATCACGGCACTGTTCGTCATTACTACCTATGGTCTGGTGTTCCTTATGATGAAGTTGCGGAGCAAAGCTACGAAAACCGCTGGGTAGATTGGAAGAGTATGTACCTAAGGAAGCTCCGACTTAGCACCTTGATGAGATAGATACGCGTAGAGTCGCATCTACGATGCAGCTGAAACGTGTAGAATGGGGAGTAAAGATTGGCCAAAGCTCTCTCGCTTGTTCTCATTTGGTCTCTTACCAACATGCACTGCAATACATCCGAGCGTAGTCGTTACCGGGCCTCGCGGGCCTCGCGAGCCTTTGTACAGCTGGGATGCACGGACTTGGTGGGGACGCAATTTTCCATCTCCATAGACGCGGGCTCCCATCTACCTCATCCTGTTTCTCCCATCCTAACTCATACGACAAGTCAGCAAAGCAAAGAAATGGAGAACCATGGGTCGAAAATCTCCAAAGCCTGCGAGCCTTGTCGTA
Organism: Aeminium ludgeri; assembly: GCA_004216415.1. Taxonomy (NCBI): domain Eukaryota; kingdom Fungi; phylum Ascomycota; class Dothideomycetes; order Mycosphaerellales; family Aeminiaceae; genus Aeminium; species Aeminium ludgeri. Next base: position 202,107 of record SGQK01000015.1, read on the forward strand.
GCCGCAAGACGAAATGTAATGGCCAACAACCCTGCGGTCTGTGTCATAAGCATCCTTCATACTGCGTCTACCGCACAAAGGCAAGGGATCGGCCATCCGCGCGACAAAGGGCTGCATTTGACAAACATGACAACGACCGACAAATTAGTCGGCAACGGTCACAATCAATGACCTCGGAATCTTTTGCTGCTCGTCAAAGCCCGAAGGGCAATCGCGAGCTCTATCGTGGAATAACTGCAACAAACACTCCAGAGTCTGGTCCAGATTCCGATGAGTGTGCACAGCTCTTCTACGGACCCTCTTCAAATTTTGCCTTTGTGCAGCAACTGCATCAGAGCGTACTCCGCTGCGGACGTGCGCGACCGTCGGAACTGCGAGAAGGCCACAGTGAAGCCCTCGACACATTCGTCCAACGGCCGATCTTTTTCGGAACGTTACCAGGGAGCAGCGCGGTCAGCCATGAGAGTCGCTTGATGTGTCCCACGGAATACATCTCAGCTGCCCAAGCTGCTGAATGCATGATTGGATTCAAGGCCGTAGGGCAACACCTCGCTCCTTTGTTCACGGAGACGGAATTAGACCAAATGTTAGAAGACTTCCACCCCGACACTCGCCGAAGCCGGAGACCTTTGGGCTCTCAGGAGATGGCGCTGACTCGCGCCATACTGGCGAATGGCGCTCTAAGTACAAATGCAACAAGCATAGCGAAGACATTATACGAACAAGCAAAGCTCGCTGCGTCTGTGCTTGATGAAGCAGTGACTCTCTCGATGATACAATTTGGCATAGTACTAGCGGACCAGCAAGTCAATATGGGAAGGCCAAACTCTGCTTACCTGCACCTTGGAGCAGCTACCAGAAGAGCGCTCGCCATGGGCCTCAACAGAGAGACCGGACGCACGACGTCTGACGGGAATCTGCTGCAGAAACGCCGCTCCACAATGTGGTGTCTCTACTTCCATGAGAGGTAGGACCTTTCTTCCAACGATAGGAGCTGGGTACTAATGCGATATAGATGGCACGCACTGGCGATGGGGCGGTCAAGTGCACTGCAAGTTGGCGACATCACTTGTCACTTCCCTGACGCTCAACAAACGCTCACAAGCCTCTGCGAAATTGCTCGCATTGCCGAGGCCAACGCAGAGGGCATGTATCTCCGCAAATCTGAGTCATTCCAGTCGCTGTACAGCTCTGCAAATCGTACGTATGCGCAGCTGCGCCAAATTGCGCAGAAGTCCGGCATAGGCTCGTCAAATTTGGGCGGCCAAGGCAACCAGCTTCTCGAAGTTCCATCGCTTGTGCTCCACAATGGTGAGCCGACACAGAAATCCCAAGGCTCATTCTGCAAGCTGATTGTCCCGCAGTGTACTATCACGCGATCCTGCTCACATTTCGTCCGTTCCTCATAGCCAAAACATTGGCAGGTGGCCAGCAAACTCAGGGGGCTATGTGGCTAAGAGAGGCTTGTAGAAACGCTACAGATGCGGCTCAAGATTGTTTGGTATATACTCAGAAGCAGCAAAATGCTGACGAACGATGTAAAGTCAGTTGTCGGGTTTAATCTTTGTGTATCTCTCGACTGTAGCTAACAGGTTTTCAGAAGTCGAGGTTTCAAGCCTTCTTTGTCGAGTCCTGTTGCGCTGTCCTACTTTACGACAGTCTTTGGCATCCGACGAAACATGCGGATAATCTGGAATACATCCGAATCGGCTTGCGGTGCCTCGAGCACATGTTGAACGACGAGCCAATCGTGAATGCTCGGACATCGATCAACCGTATGATTGTGGCAGTGGAGCACGCAATCGCGAGTCGCTCGGGCAACGGAGTAGATGCAGCGTTTTCGGCACACAGCTCGAACCATGCAACCCCCTCCATGGCGAACGACTCGATGTGGTTCGACGGGCGAAGTCAAGCTCCGGCAGCGCCCTTGGCCCACACTGACACCACCATGTTTTACGAACCAGATTCGGGAATAGCAGACCCAATGTCTCTGCTCGACTTCGACGTGCTGACGACCGACCTTTGCAACTTCTTTTCCAATGACCAGGGCACGATTCAAATAGGCTCTGATTCGACCGGTATTCTTGGAGCGGACTGAAAAGAGCTCCGCCAGTCCTCTCCTTCGCGCACCGGCGCCCTGTTCATTACCAAAACCCGGAATCCCTATGAGGGAAAAGGACCGACGACGGTACAAGTCGCTCCGGAGCGAGACAGCTGTGTCTGAGAAACGCGGCCAATGGCAGCTACCACGCATGAATGCTGAATTGCCAGCTCCGATAGACGGCGGCTGCCTGGACTTCTTGATCTCGTCTCTGGCCAGCGCATTCGGGAGGGCGACAAAGAAATTGAAAGGCCGGAAGGGGAAACCGAGGGGTTGAGGAGGGAGCATGAAAGTCTCGACACATTGGGAGGTCAGGGAGTGGGAATCGCTGGCGAAAGTGAAGGGGACCACAAAGTAGGAAGGCTATACTCGACAGGTTTAACCGAGAAGAAAATCGAGAGAACTGAAGGCCGAGGCCGCGGAACCAACATGGTCACTGTTGTCGGCTACACAGCAGCACACTTCGACTCCTCGAGCAGCGAATGCGCTTGCGGATCTGGAAGGCTCAACTGATATGACCGGATCCAGGCCCAGGGATCGGAAATAATAGGAAAGAGTAATAAGACAGCCGCTTTGTTTTGATCCAAAACAATTGCCAGCTGTGAAAGTCCATGGAGACGTCTGGGCGCTCTCTTCGACACCCAGGCTGGAAACGGACGTGGGCAGCGACACCAGTTGTGAAAAAATATGCGTCGCACGAAAAATTGCGTTGAAGAGTGTCGAATTGGTATCTCGTCGACACCATCTACAACAGACCGAGCAATTTGATGGTTTTAGCCGATCAATGGCTTGCGACCAAGCGACCTGTGGCTGTGGCGCTTGCGGACAAGCCTGTGGTCGCAGCCGAGGTTCTCCTCAAGCTCAACACCTCGCCTTCTTACTTGCCAAGGTTCGGCCTACCACTTTCTACCCATCTTTGTAGAGATACGCTTCAGAACCAACAAAGCCATGAATTTCGACGTCCCGGAGGCGCTGCAACAATACTTGGGCCGTCTGGACAAGTTCATCGAGTCGGAGATCGACCCGCTGCAGCGCCAGGACGATAACGACCGGTTCTTTGATCATCGACGCGAACACGCCCGAACAAATTGGGAACAAGACGGCCTGCCGCGTGAGGAATGGGAGGCGCTCTTGGGTGAATGCCGACGGCGGGCGGACAAGGCCGAATTCTTCCGGTTCAGTCTGCCTCGCCAATATGGCGGCCAGAACGACGCCAGCGGTAGAGGATCGAACCTGTGGATGGCTGTGATTCGAGAGCATCTCGCGAGCAAGGGCTTGGGCTTGTTCAACGACCTCCAAAACGAGCATTCCGTCGTCGGCAACTTCCCGGACGTAGTCATGGTGCAGCATTTCGGCACCGAGCAGCAAAAAAGGGAGCTCATCGACGGTCGCCTCCAGGGCAAAGTGAGAATTACCTTTGGCTTGACAGAGCCGGACCACGGGAGCGATGCGACCCACATGGAAACGCACGCTGTAAAGCAACCGGATGGCAGCTACCTGATCAATGGCGCCAAAATGTGGCAGACGGGGATGCACAAAGCCACGCATTGCTTCGTCTTTGCGCGCACCAGTGGGAGAACGGGCTCCGCAAAGGGCATCACTTGCTTCGTCGTCCCTCGCGAGACCCCAGGCATTAAAGTCGAGAGCTACGAATGGACGCTCAACATGCCTACAGGTCAGTCCGTCTTCGCGTTGTTTAAGTTTACCTCTGACGAGTGGTAGACCACGCCACTGTCTCGTTGACCGACGTACGGGTCCCGGCATCAGCTATCATGGGCGACGAGGGCACCGGCCTGTCCGTCGCCCAGGCATTTGTGCACGAGAATCGTATTCGCCAGGCCGCATCGTCGCTGGGCGCAGCCGTGTACTGCGTTAACCAGAGCGTCACGTATGCGCGCAAGAGAAAACCGTTTGGCAGCCCGCTGGCCGCGAACCAAGCGATCCAATTCCCGCTCGTGGAGCTGGCGACACAGTGCGAAATGCTGCGCCTACTAATTCGCAAGACCGCCTCCGATATGGACAGCATGCCGCACGTGGAAGTCGAGTTCAATATTGGAGACAAGGTGAGCATGTGCAACTATTGGGCGAACCGGCTGTGCACGGAGGCCGCGGACAAAGCTATCCAAGTGCACGGAGGATGGGGCTACAGTCGACATTGTCAGTTCGAGCACATCTGGCGCCATCACCGGAGGTACCGCATCACCGAAGGCAGCGAGGAAATTCAGATGCGCAAGGTTGCCGGATACCTGTTTGGGTTCATGGGACCTATGAAGGAGGTGGTGGCGGCGAAATTGTGACGCAGATGTAAGCTAATCGAACTGCATGATCCGTCTGTTGAGTGTCTTGTCTGCGAAAGCATTCGTCCAGTGATCGCCTTCAAGTGTGTCTAGTTAGTCCAACCTGTCTAGCAATACTCTTGCAATCCACTTTTCGAGTTACACGCACACACTTTCACTGTCGGCGCTGAAGTACTTTTTTGCGAGAAAGTGCGAAGCTCAGGTGTAGCTTCTAAGATCTATTCCATTCCACGTCTTGCATGCAGCAGAAGAACGTGGGAGCTCGTCGCAGTATCCATTGCTCGTCTTTCGCAGCCTCGCGAAAGCTCGGCGGTAATGCATAATGATTTGATTGTTAAGCCAATCGGCCTCAAGCTCGTTTCTCTTCGCCACCTCTCAAATAGCATTGTTGAGATGTTTGGACTCGATTGGGGAGAGGTCGTCGCAGAAGATTCGACGTCGTGCGTTGCGCCCGGGGAGCCGAGTGCAATGGTGCTGATGTACCCCCCCCAACCCCAACCACCGTGATTCTCTGTCGCTTTCGGTGCAGATACCCTGCGGCAGCGCGCAAATATCCATCGATTTGTGCTCTTTCAATTTCCTCCTTGTTCGGGCTTCCTGTTTCCACCTGGCTGGCGAGCGATAGGTAGAACAGGAGCGATATCCTCAAGGCGGAGGTCTCTACAACCCCGAACGTAAAAATGACACATGATCGCAAACGCTGTCGGTCGAGTTGTCGCTGCGATGTAGTATGGTTCTACTCTACAGGGAGCTGAACCACGAGCGGTCGAGCTCTGGTAGGCTCTGCTGTTTTCGGAATTAGTGTAGAGGCAATGTGGAGACCGCTAAAATAAATGTTTGCTCGGAAAGAGGCTGATTTGGAGCTTCACAGGCCAGATATACCCCATCTCATGGACTTCGTCTTCACTGCTGCGCCGCATCAAAAGAAAGCTGATGTGCAATCAGCTGCCAGTGCAGGCGCGCGCCTGCGGATCAGAGACGAACGACTTGTGCCTTGTGAACATTTCGATCCACTGTTCCACCCACGGCGCTTGCATTGACCAGCACCGTCCTATCGTCCTCTCGATCGGGACCACGTGCTAAGATCTGAATCAACAAGACGACCATGTGCATGAGCGCAAGCAGACCGGTGTTGCCCGTAGCAACGGAGGGATGGTGCGATGCGGTCGACTATGTGGAGCCGGCTTCCATCGGTCTGGTCCAGTCGCTCGGGGCGAGTGTGAACAACGGGACGTGTGACGCGTGACGCTCGTGGTTCGCGTCCAGTCATTCCTGTGACTTGCCGCTCGCGACTTCTTTCACAGCCCTACCGTTCGAGCCACTGTCACGACGTTAATCGCTCCGAGGCTCAGGCCCAGCAAACAAAAGTACGACCTGAGTAATCGCCTCACCGCCATCTCTGTATTTGCACGCCCGACGAGCCGATGTCTCAAGGTAGCTGGGTAGAAAACAAAAGCCCGCTGATCAACCGTTGCCTTACCACCATCTTCATCTTCGCAGACCCGACGAGCCGATGCCTACCTACGGTAGCTACTACGCAGACGAATTGATCTATTTGCGAGAAGGACACAACTAGAGACCGCCATCCGTGCCCGTGGTGAAGATTCACTCTGAACCAACATCTTTACTTGGCTCCGGGGTATCCATTAAACACCAATCGTCATCTCTTCAACAAAATTGTGCTGCCTACCTACTCTTGAGCTTCTTTCGCGACCAGTTCGCTCAATGATGCACATTAATGTTGTGTCCATGCGCACCCGCATCTGCTGCACTTGACGTCAAGCTGGAAATGCGGCTTTTGCCGGGCCATCCCTAAATTCCTTCCAGCATCCTGATTTCTTCAATGCGCTGTACGGCTGTTGGGGCCATTGGGGCCCCAGTAATCACGAGCGGAGTCGCGGACAGCTGCATTCTTCAAAGTGGAGCATCAGTGATGCTCGGCCTAAGGGCACGGGAACACCGAGCAGCAAGTTGTGGAGTCGACGACGATGATCCAAGAGGGTCTCGAGGTATAAAAGGGCTCGAGTACTCCGCCGTCAACCTGCAGAGTATCATCCACTCAGTCCCTAACTCCCACAGCACTTCAACAACGACCAAAAAAAACACTGAACACCAAAGCCTCTACGTCAAAACAATGCCTTCCTTCCGCAGCATCGTCATCTCGCTCGCAGCCACCACTGCCACCATGCAAGCCGAGCATCTCAGGGCTGTCTGGTCTAAACCGGCACCTTTGGGTTGCCATCACCGGCCCCGACGGCAACGGAAGCGGCTCTGGCAAATACGACGGCTTCGCGATTCTGCACGACGACGGCGAGGTCGTCTACGACTAAGCATACCCCGACAACCACAGCCCCTGACACAACGTCGATGGCGGCCGCACGTACACCATCGAGGGTGACTGCTGGGGCGACGCCTACAAATTCCACTGCCTATCCGACTTCGGCGGCCATCCCGAAAACTGCGTGGTTCAGAACGCGGACGGCAGCACCAGCGACTCCAACGATGCGGTAGCAGACATGGATTTCATTGGCATCGCCATCGGCATGGACACAACCTGTGTCGTCGAATTTGAGTCTAGCGGTGACAGCTGCCCGGTTGACGACGCCAACGGCCCGCTTCATGTCGCCTCTGGCTAAGCAGGACGACTCCGACTGCATTTGATGGACTGATCGCGCGAAATTGGGACTGGAAGAAAGAGCACGAAGGGCGAACGCGGCGCGCGCATGAGGAGCTGTCGGAGGAAGTCATTCGTTGAGCGCTGAGTGTGGAGTGTTTCGACATAGACTCTTGAGAAATGGACAGAATCGATAGATTGATCTTTGATCTTTTTGTCGTGATGTCAATTTTTCAAGGAACTCTCGACTTCACTAGGCCTGTCCAGATCGTTGGATGTGAGTTGTGAATTATGCGATAACCTCAAGTGGTCCTCTCCAACAAACCCATTGAGGCCGTTCAGAGATGAAGTGGAGTCTCTTCGTGATACAACCGTTTCGAAAACCACTGTCACAAATTCTGGGCGGCTCGCGACCGTCTAGCTGATGTTTCCAGAAATACAAAAACGCAGATAGCGCAACCTATACAGCTTCAATATTTCTGAACAGCATACCGAAATCTAGTGTTACATTAAAGCAATCTTCTGACGTACTAATTCTTCGATCTCATAGGGTATTAATGTAGCTAGGCCTAGTAGAGTAGCGTTTGTGTCCTCTCTAGGCTACTTAGGGTAACAGTACTTTAATAAATTTGAAGCTCCTACAAAATGTTACTTTGTAGCCTCTGCGCATGTTATCACCTAGTTAATTTTAACAGATGAGGTATCAAATAATAGAGCTAGAGTAGAACTACCATCTGATATATGTCATTGACAATACAAACTGGTATTAACTGCGCTATCCACGTTTGCGCTATTCTGGAAAAATGCGCTTCACGCTCGCGCCCGCCCAGAATTTGCGACAGTGGTTTTCGAAACGGTCGTACCTTAGGCACTCCACTCGGCCAACGATCGGGTGCCCCCACGCAAGTCATGGAGCAACCAACATAATCGTCTCCCAAAGTGTGCCTTGCATCTCGCGTCGCTGGGAGGAACTGGATAGCACCTCAATGGAGCTCGAGCGAAACTTTGACATGCTTATTGATACAGACAACAAAGAAAAGCAGCTACTCTGTACACAAGCCGCTTCAACATGGGCGGCTCGATCAAATGCTATCAGCCCAACCAAATACATCCGCCACACTCACGATGCTGGGTCTTGCACCTCCCAGCGCGACGAGCGCAATCACAAGCTCCACAAGCAGCAGTCCCACCACGCCGACTAGCATCCTCGGCATGAACACCCGGTACAACATCAAGTGGCGACGCAGCCACGCCGCTTCGACGACCGTCGCGAGTGCGACCGCCGCGTAGAACAAAATGTGCGTCGCCACAGCGCCAGCGACTCTGCTGAGCGTCCTGGGTGCCTTAGGGCCGAGCTTCCACAGCGGCACGGCAGGCACGGCGATGGCGCAGAGGATCTGCGGGCCAAAGGTGTTGAGGACGACGAGCAGCGGGGAGAAGGGGTAGGCGATGGTGTGCAGGGGGATGAAAGCCGTCTCCCACTGGATGCTGCTCAGCGCGGCCTGGTGGCCAGTCTTGAAGAAGTGGAAGCAGCCCAATAAGGCAAGGCAGATGGGCCCGAGCGGCGTGAGGCGCAGCGCGCAGGCGTCGAGGACCTCGAGCAGGTTGAGGATGCTCAGGAGGCAAAGCGCAAGAGGCGCTTGGCCCATGGGCTTTTGAACGAGCAGAAGGGCGAGGATCCACACGATGGGCAGCAGAAGGTAGCGGGTGCCGTGGGTGTTGGCGTAGCCGAATATGATGATCTTTTTGCGGGGCTGGGAGGGGGCATTCTCGGAGACCGTCGTGAGAATGGGGGCGTTCGGAGTGTTGGGGTCGAGGGGCTTGGAAAGGGACGTCGGACCCGTCGGTCCAGGGCCAGAATCGGCTTCTTCTTGTCGCACCTGCAAGAGCGGAGAGGCCCAAATGTAGGTTGCGTAGCCGGCAGCAAAAGCTATCGCAAGCACGATTTGGGCGAGAACGACCCGCCCGGACTTGAGCGTATCCTTGCTGATGTCAGGGTACCAATCATTGTCGTCCGCGGTATCAAGGACCCAGAAAATGGCCACCATGACCAAACCGATGCGGAGAGCGATGCCAATCCAGATGACTGCGGAGCCTTGGTAGTTGCGCGATCGCATGTAGAAGTGCTTGATTGCCGTGGGAAGAAGCAGGGATACAGCGAAAGGGATGAGTAGTTGCCAACTCGCCGATGTTGAAGAAGTAGCGGAGGAATAGTACGTGGACCTGCAGTAGGGCATTTGCTCTTCGCGACACAACCGTGAGAACGAGCTGAGCCGAGTCGCCACCAGGAACGAAATCGAGTTCAGCGCACCCACATTGCGATCGGTCTCGTCCTCTTGCCCACACGAGGAAGCCAGCATAAGCACGCCAAAAGTGGTCAGGAAGAATAGCAGCTGTTCATCCTCCCAGATCGTGAACGAGTTGGCGGCGAACCCAACGCAGAGCATTACAGTGGTCAGCGTACACAGTCCACCCCAAACGGTCGTGGGGTAAAGTGGTGCCTTGAGAATTTCTCGAGCCGGGTACAGGGCGATCAAGGTCGCAGCAATGCCACCAAGCACACTGCCGGAAGCGACAAACTGCGAGAATGAAGCGGCGCGCAGCGAGCCGGCAATCGCACCCGCGACGCCGCCACAGACGGTGCCTGCCCCTCCCCACAAGAGCAGAGCAGGAGTCAGCGCAGCGCGATCGCCCTTGATGCCCTGCGCGTATACGAGAACAATGGCGAAAGTCCCAGCCAGGGCCGCAATGCCCAGGGACATGCTGACCAGGTCAAACCTCGCCCACAAGCCCTTGCAAACCCTCAGATTCTCCGCTTGGTACTCTGCGAAAGCCTCGTACGCTTCCTTCCAGCCATCAGCGGAAGGCTTCGCGGTCTTCTTGACCTTGTCCCATGCCTCGCCAGCCTTGTACCACTGCGTCCAAGTCGGCGATGTGGCCGCTTCGTCGAGGCTTCGCGCCCGGGCGTACTCGTCTTGATAGCGATGGATTTGCGCGGCCGTTAGGCGATTCACCAGGGCCAGATTCTTGTAATCGGTGCCAGACTCGGAGATGAAGGCTTCTTCGATGGGCTGGCCAAGGTTGTTGAAAGGAACAGGTAGGCCCAGAAGGAATGCGAGAGTCGGAACGAGATCAATTTGGCCAACCGGGCGGTCCTTTGCGGTCGATGGCGGCTGCTTGTACGCTGGATTGCTTCGGCCGAAAATTCCCTTCTTGGAGTACATCCAGAGTGCGGCTTCGACTTCGTCGTCAGATTCGCCGCCGTGGTCCCCCTTGATGTCCATCCCATGATCGCCCATCACTACAAGCAGCGTGTCGTCGTCCAGTGCGTCAATCATTCTGCGGAACACCTCGTCCATCTGCTTCAATTTGTCTGTCATGGCAGGGTGGTCCGGCCCGTACCTGTGACCGGCGTGATCCACGCCCAGGTAATGCCCAATCACCACATCCCATTTCCCACTCATATCGGAGCCCAGCAGTGGGAACAGATGCTCGTTTACACCATTGTCCACCGTATGCAAGTCCCACACGTTGAACGAGTCGTACGGCCTCGTCAGGTTTGGCTCAAAGTGCCCTGGGAACAGCGCGTGCCAGGTATCGTCCCCCAAGTGTACCACTGTTTTTCCCGCCTCAGACAGATGTGTGACCAGGTTGTCCTCGTCGATAGCCGTCCCCGCAAAGTTTGATCCCGCGTCAATGAATGTGGGCAGGGTGCCCGTTGTCAAGCCTTTCAACCTCTGCATCGTCGCGGTCGGAGGATCGGCGATGAAAGGTCGTAGAAGAGCATTGTGCGGTTCTCGAACGGCCGTCTCGTAGAGTACAGGGAGAGCATTGTGGAAGAAATGGGGGTCTTGGTCGCCAGGACTGGGTTGGAATGGGACAGTGAAGTCATAGCGCAATGCGTCGACGAGGATGACTACAGCTTTGTCGAAGCTCTTGGGGTGCCAGCAGCCGCGGTCGAGGGAGCCCGGGGCGTATGCGGTATCGAGATCGATCGGGGGGACGGCGCATTCGGAACGATGGGGGAGGACGAGTCGGGAGAGGAGGAAGCCGGAGCAGAAGAGGTATATGGCTAGGGCGTGAAAGACGCTGGAGTAAGTCAGCACACCTTTGCGAGAGACTATTGTCCGCCGGAATAGGCCTACAATATGAGCAGAAAGAATCCGACGACAATTGCATGTTGCGCCTTGAATCGCAAGGCGAGCGCCTTGTTTTTCGCCTTGGAGTCCTCGGGCTCGGCGGGTTCGGGCGCGCCAATGTCCATCACGAGCCGAACATGTAAGGAGTGTGTTGACAAAGAAGCATTACCAGAGGTGTTGGAGGAGACGAGACGAAGCGCATTGGCAAGAGACGTATAGTGGCATTGGAGCCTCTGGCGGAAAGGTCCCGTCTTAATCTGAAATTCGAGGTTAAGCCGACGGGAGCGCCGAACAGCCACAACGTATGTGTAAGACCGCGATTCAATCGCGTCAACCAGGGTTCCTTGACCGCAAAAATCACACGGAGCACCTCATTCAATGATGCGGTACGCCCTCATGAGAGATGAAAGGTCGTCTCTACTGTCTGCGCTCATTGATGAAGCAGAATCAACATTTGCAAATGAGCACTACAATAGGCATACATTACTGCAGGCAAACGGCAATAGGAGGCATGAAGATTAAGTCCCACCACCCAGATCGCAAGTGAATACAGAAATCGGGCCTCTCTTTCATCTCAGTTCCCGGGTCATAAAAAAGAGCAAACCGCTCGAGAAACCGCTCGTTACGCCTGAAACCCGAGAGATGGAAATGGTTTGGAGACACCCCACAATCATGGTGTTTTGTGAAGCCCCTCCTGTCCGCGCGGCTTTTCTGATAGAGCGCAGCAGCTTGCTGGTGAAGCAGGCCAGGGCGATGCTCGAGAGGGACGATGTGATTCGTCCTCGGAGAATTGGTCCCGCCTAGACTCCGTTGCACCAGCGTGATAGGGTACAGCGCAATCTACGCAAGTGTAAGAGTAGGGTCGTAAGGGTCGTCAGAAGCTGCCCCTCCGGCATGGTTCGAAGGACATAGCTTCTTCTCATTTCCATGCAGCGGGCTGCTGTTCCTTTTCGAAGTCCTTCTCTTGTAGGCCGCCCACGCGGTCTAGATCGAGCGACTCATAGCGGTCGTTGGGGTCCTGCTGGTACGGCGGCAAGTCGTCTTTGACAGGCTCGAGACCGACCCCTTTCTCTCCCAAATGCACCACAACAACGCGGCCAGACTGCCTCTTGCCAGCGTCGTCGAATTCCTCCGGGAAAGTGACACGAATCTCCGGGACCGGACTGCCGGGGGTTTGGGGACGGCCGTCGTCGAGGGTCTGCTTTTCGTGGTAGATGTGAATCGATTGAGACGGGCGCGTGGTCACGCGACGGTGATGGGTGCTGCCGGAGGAAGTGGAGGATCGCTTGTCGTTGTACACGGGTAGACCGTGCGCTTGGGCGGCCAGGCGACGTTTGCGCAGGAACAGCAGGGCGGCGATGATGGCGCAGGCGACGGCGAGCAGAACGAGTAGTGCGATGAGGAGGTGAAGCATGGTTTGGTTCATGCCCTCGTCATCGTCGCGACGGACGAGGTTGGCGAAGGCGTTCGCCATTGTATGGGTATTTATGGTCAGGGCGGAGCGGGTTGGTGTCGACGAGCAAAGTATGAATGTGGATCGTCGACGGGAGATCTGTAGGCGCACCCGGTCAGGATCGGCCTTCTTGCATGAGGGGGTTCGCGGTCGCGCTCAACGGCGAGTGAATGAAGCGCAAGAAGGTACTCACTTCGGGTCGCTCCAAGCAGTTCCAGCCCAGAGCCTACTATGTAATTTGCCCCAGCAAAGAATGGACAGCGATCGCGCAGCTGAAAGAGTGAAGCTGCGGTCGCGGGGGTTGAAAAGAGGGGACGCTCGCAGGGGCAGAGCAGATGGCAGGTCGCAGCTAGCAGCAGGAAGAACGACGAAGGGGGGAGGAGGAGGAGGAGCAGGAGGAGGAGGCTCGAGGGGGCGGCGTCGGCGCACACCTCACGCAGGGAGGCTTTGGGGATGTTGGCGCTTGGAGGTGATGTGCTTTGCCCGAGATTGCGAAAGGCCAGCTAAAAGCGGGGATTGGCTCGCTTAACCGCGTTTTCTGTGAGGCTGACGGCGGCCAGGAACCACAGGAACCAACCGTTCTCCGCCCGGCCTGAGGGGAACGCGAGCGTGACGCGTAGTTCCCAATGATGATATAATACAAGTAATATTATTCCATGCCATGATTGTTGTTATAACACTGTTGCCTAAGGATACACCATCATCCTCTTGCAGGCCATCCGTCATCATCGTTTACAGTGTTCAACTGCACGTGATGGGGCAATCGCCTTCTCCGGATGCGGCGCGGCTGCCTCTCCGTCGGCAGGTGAGTGGTTCCCTGCCACCGTCACCCGGTCGGCGCCATCGAGCGTGAACGCCGACTTCACCTTCAATTTTGCGAATTATCACCACCGGCCATCATCGCGTATACCGACCGAGTGCCACACCGCAGCGCGCATGTGAACATCCGTGTGGTCAAAAAATAAGACGTACAGCTCACAGTGTGGTGCTGAACTGAAAGTCCTGCGACGACGCGTTGCCGTAGGGCGACGGGCGCCTGCCCTTTGGTCGCTCCTTCCCTCGTTCACAGCCAAAACTCCCCACGCAGCTGCGGGCGGCGCGCACGTGAAGCCACCATGGCCTCCGCACCTTCCTCGCTCTACGCCTTTCTCGTCGCTGCCTGGCAACGCTGCCGCGACCTTCCTTTTCTCCTTCGCCATGCCTTCTCCTTCATCCTCCACCCCCTCCAACGCACCCTTGGCCTCCCCACCTCTCCGATCATGCCTCTGTCCCCCGACTCCAAGGCCCCCAGTCCCGATGCCGACCATGTTGGTCGCCAGATGACCCATTTGAAGACCAAGGAAGAATGCCGCCTCGGGAACGAAACCATTCAGGTCTGGACTGTGGAAATGCCTAGTAAGCACGCAGAAGGGATCTTGAAGTGGGCCGCCCTCCCCTCTCGTGTTATTGTCTCACGACTCCGCTGACTCCACCCCGCAGAGTGATCAAGGACAACGTCGAAGATCAGGACGCCATCGACCTGCAGCACCTCCGCCGCTTCGCCAAACCCAAATACCTCCCTTCCCACGTGCTTGGAAAGCGCAACGTCATTAAGGAGATGTACGTCATTCCTCGCGCCTGGGAGTCGACGCCCGCTGCCATCATGCAGTCGCCCTCTACAGCCTCGTGGGAATACACCTGTCCCGCCAAGTCGAGGCTTGCGTACAACCGCCCAACCACCCTTCACCTCCTCATCTGCCCCGCCAAGACGATCGGACACCGCGACCTGCACGGTTTGCTCATGCAGCACCCGCCTTTCTGCTCATCTGCCGACTCGTGGGCGTACCCGCTCGAGATCAAGGAAGTCACCGTCCCTCTTCTGGCCCCGACCAGTCCAGAACAGGCAAATCTCTGGTCCGACAAGTACTGGCCGACATTCTACAGGAAAACCAACCCCTTCGGAGCGCATCCTGGGGCCATCGCGAAAGCCGAGGAAGAGCTGCACCAACCCGCCGACGGGAACCTGGGCGTTCAAGAAGCCATGGCACTGTCGAAAAAGGCTGCACTGGAGATGGAGTGGAGAGGGTTCGGCGCCGCGACCGGCTGTGTGGTGCTGGAGCGGGTCGAGGGCAAGACCGAGATTGTGGCCGTCGCTGGCGATGCTCGCCATAAACGCCTGCTGGGTGCCGCTGGGGTCGACCAAGCCGAACATACCTGTAATGTAAACGTTATGGGCCACGCTGTGATGAGGGCCATCGGCATGGTTGCACGCAAGCGCTTGAGAGTCGCTTCGCCGCGTGAGTCCACCCGCGCCGCCAAAGCAGAGAGAACCTTTGAGAAGTGCGGTCTGAACCACGACGAAAAGGCTCGCGACGAGTTTTTCAACGACCTGCCCATCACGCCTCTCGAACAACACTACTTTGAAAAAGACAACATCAAGCCGGACGGCTACCTCTGCCTGCGGCTTGAAATCGTCCTCACCCACGAACCGTGCATGATGTGCTCCATGGCCCTCGTCCACAGTCGTGTCGGCCGCGTCATCTTCGAGAAGCGCATGCCGCAGACGGGTGGCCTGACGGCCGAGATGGTTAGCAACGGTTCCGGACCCATGGGCCTCGGCTACGGCCTCTGCTGGCGCAAAGAACTGAATTGGCAGTTCATGTGCTGGGAGTATGTGCAGCCGGCGCTACCGCCGAAGCCGCTGCCGCAACCATCATCCACCATGTCGAAGAAGAAGCCTGGTAACGTTGACCGTGCCGACTGCAACGGCGGACATGTGCCGCATCGCGCGAAAGATGTGCAGGGGGATATGAACGGGGCTGCGCTTAGTGATCATTCTGCTAATGTGGACAGCTTTGCGAGCACCCATGTGTAGCACACATTCGATGCGAAAGAGAGCTGGCGGTGCATGAGTTACGGGCGCATGGTCAGGAGAATCATTGGCGATACGGGAATATCTGTCTGGGGATTGTTGCGAAGGGATGCCGTCGAGGCGGAGCTCAGCGTGGCCGATAGACTTAGATTCGAGGCTCTCTGGCTGCGCGGCTACTTGTGGGCTGCGCTGCGGCCGGGGACTTTGATTGTAATTCGCTGTCGTGCAATCTTCATGCTCGCTTTCTGCTCCGCTAAACTTCAACCTCTCCGGCCGCACTGGTAGTGCTTGAGGGAATAGTGAGCCCGCAGCCCAACGACGCGTAGCGGGAAGACAAAATCACGAAAGTGTCTTCATCGGCAAGTCCCTCTCCGTGTAAGCGGCGGCGCAAAGCGAAATGATACCTTGCTCCGGAAAAGTCCGTTCTTGCCCAAGCCCATCACTTCGTTCGTTCCGTGTCATCTTCAAGATGACTAGACACGATCTTTTCGCGTCGCACGTTGCGTCGAACAGGCAGCAAGGGCCCGTCTCCCATCCAAATGGACTGAACTAGATTGGCCCTCCCAATTTCGAATTTTCGTCGAGCCTCTGCGCTCTACCAGACATCCATCTGCTTCGACGAATAAGTACTTTCCGGTCGCGCGCTCCTACAAGCGACCGCTCTCTACGTTCGGCGGAGCTCGGCTTTTTGCTTTGAACAACTTTACCTAAATACAAAGCATGACGCTGGGACGGTTGGCTCAGACTTCGACAATTTGAGACAAGAGCGCCCGGGAGGTGTTATCCAGCGATCAAGGAGAGCCCCAGGGTCTTAGCACCCGACGATGACCTCCACATTTACTTGGCATTTGGCGTGTGAAAGTACCGGCTGATTCGCGCCTCGACCGGATGAGACGATTATTTACACATATACCAGGAGCTGTCCGCCGAAGCATCCGATATTGAGGAGACCATGCAAATTGCTCTAGCAGTACTTGAGGTCGGCGTGCACGCATGTCCGAAGCCTTCTTCGGCGACCTTGGGATGGAACAAGCATGGACCGAACGAAGGGTGAATAGCTAAGCTCAGTAGATGAGGCCGCAACACGACGGAAGGACACCCTAGAAGTCTTCCAACCTCTTTATTGAGAACCAGCTAGCACTACGCTGTAAGCGGGTCGTGGAGGAATGAAGTTGGTACGTCTGCAGTCGCTGCAGATTGTGATTTTCCTGCTCGCATTTCTCGCACAGAATGAAAGTCGCCCCCCGTTTATCTATACAGTACTTGCCAGCCAATCACAGCTCTTCATATTCCATCGCGTATTTGCTTTTCCAGTCCCATTTCTTCACCATCTCGTACTCCTTGTACTTTTCAAGCGGAATCTGCGGCCTCACGCAGTCAGCGCCACCGCTGCTTTCCTTGGTATAACCACGAGCGGTAATGCCGAAAGCCTGCCATTCATATCCATCTACATCCGGCTCATCGTAGTACTCGAAGCCCCAGGCCTTGAGTCCTGTGGAACTGCTTCCTTTGGAACACTCGTCAATCGCGCTCTTCAAGTCTTCAGCGTAGTCTGCATTGGCCCAACCGCCGCCCCAAACGGCAAAACGGTCGTGTGAGCTGCCCAGGTCATTCGACCACGAGGCGATGGGGCGTTGCATAGGTGCAGTCCCATTCATCAGGCGATTTGTCGATGGTCCCTTCATCCTGATGTTGTACGAGGCGTCGTTCACGGAGAGTTGGCCACCGTATTTCCAATTCATCGGGTTGTTCTCGGCCGGAACGCATGCGTCGACAATACGCATCATGCTATCCAGGCACTCGGTTTCGGACAGCTTCGAGTCGGATTTGATGCTTAGCTCGGCGCCATCGAAGGTGTCGACTTTGTACTCGATGGTGAGGTCCGGCTTGTCGACGCCATCTACTTCGTCGGCGCAGAACTGCTCCACGTAGCTTGCCATGTTGTCACGTGCGATGTATGCTGCCCCCGAGACTCCAGGGTCGGCGCACGAAAGGCTATCCACTGGCTCTGGCTCTTCGTCGGAGTCGTCCTCATCCGATTCGTCGCTGTCGTTTGAATCGTCATCCGAGCTGCTACCAGGCACATACTCGCACGAATCGAGCTTCTCCAGGTCACCATTCATATAGTCGAGATGTGCCCGCACATAGGCAAGAGCTCGACTGGCTTGGACGATAGTGCCCATCTCAGTTGGATGGAACAATTTGGCGGCCCAGACCGGAACCTCAAGTTCGAACCATGACCTCTCCTCCAAGGCGGTCCCGTTGACAGGGTCGTCTCTCGCCTTTTTGATCTCGTCGAGGTTGGTACCGGTAGGCCAAGCAGTGGGCCGGAAAAACCCGATGTCTTCATTGGAGGCATCTCCGAATTCGAGCGCACTACCAGCTTCACAGAAACTGGATGAATGTCAGCGAGCACATCACGGGACCTCAACAGCAGAGTAACAAGTACCGGGCTCCGAGCATCTCCACATCCATGCTCCACTCGACGGCATATGCCTTGGATGGCGGCTGGTTCACCGGTTGTTGAAGATCGTACGTAAATTGACCACTCCCAAACGATTGTTGATAGTTGTTGATCGTGTCGCGAATGACCTTGTTCGCCTTGTCCACCAAGTCGTTGAACTTTTGACGCATCTCCTGCTTGACCGGAAGGCACCCACTGCCGCTTAGCCACCAAACGCACCAGATCTGGTCGTCACAGGCTGTCTCCTCGGCATCGAAGAACCTAGGGTACAGTGACCACACTATAGCGCCCCGCTCATGCACCTTCGTGTCCACTGCGGCCAGCAGCCTTTCGATTTTGTCGCCTAGATCCTCATCAATGGTCTTCTCGGACTGAGCAAGGGCCTCGTCACAGTCCTCCTGGGTCGTCTGGACAAGATTGGGGTCAGTATCGATCAACGTAATGGGTAGTCGCGCGGTTGACATACCCCCATCAAGACGCAGTTCTTCAGGGCGTCGGAGAACCCCACATCGTTCCCGCCTGCCGACACTGTCATCAGGTCATACTGGTCGCGGCTCAAAGCTCGCACCTGATCGTAAACGCCGTCGGTAGTGGCGCCGGAACATGCGACAAATTCAAAATGTTCTGCGCCAATGATTTGGTTCATCTTGACGGGATAGCCACCATCGAAACGCCTGCATTTTTCGGCATCCTCGCTCTGATAGGTTTCGTTGACACCAATTCCGGCCGCGAAGCTGTCTCCAATAGACGCTACAACTTTGAAGTCCGCGTAGGGGTTGTCGATATCGTCGTCGTCGCTGGCGTCGTCGTCTTGACGAGTGAATAACTGCGATCTTCCGCCGTCGAAAGGGTACGCAAAGATTCGAGAGGTCAGGAGCGCGAGGGTTACGACTTTGCAAAAGGGTCCTGATAGAGTCGCCATGGCTGGCGCGGGTGCCAGAGTCTGGGCCTTTGATGAAAAATCAAGGTGATGAGCTGCAGAATGGTTTGCTCGGTAAGACGACTTGCTTCCGAGTCTGGGTGCGAAAGGAAGTAGGCTGGGGTTAAATAACTCGCATACTTCGTCGCGGGTCTAAGAGCTAGAAATCTATTCCGTCCATAGAATGTCAGTGCCGTTGGAAGTGATCACACAGTGTTGGCAATTGCTTTTCGGACACCGCCTGGGCTGGCCATCGTCTGGGTTCGCACGGCCCTGTTGTGTCGACCCTGGCCAGACTTGGAGCGGGTCTCGACCCATCGTGCCATCTACAATAGAACGACAACAACATGTACCAACACACGGGAAAGGGGAACACCTGGCAGGCCTCGGGTGCCATGGCGAGGATGGACGCGTCCCGACTGTAGGCTGAAGCTAGAAGACGAACCATAAACTACTGCTCAGCAAGATGCTGCCAACGCTACAGGGCAGAAGCGACTCGTTGGAAGTACGCCGAAGGCGCCAAAACGTTGGTGGTTGTATGTACATTGTACCAACGTTGGTGGTTATAAACGGGCATTGTCCTCCCGAGCGGTGGGCGCGAAAAAACAAAACCAACGCCGCTTCGCCCCCTGGTGAAAAGCCCTGCGGTTCGCCTATAAATTTCCACTGCGACAAGCGGATGGCGCCGAAAGCCGCCACCGATCCCAAACTCCAACACATCTCGGTACCGGGGCGGCACCTAACATTGATGTCTTAAGCTCAAAATAAGCTGCCGCAAGGTTCTTTTTGCGTACCCGAAACACACAGTTTCAGTCGTCCGGGAAAACTGGTCGGTGATGCACGCGTCCCAACGTCGAGGCTGGAGACGGCGAAGAACATGCTCTTTTCTCGGCCCTTCCCCTGCGCTTTCCATTCGACCATCGCATCGTGCCGAACCAACAAGCCTTGCTCGTCCCTGTTTGCTGCTCAAGCAGCCAAATTGAGCGGCCGCTACCGTTGCAGCCGGTATGGCTTTGCTTGTTGGATCTCCAGATGTAGGTGACCAGCTCACGAGGGCTGTGCACCAACTCGGACTTCGAATCTGGGCCGCCCCACGGCGCTGCAGCGCCTCGAGCGATGGAGCACGACTGTTGTGAGACGAAGTTGATTTTCCAGCGAAGTCAATGCGTATATATACAGCGCGGGACGCCTACCGGTTACGCATCTCATTCCGTGTCACATCTCTTCGACAGCTCTCTTTCCCCCTCTACGACTTCCTCGATTGTCCACAACAATGGCAGGTGGACTTTTGAAATGGCTGCTGGCCTTCTTGACAGCTGTCACCTTCTACTCCGCCGTCGACGCGCGGATCAGCACATCTGTCGCTGGCGGTGCTGTCCTCGAGCCTAGAGGTAAAGCTCCAGGCTACGAAACCGATCTCGGGATCGAATTGATCCCCTTGGAAGATTCTGAGGGTGATCTCAACTATGCGGCGCGAACCAACTTCCTTGCTTTTGGGAGCACTGTCCTGTATCCAGGCTTTCGCACGGACGACTTCTCAAACGCACAACTGGCAGGCCTCGCCGAACAAGGCAAGCTCGCTCTCTCCAATCCCGTCATCTTACGACCTGGACTGACCCGTGTCAACAGCTTGGTACGAGATGCAAGATCGATTTATTGAGGTGGCCGCGATATGCAATCTGCCGTGGGACAAGGCAGCGGGAAAGGAAGAACAGAACTTTACGAAGATGCCAAAGGTGCGATACCACTACTCGGGAGCGATCGGCGTTCAGGCTAATTGTGTCTGCCAGATGATGGTCGCCATAGCAATCGGAGACGAAGTTTATTTCGCCAGTTCGATCAAAGCCAGCAATCCTAATTTACTCTTGACGCACAAGAATGGACCGCTGGCCACCGCGTTGACCCAATGTCAGATGGAGTTCGCCCCAGGCCAATCACCAGCATCCGCGGACAAGGCGCACCGGGCGGATGGCAACTGCGCAGAAATCATTGCATCTGCGTTACACTTTGCCGTTCATCAAAAGCTGTGGAAAGACAGGACGGATGCCGACAAAACGCTGAATGTTAGAGCTGTAGCTTTCGGGGGCGCGAACATCAAGAAACCCAATATCAGGAGTCCTTGCGATCCTCGCGATACACGAATCGGCTGCGAACAGTGGATAGTGTCGCAGGGCATTGAACCCTTAGATGCCCCCCTTTTGGTTCCCGAGAAGGTTACCAGAGAGCCGAGTGTGCTTAAGTCGCTGCCTGCGTTGAGTGATGGATTCAGGTCTATTGACAGGGACAGTTCCTCCGGGAGTTCGGGATCTGGCTCCCCAATGTAGGACAATGCCCGCTAGGCATTCGTGCTTTCGACTCCACTGACTGAGGCCTCTGGGTTCTAATGCTCTAAAATCGATGTATCTAGTCGCTTGGGACTTTTGGGGGATGAGAGGAATGCGAAAGCCTTTGAGGCACAAACAGAAACCTGTGCTCCTTTTTTAGTTCCACGAGCTAACGCCTGCGTTCTGATGCACGATTTCGATCCTTTGGCCGTTTCAATGTTTGGAGGCTCGGGGCTCCCTGTATCGGAAAGGCGAGCGACCGTTTGGCAGGCATTCTTTTCAGCACTATGTAGCAAGGCAATGATTCTTGCTCTGGGAATGCTTTTCTTCGCCTGCCATGCTCGAATCCTTTGCATGAACATGGTCAGTTTTGAATGGCACTGTTAACCGGGCTCCCATTGTCAACACGGGATGTATGGGCTAATTTCACGACCTGCACGCAACCCAAAGCTTTAGATGCGGCCTGTCGCGTGCGATCGTCTGGTCGTAAAATTTTCGCGCACTCTCTGTATGAAGCCATTCTGACGGGCGCGATGAAAACGAAGGGTGGTTGGAAAAGGCGCAGACCGGGGAACCGCGATAGAGACAGGCTGGAAAGCTGGGTTTGGAGCAGGCGACACCGCTTCAGGAGATCTTGGCGGCCATCAAGGGAGTTCAAGAGTTGACAGTTCGGTCGACAACGACGAGCTCCCCATTAAGGCCGAGGCCCAAGGTAGCCCGTGTCAAAGATGGAGAGAGATAAAATTTCCCTTGCTTGCTTTCAGGTGAAAATCGAGATGTTCGACCCGGTGAACGTTCTGTCGCAGCACAAACAATTCCAATGTGCATAAGGTAAACTTCATATCAGCAAATTTATTCAGTTCGAAAAGAGCGCTTTGCAGCTGCAGGTCCACATTCCACAGGGGTTAAGAAAACTCGTCCCTCCAAGTCTCCTTATGCACAAAGACCATGCTAAACGCCGACTTGAAGTCCTTCCACCGTAAACATCCCTCGTTACCAAGTCTTGCATCATAAACTCAGCCGATCCGCGCTGATCCGATCCTCACTCCTCTCCCTCTTGACCATGCTCATCTTGTAGTACTTCTCCTCCCCCCCAGCCGTCTTCCCGCCGATGAACCATCTGTCGCCCCCGCCAGCTCCACTCTTGACCTCTCGAAACCCTCCAGAGTCAGAACTGCTGTCGCTGCCTCTCCGCGCGGGTCGCGACTCTGACCACGGCCGCGAGGTCTCCTGGCAGGTAGGATACGAGGGTGAAGACTTGTTCGACGGACCATAGGTAGGAAGACCAGATGATGAAGGCGAGCGGGAAAGGTGTGTTTGTGGTGAGACGTTGTGTGCGAGGGGACGTGATGACGTGGTGTAGGCGGGCTTCGAGTTTATCGGCCTGGGGCTGATCGTCGCATTGTCGGATGGCGTTGAGGGGGGTAGTTGCTGTTGTTGTGGCTTGTGCTGAGTGGAGTATGCGGAGGTCCAGAGGGTCTGTGTCGACGCAGGTGAAGCGCCAGTTGGTGAGGAAATGGAGGATTGCGATTTGGGGAGCTGCTGCCAGGATGGGCGAAAGGAAGCGAGGAAATTGCTGAAGAAGGGGCGCTGGGTCGGCATGGCATGCGGTAGGAGACAGGGGTCCTCGAAGATGTGCGCTTCCTCTTTGCACACTTTTCCCCCCGCCTGTCGAAGGTCGGCAGCGCCTCGAATCCTGCGAGTCGACTGTGGCGCTGGTCGAGCCGTCGACGGGATTTCGATGGTGTTCACGGCGGGTAAGAACGCGAGGAGCAACGCAAAGGCGTCTCAAAGCATGTGATATCCTTGCACCGTAGGGGGAGGGGCGGGGGAGGGGCGGGGGAGGGGCGGGGGAGGTAGTGTCGTCGCCCGCTCGATCGTGTTGTGAGGTGAGGAGAATGGTGAAGATAGACAGACAGCAGGTAATCGTTGCTTCCGGGTGGGCTGCTCCGGAATCGGCCGAGGCCGGGGCCCGACGCTCGGAGGTCCTTAGCCGCTTCCGGCAATTTCAGGCGAGGTTGGTCTACAGCATCCGAGGATCCTTCTTTGCCTCTTTTCCACTCGAGCCAAGCTGCCTCGAAAGTCAGTGACTCCGGCCGAGACCGCGCTCACTAGATTATTTAATTGGCAAGCACAGCAACATCATACGCAACCTCAGAACAACTCATTTGCATACTGGAGATCCAGGGCCTTCAATCGGTGTACGCGGCGGCAGTCTTCTCCAGGTGTCCAACGGAAGTGTAGCAACGACGAGGTTGAAAGAGTTTCAATGGCTGAACGGCCTACCGCAACTCCCCCAGGATGTAGCATCAACAAGCCCGTCTTCAACTCTCCGGCGGACTGCCATTTCCACCCGACTCTTCCACCACCGCGCTCGGGTTCGCCGCGGCTTGGCTTTGAGGGGCGTCTCACAGCCGACTCGCCGTTCGGCAACGTGGGCGAACGGAGGGCATAATGACCCAGTACTTAGGCCTGCTCGGCCTGTAGATATTGATCCTCGGCTCAATGGAGCCTACGAAGCCCCTCTACCATTCGCGAGTCCAGAGACAGCACGGGCAAGATGACGGCTTCCCTCGAAAAATTACTGTCGACTCTCCTCTCCCAATGAAAAAGAGGAGTTAGGCCTGAATACTGCTGTGATTCGCTCCTGTTTTGGTGAACGTGAAATAGGGAACCTCTCACCAACCCTCGAAACTGCTGGCAATCAGATCCACAAGGACTTGGACCCCAAGGTGCCAGCATCCGTCTGCCTACATCAATCAACAAGACAATAGCAAAGGATCGACGCCGACTCTCGGCTCAAAGAAAGATATATAACTTGCAAGGATGGAATTCAGCGCATTCTCGGCGCTAGTGGTAAGTATGTTTCTACTTCAAAAGACGATCTGCTTCTAACCCCCCTCGAGCTCTCTCAACTCGCTGAGAGTTCTTCTCCCGCCTCTCCATTCAGTTGCTGTATCTCTGGCTTATCTCCTTCCGAAGTACTTTTCCGCTGTTGGAGCACCGTGTCGACCATTGCCAGAGGACTCAGTCATATAGTCCGTCTCGCTTTGCGCATCATGACTTCCACCCAAGTTCTTGGCCCTGCATGGCTGTCTGGGATCTCGCTTCGAGCGGTAAGAAGGCGCCGGGGTCTGAATACCAGCCCTCGACGATCCCCCAAAACCATCGTCAAACGGCGAGCCGCGCGGATGACGCCCTAGTTCGATGTTATCATCACGATGGGTGTGGCCAGCTCCGCCACGGCGCTCCTCATACCTGGCTGTTTTCTTTGATTTGGCGTAGGATTTTTTGTGCGAGCTTTTCGCCCAGCACCAGATGACAGAGAAGAAAAGGATGGACCCGATGATGATCGCGGGAATCACGATCGCGGCAGCAGGGCCTTCTAAAGCGCCCCGACGGTGGAGGGTCGAGGCCGGCTCAGCGCGAGCGTGGAGGGGCTGGGAGTAGTAGCTGGAAGTGTGCATCGCACTCAGTATCGCCGGCATCGTGAAGGTGGATTCGCTTTGGCACGTCGTCGAAGAATTCCGCGGATAGGGATTTCGACCGGGTCAGCAAGCCTGCCTGCTGGTGATCAAATTGTGCTTCCGTGCGTGTGCTTTGGAAGACGTGAGACGAGTTGAGCTGCGAAACTTCAACAGTGAGGGCTGACCGCGATTATATACTACGGCAGCATGTGTGCTGCGACACTTCACCAAGCCATGGCGGGTGTGTCATGTAGTCCATTGTAGTGAATGCTTTGTATGCCGAAGTGTTTCTTTGGCAAGGAACAAATCATTGTTGTTCGACCCGAGAATTTCACGGGAGGCTGAGGCCTGGATGAGCTGGACCAAGACGTGCATTGTAGCAATCGTGATTCACATGACTCAAGGGACAAGGACAAAGGGCAGACTTGTGTGCGTTTGTCTCGCCTCTGCAGTGGTGCAGGGCGTTACGTGTTGAGTGATGGGTTGAGGTGCGAAGCAAGAAGATCAGCGCCGTCCCTCGCGAGTATGAAGAGTGACAGCGTTCCTTGGGCCGTGACGGCAACATGAAGGCTCTGTTGAGCAGCTTACAGAGCTACCAAAGACGTGAAAAGGTAGACCACACGCAGTATTGCTTGATGTAGCAACCCAAAGTGCAAACCGCCGCGCGGCGAGCCCTGAGACAATGCACGTGACCGCGCGTGCTGCTTGGCTTCGGCCCTGCAGCGCTAGTCGGGATCTAAACGCCGATAGCGCCGCCTCGAGGACCGCCCGACATCACTACCGCCAGCGTGTAGACAGCGACTCTTCCTGCTCACAACGTCCCTTTCACCTCTCCGGCCCCTCGCACGGTCATGTGCCGGCGTCCCCTCTTATTCTTCAGTGTCTAGAGTCCGCCACTGCTCGCACCATCACGAAACAGCAAGGATCCACGACTGCCACGAGACGCACCGCAGGCCTTTGCGAAACCACGCGGGCGGCAATTGTATTGTATGCACAAACAGCAAAGGCGAGGCACAAGGAGCACGCGGTTTTGCACGAGTGCTGAGACTCAAGGTACGCCAGCTCGTCCGTGCGGCTTGATTTGCGTTAGCAGAGGCAGAATCTGCGCGATCCCCTCAAGTGCATCGACCCTGCATTCACCGCCAAAGCTGACAACTACAAGCCAGCCAACAAGCTGTTGGGTTTGCTCAGCTAGATGGATGTGCCACCGCCGGTGCCGCCCAAAGACGCACGTTACACCGCTCCAATGGAGATCGACTCCCCATCTCATGCTCGCCCGGGCAGCTCCAAGCGCAAGCGCGAAGCCAGTTGGTCTGACCTCTACGATGTCCAAGACTGCCGCCTAGCCGCCGCAGACCCCGAACAGCACACCCCGAAGCGCAACCGCTCTCACGCACGTCAAAGCGCAACAGAGGTGTCTGATGAGACACCGTCAGCGGCACAGCGCAGCGTGAGAAGAAAGAAAGGATCAAGGAACCTGTCCCACCTGAATCTGCGGTACACCGCTGAAGAGCAAGAAGCAGGGTCGAGGGAGTCGCAACAAGCACAAGAGTCTCCGGTGCGGGGATCCCGCTTTCAAGAAGGCAGTCTGACCGACAAGCCGAGCGAGAGGCCGCCGAGCGTTTTTCTGAAGATGCAGCGGACAGACAGTGGAAACATGGAAAGGGTCGAGCAACTCATGTCCGACTACCAAGACGGACGGGCCACTCAGGAGTACTCGGTCGAGCCTTCCGTGAAGCAAAATATGGCAGGGTCACCAGACGCCGGAAACAATATCCAGCACAGACAAGAGGGGTCCACAGGCTTCTTCAAGTTTGGCCGCCAGATTGTATCCGGATTCCACCCGATGAATCTGTGGAATAAGATGTGGAGCGACACTAGGGACGAGATGGCCCGGGAGGCTGCTGCGGAGGCGGAAAGGAAGGCCAGGCTGAAAGCCGAGGCCGAAACGAAGTACGCGCAGATGAAGCAAGCGGGCCAGCTGGGTCTTCAGCCCATCGGGAATCTAGCAAAGCGAACCATGGGTGACAATGCCACTCCAAGAGACTCTGCCATCACTCTGCCCCCTCTCGATCACCAGCGAAACGCTTCGAACACATCGCAGGTCGAGCCTCACAAAGCGGATAACAAACAGCACATGAATGAACTTGCAGGTGCCAAAACCACCAAGACCCTCAAGTCTCGCCTTCACTTGAAGAAGCCGTCACTCAGTAATCTCAAGGGCGATCTGAAGCGTGTCAAGTCAGACTTGAACCTCGGTTCAAGCACTGGGAAGCGCGAATCAACATCCTCCTTGTCTCCGGTCAAGACAGACCTTGACAGTTCAGTGCTCAGGCAATCGCACTCGAAGTTCGATCTGAAGAAACAAAGCAAGCTCACCAAGCGTGTGAGCGACTTGGAGATCAAGCTGCACCTTGCGAGACAAGAGCTCGACGACGCGCTCGTGGAAGCCTCTCCCTTGCCAAAGCTGATCGGCAAGCACGAACGTTTCACGCCCAACTCCACCATCAGGAAGGCAAGATACATTCCAGACAAACTACCAAGTCTACCCAGTGAGCGGATACTGATGGCCCAGCGAGGCTTCAGTAGTGAGGATATGAACGATCACCAGACCGAGTTTCAGCCGGATCACAGCCAAGCGTCTAACATCTCCGGTCTGAGTGAGGGTGCCGGTCACGATATCGTGAAAGCTCAGCCAAGGAAGCAGTATCCTACACGTGCATCGGACCTCTTCAACCTCGACAACAACAACATCGAGGGGCTGGATACCACAGACTCCAATATGGAACACTCTCAGAGCGCACAGCCTCAAACTGCTGAGAAGGCATCCGAATTGACTCAGCTCACAAGTGAGTCCGGTGAAAGTATGGAGGCCCAGAGCGTCGCGGATGGCCCAGGTGACCCCGCGGGGCCGACCAGAAGATCTAACTACGGGCCTCTCGACGCCAAACTAAAGGCACTGGACAAAAATGTGAGGACAGCCCGCAAGTCCACCAGAAGCAAAAAGAGGAAGTCTGGAGTGGACATGGATCAGAAGCCATTCAAGCCTGGCCAGGAGTCGGACGACGACGCCGAATGGGATCAGGCGGAACAGACGCCGCGAAAGAAGCGCAAGTCCACGGGCTCGAAGAACGACAGCCCGCAGACGAAGCGATCTAGCCGCTTGCCCAAAGCTGTGAAGCGGACTTCCAAGGATAACATCAAGCCATCAAAGGCAAGTGAGCTGGAAAATTCGCCACAGAATCACGATCAGGGCGCGGGAAGTGAAGCGCCAATCCCTTTCCGCCGAGAGACGAACAATCACTTCACTGAGGTCGAACGGCCTGAGATTGAAAACACTGCAATTGAGACCTCTACGGCCCGCCTGAGCAAAGACTCAGCCGAACTCCTCGACCCTGTCTACGAAGAGGAGGAAGCTTCCTTCAGCATCCCTGTCAACAGCTCGCCTTCCAAGCCCACTGCAACCGCCACACCAGCTCGCTACAACCGCGGCTCCGCCACTCCGAGTAAGCAGGCGTCTGCAGAGCAGACAGCCGAGGAGGAGCTCCTGACACGTGCGGCCGAGGCTGCTCAGGGACATCAAGGGAGGAGAATGAGTCGAGGTGGGAGTCCTGGCAAGCGGGCCTTCAATCGGGTGGAAGAGGTTGAGGAGACCTTCAGCATTGAGCCAGGGGTTGGGGGAGTTCCGCAACTGCCGGAGCGCGCGCACGGGGTTGAAGCGACCCAGCGCGACGCTGAGCAAGCGATGAGCAGGGCTGGCGCGGAGGGAGAGAGCAGAGGCGAGGGGTTCGACTGGCCTGAAGATTGCTTCTGAGATGGCGGCGTTGAAGCCTGACCGAGAGGCCCAGAGTCTCCTTTCACCATCATCGCATGAGACCGTCTGATCTGGAGCACTGGGTTCTCGTTTCCCACAGCGACAGGTGCTTGAGCATTGGGGATTCTCCACTCAGAGTTGGCCTTCCCATGGAGCCTACGTGCTGCATCAGGGATTCTTTTGACAAGCGATCAAGCGAGGGGACGAGCGATCAACGGAAGCTGACATGATTCTTGAGTTTTTATGATTCTCTGTGCTTTGCTTTAATGATACCCCACATCAGCTTGGGTGTTTGGTGTCCATAGGGAAGCAAATAGTACAGAATGGAATACGGCTGTTCACATCAAATAGTGTCCGTTCCCATGCAGATGTTCGCACTGCCCGATCGGCGCCAGTCGTGAATCTTGTAGCATACCCCCTCCATCGCTCCTCACACCACCGGCGCTCCAAAACACACTCCGCCAGTGCTTCTACCATTCCTCATTCCCGTCTCTTGGTCTCATCACTCGTAGCATTCTTGCCCAGACCGCCCAGCACCACGGCCGCACCCCCCCCCCCAACAAGCCAGCTAGTTCGCCAACGTCTGCTGATGAAAGCAAACCTTCCAGCCCTTCTCCTCGCCCTCCCACCGCCAACCCGTCGAACACAGCGCCTCAAACTCGGCGTCGCGCCCCCCCTTCTCCGCCGGCGGCCGCGTCGCCACCGCACGGTAGCTGATCAGCGCTCCCTCGGCCCCGAGCGCCTGCACGTCGATGTCTAGCAGCTCGAACGTCTTCCACGGCACGAAGGCGGGCGAGTGCAGCACGTCGGACACCGAGGGGTCCGACGTCGCTGTCAGTTTCATCCCGAGTGGGAACTGCATGATGCAGTCCGAGGTCACGTAGGACATCATGCCCGCGCCCGACTTTTGGAGCGCGCGCCAGGTCGCTTCTTCGAGGTCGATGATTTCGAGCGCGAGGGGTTTGGGGGCTGCCATGGTGGGGGTGGGAGGTGGGGGTGGGAGGACTGATGCGGGCGGTCGGGGGGAGCGAGCGAGGGTTGGGGTCGCGGGTTGGTTTGAGCAGGGAGGTTTCGAGTGGGGAGCTGGCTACGCGTCGAGGGCGGGCGTGTTGATAAAGATTTGGTCGAGTCTACTGTATGTTTGGGGCTGCAAGTTGCATGCAGTAGTGATGCTTCGCTGTTGGGCAGGAAGCTTGGTGCTGCGGGGGGGTCCTGCTGCGTCACACCGTCCTGAGGCGGCCATACCAGCGTCGATCCGTCAACGGCGACGACTCCAGACGTCAGACTTGCAGGCCTATCCAAGATAGGTCACGAAGGTAGAATGGTGTTTTCACGGGCGGCCAGCAAGTACAGCAGTAGTTGCGAAGCAAACGTAGCATAGTAATCCAAACAGCCTACATTACCTTACATGGACCTCACGTCTACCCAATTCCACCATCCGAGAAAAACTGCCTGACGTCCTCCAATTCCAACAACTTGCAGCTCGTCCCCTCGCAGAGCTGCACCATTTCCTTCTGCCCATCAAGGTCTCTGACGAGCTGGTTCCTGCTCTTCAACCACGCGTCCCGAGACCGGCCACCAACCCTCAAGACAACCAATCCCGGTTTGACGGCGGCCCTGACCATCTCCAACGTGGCATCAACCACCTGCCCCTCTCCGCAGATCGTCAAACTCCTCACCCCCTGTCTCGCCATCAACACGCCCTCCATCATACCGGAGAACAACCCCGCATGCACGCCAATTTCGACCTCAAACGCCCCCACCGTCCTCTCCCCCTTCCGCGTGAACTCCTCCTCCCCCAGCAGCCCACCCAGCATGAAAAGATTCCAGGCACAAACGCCATTCACACTGGGCTCCGCACCGTCCATCCCGTCTTTCACTCTAACCAGTACGTCCTCCTGCCCCTCCGGCGTGGAGAAGAACCCGCCCTTCCCGGCATCCCAGAAGAGCGAGATCTGCGTGCGCTGCAGCGTCTCGGCCCAGCTGAGGTATGCCGAGTCGAAGGTGGCCTGGTACAGCTCCAGCAGCCCGGCGATGAGGAATGCGTAGTCGTCCGCGAAGCCGGTTGTCTCGCCCGGGCCGTCGCGGTACACACGCACAAGCCTTCCAGTTTTGGCTGAGTAGAGATGCTCCTTGATGCAGGCGGCGATTTTCTCTGCCGCAGCAGTGTATGCCGGGTGATCGAGATGGTTGCCTGTACGCGCGAGTCCGAGGATGGCAAGCCCGTTCCAGGAGGTCACGATCTTGTCGTCGAGAGTTGGACGGGGTCGGTGCTGGTCGCGGTGGGCCAGGAGTTTCTTTCTGGCCGTGGAGAGCGTCGACTCGATCGATGATTCCGAGAGTTTGAAAGTGATGGCGAGAGCTGGGACTTCCTGGACGATGTGGAGAGTGTTTCGGCCTTGCAATTCGCCCTCGGGGTCGTGTCCGGGGGAGATGTTGCCAGCGGGCTTGATGCCCCAGTGCGCACAGGCAATTTCGAGCTCTTGAGGCGTCAGGATGCCCTGCAGCTCTGTGTGCGTCCAAACGTAGAAAGCGCCCTCGCGTTTTTGCTTGTCGAGAGCGGTTGGAAGCGAATCGGCGTCTTCCGAGGAGTGGATGGCTCCGAGAGGAGACAGCATTGGTTCCGAGGTAAGGTAGGTAGCGATGTCGTGAGTGGCTGCCTGAAACAAGGGATTCCTGGTAAGGAGATAGGCGTCGAGGTAAACTGGCAAGAGTTGGGCGTTGTCGTAGAGCCTGACTGGGTTTCAGCGAAATGTGTACACCGGTGAAGTGAGAGGGGGAACATACATCTTCTCGAAGTGCGGCAGACTCCAGTCCCGCGTTACTGAGTACCTAGCAAAGCCATGCCCTATTTGATCCTTGATTGCGCCCTTCCACATGTTTGCCAGCGTCTTGACGACCATCGCCTCGGCCTTCTCGCACTCCTCCGCGCCCACCACGTCCTTGACATCGCTCGAATACTTGCCCATTCTGATCAAGTGCCTCAGATGCACCGGGGTCGGGAACTTCGGCGCTCTCCCAAAGCCGCCAAATTCGTGATCGAGCCTCCCCCACCAATGATCAAACGAATCCCCAAACAGATCGAGTTCCAGTCCATCCCCTCCCTTCGATTCGACGCCGTCTCCAAGACTGCCTTCCTGCGCGAACTCTCTCAACCGGCCCACGACCTCTTTGCCACTCTCCCGACACTTCACCTCCTGCTCCTTCCACACCTTGGCGATCTTGACGAGCAGAACCTCGAACCCCCCCTCAAGCGAGCCCTTGGCCAGCCTCTCGCTCTCAGGACCGGGCCAGTACGTCCCCCCGAAGATGGGCTCGAGTTCCGGCGTGATGAAGACGTTGAGCGGCCAGCCGCCGTGACCCGTCGTCGCCTGCAGGAAATCCATGTACTGCCTGTCGACGTCCGGACGCTCCTCGCGGTCGATCTTGACGGGGATGAAGTGCTCGTTCAGCAGCTGCGCGATGCGCGCGTGCGAGAACGACTCGGACGACATGACGTGACACCAGTGGCACGAAGCGTAGCCACTGCTGAGTAGTATCAGACGATTGGTGCGCTTGGCCAGCGCGAAGGTGTCGGCATTCCACAGCTGCCAGGCGGTGGCGTTGGAGGCGTGGGCGCGGATGTAGGGCGACTTGCTGATGAGGCACTGGTTCTCGAGGGAGACGACGCGCGAGGGCGCGTCTTGGTTGGTGTCCATGATGGGGCCGGTGCTGGATGTGCTGTGGCGTGTATTTGGCGTGGCGATATATGAATGTGGTCGGATTCCGAAGACGGTCGCGCAACGTTCGAGTCCAGGGGACACGATGTCGATTGCGTGACAGCCAAGTCCAAATCGATTCTCCGTTGGAACGTGCCGCGTGCAATGGCCGATGTGAGATACTGTAGCCAGATAACGAATCTCACAATCCAGCGTGAGCGCGACTAGCTACCCTTTGAATTAAACATGGCGCCCCGTGGACCCTGGAATGGCGAAAGGCAGAGAGGGCGGCAGCTTGCGTCACGCCCCGCCGAGGTGGAGGCTGTGGAGGTGCGGAGACCCCACTCACTGATAAGGTAAGCCCCCAGATGCGCCGAGCGCCGCCCCCGTCGCTGGTACCCAGCACGTGCGCGCGTGGCCTTCCTGGCTTCGTCGATCGCTTCGACGCGACTGCGACGCGCGGTGGAGAGACATGCTGGAGGCACCGGGGAATCGTTCGGTCGGGCGGCGCGACTGCGAGCCACAGCTGCCCTGAGGTATGATTGCAGCGCAGTGGTATCGACGTGCCAGAGTGGTGGGAAAAGCTTCGACAACGAGGTCCCGAACGACGACACTTCACGCTTCTTCAGTATTGCCAGGTGTGGATTCGACGTGAAGAAGGGATGTGCACTCGACCACAACCGTGTCCACGTCACGTGATCGTTCAATAGGGCCCGTTCACCAGTCACGCGAGATCGCGCGGGCATCACGGATATGACTCAGCTCACCAGCGGCAAGGAGGCAAGGAGGGAGACAGAACGACGAGAAGTGAAATGCTCATGGCACGCATCGTGTATTCATCTCAAAAACCGGAGATCGGTACTGCAAAGCTCGCTTGTGTCCCCATTCCGCCCGCAAAATTCGAAGACGAGGGACGAGATCTGTTCCCTACATGCACACAAGAAGCGAAAGAGAAGGGAGAGAAATTCGCACCGAAGCCACCGTCCGTTGCACCGGCCATCTTGTCAGCTAGCATTGCCCGTCCGACCAGATCTGAGTAGGTTTCGCGAGACACCGTGCGAATGTTATTTGAGAAGCTCAGGTGGGCGAGAAGGATGATCAGCAGGAAGAGAAGCGGTTGTCGACCAGCGCAAAAAGCTTCTCATGTGCGAATAGTCGTCAAACTTGTGCCGAACTGCCACGTTTACTTGGTCACGATGCCATGGTCCCACTGGATGGTGGGGTGGCCTTGGCCAACACCGCACTGCTTGAACTGGCCGTTCATGTTGCCTAAGGAGCATGTCAGTAAAACATCTTCGACCGCAGGATGAAGGTGAACTTACCACGAGCGACGTAGTTGCACACCGTGAAGTAAGGCGGGACATTGCTCATGTCAATGTCACCCACGGTCTCCGGGTCGGCCGTCATGCTGCCATAGGCGCTGCAGTCGAAGGTGTGGCAACCGACGTGGGTGCTGTCGGCCCAGAGCAGCTGCGTGATGTGGCCGAAGTCCTCAAAGTAGCCATCGGGCTCGCAGTAGCACTCGTCCTGGCCCCAGCAAGACGAACCGTCCGGGTTCTTGAACATGTCGAACTCGCCGTTGTAAAACTGGTCAGTGATGACCTTGGTCACTTCGTCCGCGCTGGTACCGGAAGCAATGTTCTGGCCGTAGTTGATGCCGCGCTTGTCCCTGTAATGAGTTAGACAACCCCGCCACTGCTTGAAGAGGCACAATGCTTACATGACGTGTCCGTATCGGCAACTGGAGCCAATCTCCTTGGCAATGTCCGCCAGCTCGTCGTCCCACTCGAGGTCAGCGTTGCTGTGGTTGCGACGGTGGAGGTTGTGGTGGAGAAGGACTCTGTCCTTGTAGGACTCGGCAAGCCCGCCACCGTTGCCGCTGTCCGGCTGGCTCTGGGTGGGCTCAGGCTCGGGAGCCTTCTGGGTGGTCGGCTCGGGCTCCTGCGTGGTCTCCGGCTCGGGCTCGGGCTCGGGAGAGGTGTAGGGAGCGGGCGCAGGCTGCTCAGTCTCCGGCTCGGGGGAGGGAGCAGGAGCAGGCTGAGTGTTGACGTAGGGGTTGGGGTGACCGCGGTGGCCGTTGCCGCCGTGGCCCCAGTGGCCCTTGCTGGGCTTCTTCTCCTGCGTGGGCTGGGCAGCGGCGGCGCCCTCGGTCACGGTCTCGTAGGCGTAGTTGGTGACCACGTTGACCTCCACCGGGGCGTCCTGAGCCTGGTACGCGGCCGGCTGCTTCTGCTCGGGCGTGGGCTCGGCGGCGTCGGCGCCCTGGGTCACGGTGACGTAGGCATGGTTGGTGACCACATTGACTTCGGTCTCGTAAACGACACCGCGCTTCTCGTTAAGAGGCACGGCGATGGCGCCGGCCACGAGGGCGGCTGCGACGATTCCAGCGCGCATTCTGATGGTAGTTGGGAGGTCGAGGTGAGATGAGATTCGTGTTTGGGTTGACTTGTGTTGGATCACGGATCCTCGTTGTTGTAGTCGTACGGTGTGGTAGCTGGACCGAGACGCGTAGGTTAGCACATGTTTGACGCGTGTGAGGCACAATGGCACGGCTGTTCGGTTCCAATGAGCGCAAAGTGAAGGGCATTGGACCGTTTTGACGAGCCATCGTCGCCCGGTATTCCCTGCGGCCAGATCTCGTCACGGAAAGGCACATACCCGGTATCTGGCCTCTCGGAGGTGAATGCAGGTGGATCAAATGAGTGTGGTGCAGCGAGGTGCTGCTAGCAAAGGAAAGACTGTGGTGAGATTTGGGGGTTGAGGAGGCCGGGGCGAGAGTTGTCGATGTGGGCGAGGGCGGGTTATATTGCGATGCTCCGCCGAGTTGGGGGAAGTCGACGCTAGCGGAAGCTAAACGTTCAGGGGCAGCCGCCAACGTTTCAGCACGGGGGAAGGTGCGAACGAGGGCCAGGGAACCCGGGTGGCCGTCAGCGGCGCCCGGAGTCTGGATCGGATATGCAACCTGCAGTCCGTCTGTTGCGAACCCCAACAATCAAATCTGCGGCCTGTCGACGCCGAGGGGGGGCTGCGGATGTTGTGTACCGTTGGCTGCGGGACAAAACGAGATGTGCAGAGGTCGGACGAGACGACGACTGGCCCCACAATGCGGGCTTGGCGCGATTATTTGCGACGACAAAGCACGAGCGGAGGTCGAGGAGTGACGAGGGCACGAGGAGGCGGAGGACAGCAGGTCCCGTGGGCTTTCAATAAATTGTTCTCCAAGACATGTGCGTTCCTTGCCCGTCATGGCAACCAGCGAGGAATGCTGCTGCCGCTACTCTATCTCGAGGACCAGCGTGAGCGACGCACCGCTGCTGTGCCCGGGACTCCCAAGACTCCCTGTTCTCCGACGCCCTTGCCCGTCCAAGACACGTCCAACTCTCTCCCTCCGTTGTGAAGGCCTTAAGTTTGGACAAGGCGCAGCCCGGCAAGGCAATGCGTTGTGACACACGGTGTTTGCCCGACCACGTCCCCACCTCAGTCTCGAACGTGGGAGAAGACGGATGGTCGATCGGGATCGTCTCATCCTACGCTCGCCCCCGAGCTCCAGACAGGCCTTCATCTCAGGTGATCTCCACGCAAGCACCGCAGACACGGGGAGCGGCTACGTGAGATTGCAGGTGGGCGGGCGGGAACAGAGTTTTGATTGTAGGGTGCGCAGTAGCGCTCGATCTCCTTTCAGCTTCATCTTTCCCTCGCAAGGATAAGGTAAGGCTCACAAGGTTATCACACACCTCTTACCTCTGATACGATCTCGTTCGTCTTGAGCCCGAGAAAGAAAGCACGCGGATGCCCGCCATGCCCGCTGATCAACATCAAGAGCGGCGGTGCCGAGACGGGCGGCGCCAAAAGGCCAAGAACGGCCATTCCAGGAGGTCAATAATATTGTTATTGGAGAGCATCGGCGCCGACGAGCCAGGACGGAACTGCGGTACTAGCGAGTGCACGGCAGCGTGCGCAGTGGTTGTAAGTCTGCGCGGTGGACGAGGTGATGTCGTGAGGTTGAAGTCGTCTGGGTCGACCATGCTAATTATGTGCGTCTACGCCGCTCGTTCGCAGCGGCTCCCAATTATCGGTACGTACAAATTTTCCCAGGTGAGGCACAGTAGGCACAGTGTGTGGCACAAACGGCAATGGAACTTGGGATTGCGCCCAGGCGTCTGTGCCCCTGATCTCACGTGATGCGCCGTTCTCTTCCCCGATCTCTCGCCGAAACCCAGGCTTGCCAGCTCGCCCCACGCATTCGCTGCGGCGGTTCATCAGCCGTGCCGCCTCATCTCTCCTGCGACGAATCGTCTCCAGGGACCCGGCTCCTACCTGGCCCTTCCGATACACCCAGACTCCTCTCGAGACATCTTCCAGGGAAGAGACGTGCGAGTTCTTCGTCCCTACCGCCCATTTTCCCCCTCAAATTTGCCGCATCTGCTGTGACACGGTGAGCAACAGCAGTCGCCCAATGGTCCGCCTACGACGTACCGCCTTCTCTGACGCCCCTGCCGCATTGATCTGCTGATGTTAGATACGCACGTGGGGCGACGACCAGCACCTCACTCCGTCAAATGGAACATTATCATCGGGAGCGATGCCGCAACCATGAGCAAGAATGGCGCTTGAAAGGCTGCTGACCGAGTCGTTGTTTCTGCGGCTTCCACCAGGGGCGCCTACGCAAGCCTCTTAAGCAGGTTGAAGGGCCGAGATGCGCAGAGGAGATGCACGCATGTCCCTGAACGGACAGGCTCAGCACGTAGACGCCTGCGCGCGCCCGACTGACACATAAGCTGGTGCGGTCGAGGCTGCAGGTGCGCGAGTGTGTCACCCACCGCGGTTTGCAGGACAGCGGGGCGTCGCCGTACTCCTTCAAAGTCGTGGCTGGAGTTTGGATGTAAAGCACGCTCTCTCCAGGCCCAATCGAATTATCGTGTCGCCTGAGACCACATGTCCCAAAGACGCCGTCGCCCACGCACTGCCCATCGAAAGAAGACTGATTAGGTATTCGCACAACCGAATGCCGGCGCCTTCGACTTTCAGGTCGTGCTCGCCCGTTGCCAGCACGCCTGTAAGGCAAGGTAGATGCCACATACATACCAGCGCGTGCATCTTCGTCTCAGTTCCCGTATAGCGTACCTTGCTTGCGTTTCTGCAACCCTCTCTACAAGAGTTTCAAAATAGTACAGACGCGCGCGGTAACCAGACTGCCCATCTACACGTCCTCCTCGTCGCATTGCTCGAGTGTGTTTTGACGGCATTGTTCCAGCTGATTGCGCCAGCTGATTGGCTGGCCGGACGTGGCAGCTAGTGGAGGAACCTCGGAAGCCCTTATAAGCATATCTCAGGCGCGAACCCTCGATTTAAGCATAATCACCGGCAGGAGAGTTGAGATCATGTAGAATTATTGAAGAAACACGACTTTGTTCGTGAAATCGCAGGAGCTACTTTTGATCTATGGTATCAACCGTTCCTCTCGACCCCGGTCGCGTGATCATGAACGCTACATCCCATCATCCCCTCATCCCGACATGACTTGCTGCAGCGCGGCTTTCCCCTGTGCATCGAGCTTCTGATCCACGAACTGTCCAATCCTACCGTTGTGCCGCTGGTCCGCCTCCTTCAGCACGTCGCCCACCCACTTCTTGACATCTTGGACCTCAGGCCAAGGGTCTCTGGGGGCATGTTTGCATGTGTTCAGCTGCGTGAACGCGGCCCCGAAGCCTAACTCGTCCACATCGCGGTCTTCTATCATGCTGTCGTCCGCCGCCATGGGGAGAGGCGGGTTGATGAGAAGCTGCAAAAGCGCTTGGCAGGTGATCGTCCAGCCCTTCTTGGAGTACCGGTCGACGAAGGCTTGAGAGTCAGCCAGCGTGCGGGTGAGCGAAATAACAGCCGTCTTGCGGTCGTGAGGCCGGCTCAGCTTTTGCGTCTCCGGAAGGATGATGGTGATGTAGAGATGCGTAAAGACGTCTTTCTGCACTTCGTCGGCCATGGCGATGAAGACATCCGGCCCGAGACCCTTGTCTATAGAGGCGGAGAAGAGGTGATAGAAGCGCACGAAGCGCAGAGTGAAGGTCTCGGTCTTGCTGGCAGAAAGGCGGGTGAACATGATGTGCAGCATACGTGCCCAGTAGTTCGTCAGGGCTGAGGGGGGGAAGCTCGTGATGATTGTCTCGATGAGATCCATGCCGTGGGTTTCGTATGCTTTGGTGCTAACAAGCTTTTGGAAAATGATGAGCACAGCGTCGGTCTGACCGGATGCAGCGATGTGTTCGGCGCCACGGGTAAGCATAGCGATGAGCAAACGGGCCAGCGCCGGCACGTTGCCCTTGACCTTCCACATTTCGGGGTCGAGTATTCCGCTGGGCTGCAAAAGACCCTGAAAGTTAGTCGACAAAGGTCCATCTGGCTGGATATCAACCAAAGCTGCCAAAAGCTGGAAGATGTATGGAGTAAATTCTTCCACGTTGCTCTTGAGGACTT
Organism: Aeminium ludgeri; assembly: GCA_004216415.1. NCBI lineage: Eukaryota > Fungi > Ascomycota > Dothideomycetes > Mycosphaerellales > Aeminiaceae > Aeminium > Aeminium ludgeri. The sequence goes on from SGQK01000015.1 coordinate 240,719, forward strand.
CCACGAACTCCGGAAACAGAGCCGCCTCCATCTTCTGTGGTTGGACAGACCCGCCGTATCGAATGAGCGCACCCAACGATTCGAAGTGGTAGTAGTAGAAGACCGGATTCGAGGGGTTGTGTCGGATCACTTTCGTGACCATTACAAGGTTTGTGAGCACCAAATCCATGACCGAAACCACTTCTTCGCGCATGACAAGCAAGACTCGCATCACGCATTTCATGAGGAACTCGTTCTCTTGGACCTTCTCTGGCTTTGTGTCTCTGGTCATGAGCTTAAACAGATGTTGCAGCAGCTTTGGTGCTAGCGACACGATTCTCTCACGGGGAATGATCGGCTGTCGATGTTCGTTGGTGAGATATAGTGCGCGGTCCACAGCAATTGTGGCGTAAGTGTAGACGACGTAGTTCGAAGACTCGAAGTGCTCGACCAGAAGAGGGAACGCCCCCTGCCAGTACTCCTGCGAGAGAATGCTGCGGAAGTCGTAAAGGTATTTGATGGCGCCGACTTTGAGAAGTGGCTGGGCATTGCGATCTGCGAGACTTTCCGCCACGTGCTTCTGGAAGAAGTCCAGGACATCCACGTTGGGGTTGACGCTCAAAACACCCTTGGCGGCTGTTGATTGACCTTTGGCGCCTATCGAGGTGAAAAGATGGACAGCAGTGTCTTTGGCTTTCCAGTTGCTTGCCCGATCCTTGGAATATTCGACAAGAAAGTGGTCCACGTAGCGCATGACAACATCCGTGACAGGCTTCTCGAACTGTTCCATGAGAGTTTTGAGAAATTTGGTAGCTGCGCGTCGCCTAGTGTCCTCGTCTGAACCTTCGAGGTTCCTTCTGATGAACTCAATCGGCTCATCCTCGAACATCTCCACATCAGAATCGCGCAACGAGAGATTTGGGATCACGACCTTCTCTGTGACTTGCCCTTGAACGTCTGGGTTGTTGAAGTTCTGTGCATGCTCTGGAATACTTGCCACGCTCGTCAGGAACTCAAGGGCGCGGCTCACTACCAAGTCATACTTGGTCTGAGGGCCAACGGCAGTGAGCATGTTCCAGGAGCTTCCAACGAACTGCACGAGGTGCGCTCTGAAATCTTCCTCGTACTTCTTCGTGTACAGCACCAGAATCTTGAAGACGTCTGCTCTCATGTGTTCCAAGGGCCCAGGCTCGTCCTCATCGTCGGTCTCCAAAAGTGGGTTCTCGTACGTGAGGTATTTGTGCAGAAGAGTGGAGATGGCCGCCAAGTCGTCCTCGAATGGCATCTCGTGCGTCGAAAGATCATAAACGAGCTTGAGTATGAGATCGAGCGTGCGGATGTGCGCCTTGAGTGCTTCGCCGTTGCTTTGATTCTCCGTGACGACCCTGTCAGTTCCTTGCCACAGGGACAAAAATGGTGCCCGGAAGTTCTCCAGAACGTGGTTGATTTCGGTGTAAAGCTCGTCGGATCGATACAGCGGCTCCCATCTCTTGAAGATCGAATGAGCGACCTGCAGCACGCCGTTGTTGACAGCCGCATTCCCGGGCTCCATCCGCTTGACCAAGTCTTGAACCAGTGTACTCCAGCGCAGCCAAAAATCACTGTCGGCAATGGCGCTTATGGCTTCGCCGATCTGGGCTTGAATGACTGGCGGCACGTCCACCATGATCCCCACCAGCTCCGCCTTGATCGCTTCTACCTCTTTCTCGGGGAACTTGTGGTTTCCATCCTCGTCGGTCCAGTTGCGCCTCACGTAGTTCTTGAAGAAGACTGCCGCGGCCAGTCGGGTGTTGCTGTTGAACTGCCCATTCGCAGCGATTGTCAGAAGGGATATTGAGAAGCCTTCCTTTCCTTCCTGCTGTTTGAGGTTGTTCTCGGCTACAACAGACTGTCAGCTCACACGATTCCCCGACAATTGCGCTGCGAGCAGCACGAGCAGTACTTACCCTGTTTGCTCTGGCGGGGATCTAGACTAGCCTCCAGAAGGCCAGAGACGGCCTGGATGTCCAGATCTATTGACATGTTGGCGGTCCGAACAGCTTTTGAAGGTTGCCTGTGGAGCCAGGCTCGTCGGTGACGGTATGTTCAAGAAAGAGCGCGAGGGTGAGAGGGCTGGATAAACAAAAGGTCAAAAAAGCACTCAGTCGTTGCTGGTCTCAGAAGCTTGGACTTCACTTTTAGAAGCCCGGGCGGGCAGCGGGCGCCAAAATGGAACATCGTGCCATGACGTCTCTGCAGCGGGCCGTCGCGCGGCCCCCAGGGCAGGAGGCAGCTGTCGCTTCGACCTCACGTTCACCTTCTTAAGTCCGGCTTGTCCGAGTCTCAGCTGCTTCCTTTGGTTCACCACCGCGCGCACTGCCTTCTTGCGCCGCCACATGTGTCTCACGCCTAGTTCAGCATCTCCGCACAGGAACAGAGCACTTTACTACAACATGATGTAGCAGCAAGGAATCTCCGACCATCGCAACATCCACCATGGCGTCCACCAACTACGCACGTCTGCGAGAGCAGACTCTCGTCTCGCATGAAGATGAGGAGGCGGTGACCGTCAACACGAGAGCACTGATCGACAAGGTGCTCGCACGCTACTCCGGAGAATGGACGACCCTGCGAGAACTCATCCAGAACGCAGCGGACGCGCAAACCTCTAAAGTCACCATACGATTCGAAACCCTGCCTTCCGCCACCGTCCCTCTGCCCCAGACTCAGGACCCCAGCGAGCATCTCAAGCATGTTCTGCTTCACCACACGATCAAAACATTACTCGTCACAAATGACGGCGAGCAGTTCAAAGAGACGGATTGGCAGAGACTAAAGAGGATCGCGGAGGGCAATCCAGATGAGACGAAGATTGGTGCTTTTGGCGTGGGATTTTACAGTGTGTTCGCCGACTGCGAATCTCCCTTTGTCAGCTCGGGACAGAGCTCCATGGCATTCTACTGGAAAAAGGACAGCCTCTTCACGCGACGAGGGAAGCTCCCGGACGGCCAGGCCACAAAAGGTACTACCTTCCTGCTTGATTACCGCAACCAGAGCACGCCTGTGCCTTCACTACTGAGCTTGTGCCAGTTCCTTGCCACTAGCTTGACGTTTGTGGGCCTCGAGTGCATAGAGTTGTACCTGGACGACTGGAACATCATGAAGTTGACAAAGAAGATGGCACCGGGGGTCAACGTCAGCATACCGAAAGATGTCAACCCAAAAACGAGAGATGGCCTGATGAAGATCATGGACGTCGAGTATCAGAATGCGCAGATCGACGCGCAGTGGATGAATGTCGTCGGATGGAATCGGACTTTACCACAGCCAGTGGACACCTCTGCGCAGAGCCAGAACGATGCCTCTTCGGGCTCTCTTCGAGGCTGGTTCGCGAAGTTGACTAGCGGCGCAACTTCGGCCACCAGTGCGGCATCTCAGAGAGCAAGAAAGGAAGAGGACGCACTTCAGCGAACGCTGATAGAGAACTTGGCCGGATTCAGTACTGCGACCGTATTCCTGCGCATCAGTACGGTCAGTGTTCAGACCTATGTGAGCAAGCAGTTGTCTCAAGAGCTTGAGCGGGCGACCAAAAAGCCGCCACCGAAACATACCCGCATTGCCATCCTCACATCCTCACACGACGAGAGCTCTGCGTCACTCTCCAGTGTATCAGGGGCAGGATCCAAAAAGGCCAGCGAGATCTTCAATTCCGTTCTGCCCACGAAGAATGGCAAGATCTTTATTGGGTTTCCGACAGCCCAGACCACCGGCCTGCTCGCGCACATCTCCGCACCATCGGTTATCCCAACAGTCGAGCGCGAGAGTATAGATCTCAACGCCCGCTACGTTCGTGATTGGAACATTGAAATGCTGCGTGTTGCTGGCATCGCCTGTCGGATAGCTTACGCTGGCGAGATGGCCGAGTTGAGAACGACACTCGAACGCAACATGACTACGAGCGGCAACAAGAAGGTCACAAAAGCGAGTGTTGATGCCGTGATGCCTTCCGCCATCCACACGTACCGTCAATATAGCTACGGAGAGTCAACGCCTTCAATGAAAGTTGGAGAATACATTGAGGAGGCCTTCTGGATGTGCAATCAAAAAGCGAGCATCGACGTGCTTTCTTCGCGTGGCGTTCTGCCAAGCCAGCAAGTGCGCGTTGCGACCGAAGACTTGACATTCGTTGAAGGCATTCCCGTCGTGCCGGACGAGCTGATGTTGAAAGCCAATGACTTCCTAACCAAACTCCGAGATTTTGGACTGCTTTCGGACATCACAACCAGCGACATCAAGAAGGAGCTCGAAGCTCAGGCCCTTTCGGAAGCGCAGGTCACCGAGCTGATCAAATGGGCATGCATGAAGGTTTCCCGAGGCGACTTCGATGCTAGCGTTGTGCAGACTCTTTTTGACGGCACTGTTGCGGGTGTCGACGAGGAGCACGCCAAAATCTCCTCGAGCCCAGTGATTCAATTGGGTCAGATCAAAACTTTTGTAAATGTTGCCAAGATCCCTGCCGAGATGCCCACGCCACCGCAAACGATCCCGTTCCGGCTCACTAAGAGCCTCTCACCTGGCCAGCTGCAGTCAATAGGGTGGGAGGAGGTACAAATCGTTCCATGGCTCCGATGGGTGATTGAGAGCGATGGAAAAGGCTTCGGCCCCGGCCAAAGTCTGACCACAACGCCCGCCGTGGCTGTCCAAGTTCTGCCAATCATTTCGAAAGCATGGGAAGGGCTGTCCCAATCCTCCAAGCAGACGGTGGTGGAGCTGCTCGTGCCGAGGACTGCAATTCCGACGAAACTCGGCATGCGCACCCCGGCGCAGTCGTACTTTGCTAGCGTGAAGCTCTTCGACGACTTGCCCACTATCCATGGACTGCAGGGCGTCAAGGAGAAATTCCTTGGTGCTCTCGGAGTGAGAAAGACGGTCGAGTTGAACGTCGTGTTCGATAGGCTGATGGCCAAATCCACCAGTCCGACAGCTGAGGATGGCAAGTGGAGTCACGTCGACTTGATCAGGTACCTTGTCAGCGTCAAGGACGACATTCCGGCCGAGGATATAAAGAGACTGCGCAACACACCGATTTGCACGGCCGAGACGACGTCTGCAGACCAAGACCACAAAGGCAAGCTCTATCGTGTCTCGGGATTGTACGAGCCAGGCGATGCGATTCGTAAGCTCGATTTGCCTGTGCTTCAATGGCCCGGTCAATACCGCGCCGCGAGTCCAGAGGGACGATTCCTCAAGTTACTCGGTATTCAGCTGTTCCCCGGTGTGCCAGAGCTGGTTGAGATCCTCAGCAAAGCGCCTATCAACAGCGAACTTCAGCGGACTGCTATCGACTACTGGGTCGTGAACAACTTCCACAACGGCTACAATCGCTTTCCCGTCGCGTCTATCGACAAAGCATTCCTGCCAGTTCAGTCACTTCCCGGCGAAGGAAAAAACCTCGTGGCAAAGCCTTCACAATGCTATGCCAACCCCAAGGCAGACGTCTTGCGCTTCAGAATCTTGCAAGAGAACCTGCGGCCACACCATGCGACTTTCGGCGTGAGCCTTGACCCACCAATCGAAGTTTGTGCCGAGAGATTGATCAAAGCCCCACCCGCGGATAAAGCAAGCGCCAGAGTCTTGTACACGTATTTCGCTGGTCGTCTGAACGAGATCGGGCCAAACGGCAAATTGGCAGAGAGACTTGGAGAGGCCCCAATTATCCCTGTGGAAGACCGCTCTGCCAGTGAAAAAAGATCCAACGTCCGCTTTGTCACGCCTCGTTCATGCTTCATTGGCGACGGCTCGTCATATGGCGACATCTTTGATTTCGTGAACTTCGAAGACGAAGCCAACACGTTTCTATTGAGGATTGGCAGCAAGCATGAGCCAAGCGCCGCCGAGATTGCCGCCATGCTGGTGCGCCAGCCCGCGCGCTTGCTGCAGACGCTCGGCCACGAGAAATACCTTCAGGTGCTGCGCAAAATTGCGGACAGCGCGACGACTTTGAAAAAAGACAAGGGGCTGTGGCAGCAACTCAAGACGTCTCCATGTTTGCTTGCCGAGAGGCAGGTGACCAAGACGGTGCCGATAGAGGGAGAAAAGATCCGCGACCTGGAGGATGAGGAGATGACGATCAAAGAATATTCGCTTGCCGCGACCTCTGGCATGGTCTTGCTGGATGATTTCGCTGCGTACAGACTCTTCCAGGATCATTTACTTGTCGCACCCCAAGAGGAGACTCTGGAAGGGTTATACTCTTCACTCAACACCCCTTGGCTGAGCGGCTTGATCGAGGACGACCAACGCATGGGCAGCACTCTTCGCGATCAGACTTCGGCGCAACGCCTGCAAAAGCTTGTCATTGAGCGCTGTCGTTTGTTCCTGCACGATCACACCGCGGACGTCATGAGGCATGACGCCAAGTGGCTCGAGCAGAACTTGACGGTGAGGGCAACCGAATTTCTGCAAGTCACGCGGAGGTTGAAAGGCTATCGCATGCAGTTCATTGAGAAGCGCACGGCCGCACTCCATCGTGAAACAAAGCGCGACGCTGTTCTGTTCATCACAGCACAACCAGACCTGTATGAAGTCAGTCGAGCAATCATGTCGCTGCTGCTCAAGCGGCCGAAACAACAGGACTACCTGGCGTTGGAGATCTTGATGGAAAGTGATCTGAGGAGGCTGAAGACGAAGGGATACAACGTCGATCGAATTTTGCGACAGAAGGCCGCCGAGTCACGGGTCGCAGAGAGTGAACGACAAAAACGCCAGGACGAGCAGAAGAGACTGCTGGAGGAAGAGACCAAGGCAAAGGGCCAAGTTGCCCCGCCCCAGGCGCTGCCAGATCGTCCGCTTGTTGCAAATGGAGCTCCATTTGGAGCTCCTGAGCAGCAGCAGTCGCAACAGCAATTGGAGACGCAAGAGAGCACACCCGACAAGCCGCTCGCCATGCCGGGCGCTTTTGCCGATTCCCCCCCACAGACCAGTTCGAAAGCCAGCAAGCGACCAAGCATATTCAGTTCTATCACTAAGCACTTCAACACCAATCAAGGCACTACTGCCGCCCAGCAGCAAATGCAGAACATGCTGGGCGGCAACGGCTCCGACGCTCCCCCGCCATACCAACCCCGCGACCCCAACGGTGGTAAATCACTCGGCCCCGGCACCGAGCAGGTCAGCTCTCCAAAGGCCCTGAACCAAAACCTCGAATCGGCGGTGCGAGCTTCTCGCCCCTACGATTCCACCAACCTCTTCTCTGCTCCGCAAACCAACACGATAAAAGAGACGCCCTCCTACTGCGACAAAAAGCCCGGCCAGGACCTCACCTCCATCGCCGAGCTGCAATCCGGCATCAAGCTCTTCCTCCCACGCGAGCATCCTGACCCAAACGGATTCCTCGCCGAACACCGCGGCAGCCTCTCCACCTTCGCGCCCTTGCTGGTTGAGCTCGCCACGCTCTTCGCCCTGCCGCCCGCCACGGTGAACGTCTTCCACGACTCGGCCGGCGGCACCATCGCGTTCAACCTCAACGGCGCGCTGTTCTGCAACCTGCGCTACTTCGAGCAGCTGCACGTGTCCGGCCTCGACACGCCCGAGGGCCGCGTCGACGCCGGCGTCTACTGGTGGATCACGCTGTGCCATGAGCTGGCGCACAATCTCGTCGGCGAGCATAGCGCGCAGCACAGCTACTACACCGAGAGCTTTGCGGTGCAATACTTTGGGAAGATGGTCTGGTGGGCCTCCAGGCTGGGTGGCTCGGGACAGCGAACGATCGAGGGCTGAATGCAGGTCGGATGCGGGGTTTGTTGGTGGCGAATGGCATTTGTGTGGCGTTTGGACAGCATTCTGCAAGGGCGACGCCTTCTGGAGAGGTTGGCGGGTCTGGTGGTGTACGGCTCGAACGATGAAGATATACCCTTAGACCTTGTAGCATACTCATAGCGCTTTCGAGATGCTTATAGACTACACCTCGTCCGGACCCGACATCGAAGTATCTGCTGCAAGTCCACACCACCGACGTTGTTTCAAGTAGTACATACTGTAGCCGCCGGAGTAAGGATGCGCTAGTCTAAGAGTGGCAGGCCACATCACTCTGTACCTGCCAAGGCGGGGTTTAATTAGCACCGGCGCCTGCATCGTTGCGAGATGCCGACCTCACTACATACTGCGTCCTACTGCCGATAGCCCTCGCAGGCATTGTCATGCACGCTGAGAACATGGCTCGAGCATGGCTCGGTGCTGCCGGCTGTGATTGCTCGCGGAGCACTCGATCCCCCGCCTCACTGCACCTTTGCGGCGCAAAATCCCAGTACGCCCCCATCTGGACTCTCTGTAGCCGCTGACGCCCACCCACCCTCCTCCATCTTGCGAGTGGGGGCCACGCACCATATGGCGCTTGCCCGGGTCCTAAAAGATATTAACTGTGTGGAGCAGCAGCAGGGCAGTCGAGTGATCGAGGCAGGTCCCCTGGCTGCCTGCATTTTGTGTTTTTCTTCTTTTCTTTCCTGCTCCCCGCCCACCACCCTTACCGAACGGCCATGGCGCTCTCTTTCGTCAGACTCTGCCTGCTGTCCTGCTCTCTGCACGCGGCGGGCCTTCGAGCCGCCCCCTATGAGTCCAACTCTTCCGGTGCTGCGCTCTCGGCGTCGCCAACGGTGTCATCATCAGCAGCGAGTCTTGCCGCAGGCGCTTCGTCTCGCGTGCCGTGGAAAGACATCGAGATTGGGTCGACTGGCACTGGCCTGGAGTATGCGAGCTTGTGCAACAGCCTCAAAAAAGCTTGGGCGTATTCCGTGTACGACGCCGACGAGTGGACTGTGACAACATATGAGACCTCGACCACAACATTTTCGGGGACCGCGGCGCGCTTCTTTTCGACGCAGACCTCGGCGGAAAATATCGAGCCTTACACCCTGTGTGACGGATGGCCTCGCATCAATGGAACAACGAACGTCGTGCAGTCTTCCAGCAGCAATGGAGTTCTAACCATCACTAGCTTCGAAACAACCTCCACGGTATTCGACAGAGCGGGCATGCCGGGCTGTACGATTGGTTCCAGCGAATGCGAGGCTCTCAGTAACATTGTCAAACTCGGCGACGTGCAAAACATCGGCACCTTTCCCTTTTGCGGCGAGGCAACACCAGTCGAGCTTAGGACCACTCTCGTCGGCGCACCGATCTGCCGAGCCAGTCCAGAAGCTCACGTTCGATTGCTTTACTGGCCTCAAGCGGAGGCGAAAGACCCAGACGATCTCTGCCGTAGCGACTCGCTCGGCGGTCTTGTCACCAGCGACACAATCTCTGACGAGGCTCCCCTCAGCCTTGTGACACTAAACACCACCCTTGTCAGCCCCACAGTCTACATCGAGGTCTACGGCATATCCAGCTACTGGACCGCCTTCGACTTGGTTGTACCACAGTCTTCGGAGTCGATCTCTAGCCGATGTGCGCAGCCGGGTGGTGGCTTTGGACCCCCACAGTCCGTCAACTGGGCGGACTTCGAGTACCCAGTCCCTGCTAGCGCCTACAGATGTCAGCCAAAATGTTTCAACGACAGCTGGGTGGAGACCAACACCGCAGACAACGGACAAGTGTACCTGAATGAATGGCCGCGCGCAGCGACGACCAATCTCTGCTCTACTTTTTGGAACGAATATGAGCCCGCGCTCTCTGTTCCTCCCGAAGCTGGTTCGATTTTGAGAGGGCTACAGGTTGGGAAATGCTGGTGGGACGGCGGAACGTCAGGCGTGCCTGAAGACGCCATATTCTACGACCCACCGATCGCGCTGGCCAGACGCGCGGGTCCCGCAGCGCCAACCATGCCCGTAGGCAATCCAGCTACCACCACTTCTGAGAGCGCGGGCCCAACTGCGGAGCCGCAAGATTCCCCGTCCGCAGTTACACCTTCGCAAACTCAAGGAGCGGATCCAACCTTGCCTCCCACGCCTGAAGATCCTCCAGAAAGTGATCCTTCAGGCGACGACGATGAGAATGCTTCAGACGACCACGACCACGACCACGACGATCCTACGGATGACGAGAACGAAGGCCCTGCAGATAACGAAGATGGAGACTCTCCAGACTCCGCGGGAAGCGCAGCAGCACCTGAAGCCATCCAAGCTGCTCCGTCGGGGTCATCTCAAACGGAGGGCAACGACTCAAATGGTGGCGACGAGAGTACTGCAGAGGGCGTCCCGAGTCCTTCTCAAGACAATGATTCATCTTCGCCGACACCGGGAGGGGATCCCGGCGACCCAGCCGACCCCACTGAGTCGGACACAGGCAGCGACGATGACAGCACAGACGAAGAGGAATCACAACCTTCTTCCGATGACCAGTCCCCAACACCCACTGCGGACTCACCCGAGCCAAGCACAGATGAGGATGCATCTGGCGATCCAGCACCAGATGCTTCGGACAGGGAGGAAGATGCTTCCGCTGCAGACCCGCAGCCTGAGACTGGCGCGCCAGCTTCGCCCCTAAGCAACAGCCAGCCAGCTGACGAGGAGGACACTGACTCCAGCGAGCCAACTCAGCCACCTGACGTGGACGACAACTCTGGATCCGACGACAATGCAGAAGACTCCACCCAGGATGGCTCTCAGGATGGTACTGGGTCAGAGGAAGATGACACGCAGGACCCAGGTTCTGACGACCCACCTGCACCCTCGGGCTTCACGGCGATCGGAACGACTCTTGGGCCTGCAGGCACCTCTGCGATCGCTCTGGACAACGACAACACTCTTGCTCCCGGAGGGCCAGCACTGGTGGTCTCGGAGCAGACAATCTCACTGGACGCTTCAGGCACCGCCCTCGTCGTCGATGGCTCAACGCAGGAGGCCCAGCCGGAGTCCGCGCCCACCCATTTGTTTTCCGTGGACGGCACGACAGTCGCGCAGGGGGCCGCCTTAGAAGTCACTCTGCCCGGTGGTGAAACGCTCGCAGCTGGCGGCCCGGCTGTGACGGTGTCAGATCAGACCTTCTCTTTGGCGCCCGAAGGCTCTGCCCTTGTGGTAGACGGCAGCACGCAATCAGCGCAGCCGCAGCCTCAATCAGATCCCGCGGCCATCTTCACAGCTGGGGGCACCTCTTTTGCTGTTGCTGGGACGTCGGAAATTGCCCTCCCTGATGGGCAGACACTTCGACCTGGGAGCGAAGCAGTCACGGTCTCCGACCAGGTCATCTCGCTCGCCCCGTCAGGATCAGCACTTGTGGTCGACGGCATCACACAGACTCCCGAATCGCCATCCACGCCCGATCTTGTTGCCGTCATTACGTACGGCGACAACACAGTCACGGCAGATGCGGAGTCGCGCTTCAGCATCGCGCCCAGCGTTTCTCTCGCCCCAGGCGAAGAGATCACCGTGGATGAAACCACCATGTCGCTAGACGAAGACGCTTCGCAGGTCGTAGTCAACGGCGAGACGCAAGCTGTAGAAACGCAACCCGCCGGGACCGCGATTGCGTCGGGTTCAATCTTGAGCAGCAGCACGACTTCTGCGCCGTCTGCAGAGGAGACTGACGAGTCGGAGGAGGGGGACGTGCCGGTTCAGGTTGATGCTGCCCCCACCTTGTTTGCGTCTCCATTGGCCGTGGCCGCGGTGGCCGTTGTGACATTCTTTGCGACACTGATAGTGATTTGAGCGGCACATGATGTATAGAACGGATAATGTAATCAGAAGACAAGAACTGCACCCGCAAGCGTAGAGGCCCCAGCCTCTGGGGTCAAACTGAAAAATCCTTTTCGGATACTCTCAGCCCGTAAAGTTCTCGCGCGCTTTCGCCTCGCTGCCCCCTTGGACTTGCACGTCTGAAATCACCACCTCTTCGCCGTCCTCGCTGATCGCCTTGACAGCTACAGAGCTCGTGCCGAACCCGCTCGCTTTCTGGAAGAAGTTGTACTCCTTGCGCTCCAGCCCGCCCTGCCACGTCTTACCTCCGTCGGTCGAGACTTGAAGGTCGTCGACAGGCTGCGGAAAACCCGATCGATTAGCCTACGCGCCTTCACTTGCCCCATGGGGGAATTTGACAGAACTCACCTTCTCAGCGTTCAAGATCTGCCCAGCAAACCAATAAGCGCTACTCCCCTCCTTCATCCTCACTCCCAACCCACCCTCAACAGGGCAGTCGACCCACTCCCAGTCAATGTCGATGACCCCCTCCTGCCGCGTTCCCAGCTCAACAAACGCGTTTTCAAAAAGGTCCACGCCGTCGCGCGGGCACTCCGGGCACAGGTCGACGACCATGGCCGTCACGGACTTGCCGCCGCGGTTCACGCGCATGCAGGCGCCGCAGTTGGCGCTGGAGTCCCAGTTCTGGGACGACAGGGCGGTGCCGTAGACGCCGTCGGGGAGGGTGTAGGTGCTGAAGGAGCACTGGCCGCCAGAGAGGTTGCCGCCATAGAATGTGGCGCGGGAGGCGGAGGCCATGGGGGTGAGAGTGACGGCCAGAGTGGCGATGGTGGAGAGCGTGGGGAAGTGCATGATGGAGTGTTGAAGATGGTGAAGTCGTTTGAATGAGTGGGCTCCCGAGATCTCTCGAGTGTTGCAAAAAGGAGTGTAGAAATGAAAGTCAACCAGCAACTTGCCTTCCCTCACAAACAGCAGCACATAAGATACTCCCGCGTCTTTATGTCCCTACATCCCCACTCCAGTTTCAAAGCCCTAAGTCTCGACCTCAAGACGAAAACGCATCACCATCACCCCACCACATCGACGACACTCACACGTTTCAAGTAGAACCCCCCCCCCCCCCCTCCCAGTCGCACGAAACGCCTCTCTTCACGACCCAACCGTGGACCGGCTTCGTCCGCCTTTCCACAAAACCCCGAGACCGCAAGGCTGATACAAGCCCACGGCTGGTATGACCAGCGATGGAGTCCACCATCTGCCGGCCCTCCCGGGCTACTGGGATGATGCGCTCACAACTCCACGCAGCCGGGGCAGCCCAAACGCGTCCCGGAAATTGCCCGCGCGTGCGGTGCAGGAGACATGTCAGGCGGTTTGCGGTCGCGGGGCGGGAGGGAGGGAACCACGGGGTGCGACTGCTTCAGATACGGGCGTGCAGACGGAGGGTTGCACGAGGGCATTTGTCTGCGAGCGTGCGGATTTGTGTGGCTGTAGAGCTGGAGGCGTGTTGGTGAAGGAGGGGGGGGGGAAAGAGGTGGATGAGGTTGAGGGTTGGAGCTGCCGCGGAAAAGCCGACGGGAGGGCCGGAAGCCAGCCTTGATGAAGTTCGGCGAACACCAGTGTCAGCGACGAGTGCTGAGGGACATGTAGATTCACAGATGGGAGTGATATTTTGGAGAAGCATTTCACCGTATCATTCCATAACCTATGTTACACGAAAGCATCATTTTAATGTTGTTGAACTGATGGGCAAGAGGGGCAGCCGGGGCAGTGTGAAGAGGCAGGGGGGGAACAACAACCAGAAAGAAAAGACCAATCCACGCCAATGCATCACATGGCTAATCGTATCACCCTCGTCCCAATGCAGACGTCACCAGGTTCCACGCGCATGCTGCTGTCGTTCCCCTCTTGAACCGAACCGAAGAAAGGTCGTGAGCCGCTTCCGTGTGCGCTCCTGCGCATATCATGTCAAACTTTTGTCGTGTGGGGGAAGAAGAGACCCGAGCGTTGCGTGCGATGTTGGTGGAGCGATGGAAGAGCTTGAGCATGCCGTCAAGGATGTCACCAAGATCCAAGAGCGTGAGCTTGCCAAATCTCTTCCATCTTCATCCGGATACAACGCAATGCCCAAAAGAAAATCGTGCTTTTCGTGTCGTGGTTGTCGTAAGGTCGCAAAGAAGGGGTCGAAGTCGCTATAAGGAAAACACAAAGGAGAAACAGGGTGTGAACCGGATCGCTGAGCCGCTCGCTGAGTCGCCGAGAGGACTGCGCAGGGGTTTTCCAGATAATGCAGAGTATTGGTACAGGCTCGCTCACGCCCAAAAAGTGGGCGGAGATGTCCGTGATACGCCGTCGCAAATGCAGAGAAAAAGTACGGCGCCGTAGGGCCGGCGCTGCAAAGCATCGCTCAAGTATCATTGCAAGTATCGGCCGTGTGAAATCTCGAAAGGTCGGTGTCGTAGCTCTTGATGAGAGACTGCAGGTGGCGAGACGCTCAGAACTGGTTGAAGGCTTGGGGAGCCTGCTGACGACCCATGTTCTGCTGGAAAGCAGGGCCGCCAAAACCGTGCTGGTAGTTCTGCGCGCCGTTGAGCATGTTGAACGCTTGGTGACGCTGCGGCACGGGAGAGGAGATGTCGCCACCGTTGGGCGCAAAGCCTGGGTTGTAGGCGCCGTTCGCGTTGCTGTTCCAGTGAGCGGGCGGGCCGACCATACCAGTGCGGTTGCCGCGGCCAAACGCCTGAGGAGCGGGCGCAACGTATGGGGCAGGCGACGTGTGGGGCTCCGCTGGGGTCATGGTGCCAGGCGACATGTATCCAGGTCCAGCGAGGCCAGGGTTGCTGGCGCCATCGTACTCGGAGATCTTGCTCTGGATGCGACGGCCGTAGGGCGTGTGGCGGACCGACGGGAGCATCGGGCGGATATTCTCGATGAGAACCGCCTTGGTCTCCTCGTCAGCGAAGTCTATCGCCGTCTGCACGACGTAGTTGGCGAAAGAATCGCGGAGCAGCTTCTCAATCTCGTGCGGAGGCATGATCTCGTTCACGAGCATGCGCTTGGTGTCGGGGCCGGCTGAGCGGATGCACTTCTCGATGACGTTGGAGCTGAACTTCTGCTTCGACAGGTAGGAGACGTTGCCGAGGAAGTTGTGGCACAGCGGCTCGGTGAAGCTGGGCTCGGCCAGGTCAAGGATGTACTGCACAACATAGTTGCCGAACGGGTCCTGGACAAGATTGAAGGCGTTGGCGATGATCTGGTGCACCATCGCGCCCTTCTGGTCGCCCGTCGCGTGGTCAACGCAGCGCTGGAGGACGCAGCAACCGTGACGGTGGGTGCCGACGACGACGCAGTTGGCCGCGACAGCATCGAAGATGAACTGCGCATCGGGTGCAGTCAGGTGGTTGAGGCATTTCTGGATGACGTGGTTGCCATTCAGGTCCTGGATGAGCGCGACGACATCATTCCGAAGAGCCTCGATAACCATCTCGATCTGCTCGTGCGTGGAGATGAACTCAATCATGCGCTGAAGAGCGCGGGTGCCGTGCTGGTTGAGCGCAATCCTAGTCATGGCCGGCACTGCGTTCCTAACGAGAACAGTGCGTTGCTCATCAGTGCTGTGCTCAAGCAGGCGCTGACATAGGTAGTTGCCGAACGGGTCGGTCATCAGCTCCGCGAACGGTCCCTTGACCTCGTCAAAGATGATCTGCACGTCGCGCTCCTCACGCTCCTCAAGCTTGCGCTGGAGGAAGCGACAACCATGCTGGTCCTTGCACAGCCCATAGATCTGTCCGATGAGGTCGGGGACGGTCATGTTGGCGAACATATCGTCGGGCTGGCTCTTGCGCGGCTGAGGACCGCTGCGCTGGCCGTCAGTGTAACGGCTGGCGCCAGCAGCCACCTGGTTGGGCTGCTGCTGAGGCACCTGTTGATAGCCATTGAAGCCAAGCTGCTGCGGGAAGGGAGGCATCTGGTTGGGCCATTGACCTTGTGGGAAGCCGCCACCGAGGTTCATGTTGCCAAAGCCGTTGTTGAGCATGTTCATGCCATAGCCGCCGGGGTAGAAGGATGGCTGGCCGTAAGGCATAGCGGGCGTAGCGAAAGGAGGCAGATTGTTGCCCTCCTGCATCGGGCCGAACGGAGCAGCGTTGGCTTGAAGGCCGGACTGCGGGTTGAGGAAGTTCTCGTTGTTTTCCTGGAACTTTCCAGCGCTGAAGTCTTGGCTCTGGCGACTCTTGTGGTGGATGGAGGTGTTGCGGCTGTGAGTGGCCTTCTCCGGAGAAGCGGCAGTTTCGGCGGGTTGGTTGGACTGAGTCGGGGGAGAGTTAAGAGGGACGCCGCCGTTGGAGCTGTTGTTGTCGCCGTTGATGCTCTTCAGCGTGGGGAGGTCGTTGGTGGAGTAAGACTGCGGCTTGGGGGTGCCGCTCGAGCCACGGGAAGGCGGTGAAGCCATGAGGGCGGGACGCTTGGTCTCGGCGCTGAACTTGACTTCCATTGAACGACGGTTGTTCGCAGATGGCTTGGGCTCATTGGCGTTGGCCAGTATGCTATTGAGCGGGGCGATGTTGCCGTTGCTACTCAAGGCGCTGGGTGGCAAAGAGATGCGGTGACGGTTAGCCGAAGCACGCTCGGGTGCCTGCTGCTCGGGGTCGGAGAACTGCGACAGCGCGAGGTCGAGAGCTGCAGAGGAGCCGGACACCACTTCACCGTTGTCCGGGCGGCGAATCAGCTTCGGAAAGCCGTCAGCGGTGTGCTGCATCTGCAGGTAGGTCTTCGTGTCAGGTGAGGTTTGGGTGGAAGAACGGGTGTTCTGCATGGTGGACGGCTTGTCGTCCTCTTCAAACAGGAAGCTTGTGGTATTGAGAGGACCAAGAGCTGAAGAATGGTCTGCTGCGTTGTGGTTGCGGTCGTGAGAAGTGACGGGCATGGAGTTTCGGTTAGGGCTGGATGGAGTGAGAGAGTGGTTAGCTTGAGAGGCTCCAAGGGCGAAGATCGGTTTATGTAGCAGGTGAGTGGCAGCAGCAGCAGGAAGATGGCTATTGTTGACGCCTTTGACAATGGCAAGGTCAATCAACCAAGGTTGGAAGCATTGTCAAGAAGTGAAGCCACTGCCATTCAATAGCGAGCCCATCTATTGTATGCAGGTGACACGTGCTGGACCCCCCTGCAGCTGCTGCCGCCTGCGGCGCCAAGACTTCGGCTTGACCTCTTCACATGTGACGGGATGAGGAGTTCGTGACTTACTTCGCAGCAGCTCGGTGAAGAGCAGTATCGTATCCGAAAAGGAAATCGTCTTCTTCTTCGTCGTCCGACTGACGCCTCGACCCAGGCACGGATTGAGAGGGATAGTGGCGCGACGTTGTAGTCGCTGTGTACGGACGAGCAAATCCGCCGCCTGGTGAAGTGAGTTGGGTGCTCGAGCGGTTTGGCCTTGTTGCGATGCCTGGAGGTGACGTCAAGCTAGCGGTGGAGTACCGGTTTGGTCGTGTGACTGCGCCTAATAGAGATAGGTCCACGTCAGTGAAACGAGTCTCACGAGACGGAGAAGGGGGGTGTGGTGTGCACTTACTTGGAAATGCGTCTTGATACTCAGGCGGGGTTGTCGGCTCGCTTTGTGCTATCATCTGCGTGACAGCACGCTCGTGGCGGAGACCCTCTTCGATCTCACGGCGGGTGTCGTCGTCGACGTTATCGAGCTCGGCTTTGATGCGACGTTGCTGCTCGAGAAGCCCCTCAATATGACGGATTCGACGTTCGGACTGGTGAAATGAGTGTCAGTGGTCTGCAGCTGGAGCTGTTGTGGCAATGGATAAATTTTGTGCGCGTTGACTGACGGGACGCTCCCGAGTTGTCAGGGGAATACCGGCAAAGGCACCAATTGCTGCCTGACGCTCCATGCACGACAGCGAGCTCAACGAGGCGTCATGGGCAGGGAGGGGTGAAAGGGAATGCTTACCGGCGCAATTCTGGAGTACGGGACCGTGGTCTTCGGTTTCGGTGTCAGCAATTGAGTCTGAGAGGCAGAATCCACAATCGAAAACGATATGACCCTGAGCGCGCCCATGATCTCATGCGCAACGTCCCTTCGTCCTGTCTCAGGGGCCCTCGGCCTGCCGTCTCCAACCACACCGAACCACCCGGTCGAATGGCATCGAAAGCAGGGAACGCGTGTCTGTTGCGACCTCGAGATCCCTTCTTGCCCACGCTCTCCACGTATATCGGGAGGATACGCTGCCCCGCAGAAGTCCCTTCACCCTCGAAACCCTGTCTGCGCCGCCGCCGCCGCTCCCGCGCCCTTCTTCGTGATCTCGTCCCTGCTCTTGTCCACCCAGAGAAAATGTTGTACTCACCACCGGATTGTCCCCCGCAGCCTGCCTCCTCTGCTGGCCAATGGGCGAGAGCGAAGGCAAGGCATTCGTCGTGAAGCGGCGCGTGAGCCCGCTCCGAATATCGGCATTGTTGGTGCTTTGCTGCATCGTACTGCCGGACAGGCGGTGGGGGTGTCTCTGAGGGGAGAGGGGATTGGAGGCATAGCTCGGAAAGGCCGACTCGCTGGGAGGGGACTGGGGGTTCCGGTACTTGTACGCCATGTTGACGCGCCCTCTGCACGGCATTAGCACATTCGTCTCGTCTGGGAGCGAGAAGAAGGGGGCGCGGCGCTGGCTTACCTGTGCGGTCCGGAGGAAACGATGTCGAGGGAACGATAAGCGGCGAAGGAGCGTGGTGAGGATGAGCAAGAGTGAAAAGACCGAGTGGTGCGGGCGAGAGAAAGACCCCACGTCTAGCAGAGGGCAGCAGCGTAAATGTGGTTGGGTAGCTGGGTCTTGGCGCGTGCGGTTGAAGATGAAACAGTACGACGGACGCTCAGACCCTGCAGTGAAGAGCGACGGCCGTCGGGCACGGCGGAGCTGGGGAAATTCACTCTTTGGTCGGACGGATATTTTTGATTTTTGGATTGCAATAGTATTTCGGTGCCCTTTCCATTCCTCTTGCGTTCTTCGACCGCATAGATAGTCGAAGCACACCACTACCCTCCATCCAGCATTTCCACCCTTCGTCCCCCGAAGCTCCCCCTCTCCCAGCCCCCTCGCCTTTCCCGGCAGTGCAGTCCACCTCCCGTGTCACCCACCAGGGCAGTCCCCACCAACAGCGACGCGATGTACAATGACGCACGCAGCCGCGGGCAACCTACTGAGGTGGATGGCAAGCAGCGGCAGAAGTCGAAGAAGCGCGTTTAGCGTCGCCCAGCCCGACCGCTTGCCGCCCATTCGCCGCGTGGGGGAGTGTTGTATGGCGTGCCTCGAGCCACTCCGTCCACACCGCTGCCTGTACCGTCGGAGACTTTGAAATCACGTGCGTTATCGCCCTGTGTCTCTGCTTAGATAAGCGAGATAAGGCCTCGCCTGGCTGCTGCCCGTCGATCCCGAGGCAGGGGCGAACTTTAGGCACTGTGCTTTTCCTCTTTCGTCGGCGTAGTCACGGGATCTCGGCTGCTCCCGCAGTTATAGCAGGTGCTTACCACAATTGAAAGTTCCAACGACTGCCTGCAGCGAGTAGCGAATCGTGATACTTCAAAGTCGGTCCATCCCACGCGCGCTTAGGCTCTCGAACAGAGGCTGCCACCATGCCGCCGCGTCCCAAGAAGCCAGGCTCCAGCGGGGTCGACTCATCCGCAAAGGTTTGCCACCGAAAAGATTTCTTGAGCTGCCCGAACAGGTGAATCTGACCCATGTCAGGATGCGTCGAAGTCTCGCGCCAAAACAAAGGAGGCACCACATACCAAGCCAACCACTGGTCCACGGCAGGGCGAGCAAGCTGCCGTCGGGCCGAAGCCAGATGATCAAACGCGAAAGCGGCCAACCGCTGCGAACGACGACATGGACGCTCTTCTCCGACCATTCTACTACAGCAAAAGCCTTACCGATCCGATAAACACCGCCAGAGACAAATGGAATCTCCTGCCGGCCTTCTTGCGGGTCAAGGGTCTTGTTAAGCAGCACATCGATTCTTTCGACTATTTCACCGAGGTGGAGTTGAAGAAGATCGTCAAGGCGAACAGCTTCATCGCTCCGGAAAGCGCGCAGATGAAAGGCGAAAAGGCAAAATGGGTCCAGTTCACCGACATCAGAGTAGGTGCGCCGGGGCGCGCGGACGAAGTCAAGCAGGGCCACGTCGACTCAAACGTCACGCCGAATGAATGTCGACTGCGTGACATGACTTACGCCGCCCCCATCTACGTCGATATCGTGTATCCCAAATCAACTGGCAAAACTCTGAAGAAGGATATTCTGATCGGCCGCATGCCCATCATGTTGCGCAGCGGCAAGTGCGTCCTGCATGGAAAGCCGGAGTCAGAGATGGGCACGCTGAACGAGTGCTCGGTCGATCCTGGAGGCTACTTCATTGTTCGGGGTCAAGAAAAGGTGATTCTCGTGCAAGAACAGCTCAGCAAGAATCGTGTCATCGTCGAAATGAATAAGGGCATCATCCAAGCATCCGTCACGAGTCACACAGCCAACGTGAAGACGAAGACTTACGTGTTGCTGAAGAAGGGCTTACTCTACCTCAAGCACAACTCGTTGAACGAAGACGTCCCCGTCGCAATTCTTCTGCGAGCCATGGGCGTGCAGTCCGATCACGAGATTCTGCTGCTTGCCGCCGGCAACGATGCGCAGTACCAGGACGAGTTCTCGCCCAACCTGGAGGCTGCTGCTGCCGAGGGCGTCTTCACTCAGGAGCAAGCATTAGACTTCATCGCCAGCAAACTCAAGGCAGACCGCTTCGGGCCCAACGCTTTCCAGAAGAAGTCTCCCAAGCAGATCGCCCTCGACAAATTGGCCAACACCATCATTCCCCACGTCAACGTTGAGGGCATGAACTTCCGACCCAAGGCTCTCTACATCGCCCACATGACTCGCAGAGTATTGATGGCGATGCACGACCCGAAGCTTGTGGATGACCGCGACTATGTCGGCAACAAGCGTCTAGAGTTGGCCGGTCAAATGCTGGCGTTGCTGTTCGAAGACCTGTTCAAGGAGTTCACGAAGAACATCAAGGGTAACTTGGAGAGGCTATTTAGAAAACCGAACCCGACATCCGAATGGGATCCTGTCCCAACGCTTGAGCAATTTGCTAGCCGCATCACGAGTGGCATGGAGAGAGCTATATCGACGGGGAATTGGACGCTCAAGCGCTTCCGTATGGACCGAGCTGGTGTGACGCACGTCCTGAGCCGGCTGAGCTACATCAGTGCGCTGGGCATGATGACCAGAATTACCAGTCAGTTCGAGAAGACGCGGAAGGTTTCTGGTCCTCGTGCCTTGCAGCCTTCGCAGTTCGGCATGCTATGCACGTCGGACACTCCTGAAGGTGAAGCTTGCGGTCTCGTCAAGAACTTGGCGCTGATGACCCATATCACCACTGCTGATGAGGAAGAGCCTATTCGAAAGATGACTTTCATTCTGGGCGCGGAGGATGTCACTTCAGCTTGCGGCACCGAGATCTACGGAGCTGGCGCGTACATCATTTTCATCAACGGTACACCGGTCGCACTCACCCGCAGACCGAAGCAGTTTCTGGATGGGTTCCGGCTCTTCAGACGGATGGGCAGAATATCCGAATTCGTCAGCATCTACATCAACCACCACCACAACGGTGTTCACATCGCCACCGACGAGGGACGAGTATGCAGACCACTCATCGTGGTCGAGAACGGCAAGTCTAAAGTCACCACCCGCTTTTTGGAGTCGTTACGGCGAGGCAACATGGACTTCGAGGGCGCCCTGTCCCGTGGCATCGTGGAATACCTCGACGTCAACGAAGAGAACGACTCCAACATCGCCGTCTACGAAGACGCCATCAACTCGCACACCACCCACCTCGAAATCGAACCCTTCACAATCCTCGGCGCCGTCGCCGGGCTCATTCCCTACCCCCACCACAACCAGTCTCCCCGCAATACTTATCAATGCGCCATGGGTAAGCAAGCCATCGGCGCCATCGCCTACAATCAATTTACCCGTATCGACACCCTCCTCTACCTCATGGTCTACCCGCAAAAACCCCTTGTCACGACCCGCACCATCGAGCTGGTCAAATATGACAAGCTCCCTGCAGGTCAGAACGCCATCGTGGCCGTCATGTCATACTCGGGCTACGACATTGAGGACGCACTAGTGCTCAACAAGGCGTCGTGTGATCGCGGCTTCGGGCGCTGCCAGGTCTTCAAGAAGCTCTCGATGCCACTCAAGACGTACAACAACAACTACGCCGATCGCCTGGGCGACAAGGACAGTAACAACCCGCGCCACAACAAAGTCGGCGCCGACGGCCTTGTCGAGGTCGGCCAGCAGCTCCAGCCCGGCGACATGTACATGCTCAAGCAGACGCCGCGGCATCAGAACATCGTCGTTGGCCCGCGCTCGCAGCAGTGGGTGGACGCGCACATGTCGTACAAGCTGCCGGACCCTTGCTACGCCGACAAAGTCCTGATCTCCACCAACGAAGCCGACACAGCCATCATCAAGATCCAAACCCGGCAGACGCGGCGCCCGGAAATCGGCGACAAATTCTCCTCGCGCCACGGGCAAAAAGGCGTCGTCGGCACGCTCGCCGAGCAAGCCGACCTCCCCTTCACCGACGCCGGCATCACCCCGGACATCATCATGAACCCCCACGGCTTCCCCTCGCGCATGACGGTCGGCAAAATGCTCGAGCTCGTCTCGGGCAAAGCGGGCGTGCTCGCGGGGAAACCCGAATATGGCACCGCGTTCGGCGGGTCGCGCATCGAGGACACCGGGGCCGAGCTCGTGCGCCACGGCTTCTCGTACAGCGGCAAGGACTGCCTGACCAGCGGCATCACGGGCGAGAGCCTGACGAGCTACGTCTTTTTCGGGCCCATCTACTACCAGAAACTGAAGCACATGGTGCAGGACAAGATGCACTCGCGATCGACGGGGCCACGGGCGATTCTGACGCGGCAGCCGACCGAGGGGCGGTCGCGTGCGGGTGGACTGCGGTTGGGTGAGATGGAGCGGGATTGTTTGATTGCGTACGGGGCGTCGCAGTTGCTGCTGGAGCGGCTGATGCTTTCGTCGGACGCGCATGAGGTCGATGTGTGCGAACGCTGCGGGCTGATGGGATATAACAACTGGTGTCAGAGCTGCGAGAGCTCAGGCGGCGTGGTCAAGATGACCATGCCGTATGCGGCCAAGCTGCTGATTCAGGAGCTAGGCAGCATGAATGTGCGAGCAGGGCTGGAGCTGGAGGATGAGTTCCCGAGGGAGAAGTGAGCGGACGGGCGTGATGAGGGATAATGGTGATAGAGGACTGGCTTTCGACGCGGGAATGGGGTGCATTACGCCGGCGTCTGGCTGGTGCCTGCGTGCAATGTGAGATGAGAAAACGGAGCGAATTTGTGTGTGTACAGCATGTCCTTCATCTGCTGGGGGCGAAGCTCTTCCACGCCCCACGGATGCCTGTGAAGCGCATCTGGGTATCTCAGAAAGCAAAAACCGCTTTTCCCTCGGTCCTTCGTATCGACATCACACTCTGCAACCACGCATTCACCGACAACCACGCGTGCCACTCTGCGATTCTTTCTGCGCGTTCGCTACCCGGGAGCAGACACGAGCGACAACGCATCCAGCCCAGTCGCTCACGCGCCCGCAGCATCGCGGCGCTTTCCACGACGCCGACCACCTCTTTGCGGCTTGGGCGCTCTCGGGGTCGCCTGCGTATGCATCTCCCGCGTCTGCATCTCCTGCGTCTGCATCCCTTGCACCTGCGTACCCTGCGCCTCCTCCGCCCATACACGCCTCTCCCAATCCACAGTTGCCCCCTCCTCATACACGAACGGCCTCGCCCTCAAGGCTGCACTAACATCCTTCTCCCACTTCAACCGCTCGAGACACAGCATAACCTGCCCCAGTACATCCACGTCCCTTTGATGCGGCTTGTTCTCAAATTCATCCACACACACCTGATTGAAAGGCTCGCTCGCTGCCTTCTGTACGCTGTCGTCGATAAGCACCGTGTTGCCCTGCCCCCACATCCCACTCGGTTTGGGAAAGGTCGCTTGCACCGCCGCATCGTCCCAAGCCCAGGTCAGGCGCTTGTAAACTTGGACTTTGTTGTTATACTGCTGGGGAGAGAGGTGTAGCGTGTCACGCGCCCACTGGCCCACCAGTTGATCGCGCTGTTCCTTGGTGAATAGCTTGTCGCACATATTCGTCACGTTATCCGGTTGCGCCGAGGACCAGATCAACACGCGGTGGTTGGCGAGGAGGTAATCGAGAAATTCGTGCAAATGGCGGCGTCCGGTGAAGGAAGAGCCTCTTCTGGGGCGGTGAAGAAGTGTACCGTTCAGGTCCAGGATTACCAGCAGCGGGCGCGGTTTAGGAAATTGAGTAGTCGGGATGAGAGTCCTTTGAAGGTAAGGCTCAGTAGGAGCCGGGGAAGGAGAGGATGACGTTTCCCACGAAATTCGCTGGGGAAATTGGCCGCGAATGGGGGCAAATCTTGCTTGCTCGTCAATATACTGGATTCGATCAGGGTGTGTGGCAAATGAGTCGTACTCTGGACTCTGCGCGCTCAGAGGCTGAGACGAGGGACGAGGCGGTCCTCGAGAGCGCAGAGAGTAGCCGTGTGCTGGCTCTTGTGACGCGCCTCCAACAGCTTGATTGGGGTCATTCTGCCGCTGATATTGCGCTCGATGATGAGGTGGTCGATATGGGGCTGGCGAAGCTCGCGCTGGCGGCGGCGGCGGCTGATCCTGCTGGTGTGGTGATTCTTCTTGTTGGTGATGCTGCGTCAGCCAGTTGGCCCTTACTTCGGCGACGATTTGGGGCGAATTCCGCCATGTTGGATTGGCTGGGTAGATTGGTTGAGTGAATGGATTGAGAGACGGGGCATACCATTGGGCGCGAGCGTGTTGGGGTAAGGGGTAGGCCGATAGCTGTCCTTCTTCTTGCCACGCCGGTTGCGCCCGCGACCATGAGTTGGGTTGTCGCTCATTTGTAGACTGCCAAGTTTGTCCGCCAGCGAGTCTTCGACCTGGCTGATGGTACTCTCCTGGGCCATATTGGTGTGGCGGGGCTTGTGCGTGCTGCGGGATTGAAGGATTGTGATACAATGCAGGCCAATAGGGTAGCATGGTAGGAGGTTGGAGCGGGGAAGGGACTGAAGTCGAGCGGAAGGAAATCCAGCACTACAGCGAAAGGGTTGCATGAGCCGCGCCGCGGGGAAGGAGGTAAAGTAGGAAGGAGTGGCGGGTTGTTGTCGACAAGGCAGGAGCGAGGCCTCAGGTGGTTTGGGCCTCAGGCACCCAACCCCCGATTCTGGCCCTCATCCTTCCCCATCAGGCAGGAGACTCGTTTGTAGGAAATACTTTTCTGTTGCAATCATCATGCCCACGAGAGAAGGAGTACCTCAGGGCTGTGCTTGTGGATATATTAATGATTGCAGGGCCATCAAGTATGCAGCAAATGAATTCGTGTGCATGTTCCAGTTCGCCCTGCTCACTAAACCCGAGGCTCACCTGTTACGGTTATTTCCCGGTTTTGTGCACTTCGGACACCATGCATTTTGCGAACAATGCAACATCCAATTGACCATAAACAGACGTGTACGAACTCATTGACATACTTTTGCGGACGAGAAACACAAGCCATATGCCTCGCTGAGAACACACTAACGTAATAATCCTACACTGTCTCGAACCTCCCCACCAGCCTGCTCCCTCCCTGGTGATGTAGACGCCGACGCCTAACGCAAGCACTCAAGACCACCGCAGCCATGGCTCGTCGCTTTTGCTTCTCTCCCGTCGGTATCGTCTTCAGCTTGCCACGGCATTCACGCCAAGGGACAGCGCGGTGACTTTTATGGCACCCGCAACCTCAGGTTGAACCCTCTAGTCCGAAATGCGCCAGTTGGGCGACCACTTGAGGTGCTTCCACTGCTGGTTGCTCCCCACCATACCAAAGCAAATAGCCCTGAAGAGCCAGAAGAGCCCAATAACAACCACGTACAGCAGAGCGAAGATGCCCCACTGCACACCCTTCTTCAACCCGCGAGTGTACCAGTCCACGCAGAATCCAGCCGTCAAGATGGCAAAGTAGAGCGCAGGGTAGTAGTGGTGCACGTAGGTGACGCGGGCCATGGCGACGAAAGGCGCGTAGTGCAGGAACCAGCCGATGAGCGGGTAGAGACCCGAGTAGTGCATGTGCTCGACTTGGGCCCAGGTGAGCTCGTCGTAGCCGCGCTGCCAGCGCACCGCGTACCAGACCAGCATGAGCGCGAAGAAGCCGACGCTGAAGGTGCTACCCCAGTACACGGCCGGATTGCCGAGTAGGAAGTACTTCACGGTGTCGTCGCCCCAACCGCACATGCGGAGGCCAACGTGCAGGATGGGCCATTGCCAGGGCTTGCTGGCGAGGTCGTCTTGCTTGTCCGGGTCGGGGACAAGTGCGTTGTTGGACGTCATCATGGCAACGTTGAGGTGGACAAAGTCGCGCCAGAAGGGGGACTTGAAGGAACCGGGAGAGCTGGGAGGGACTGCGGAAAGTTAGTCTTGAATGATTGAGATGATGAGTTGGCGAGAGAAAAGCTTACGTCTGTCGTTGGTGTGCGACTCCACGTTCCAGTGGGTGTAGGGGTCCCTCGGTTTGTTCTCCTTCACACAAGTTGTCTCAATCTGCTTGAATCCCCACTGCGGCAAGTTGACATTGCCAGCACGCAGGTAGCAGCCGAGTTCCATGTGCCTGAGACGGAACGCCGTCGTCAGTGTGCGGACCTTCGACCAGTCGTTGGACGCGGCGTCGCTCACGACCTCGACGGTCCAGTGGTCCTTGGCATCTCCGATCGTCGTGTTGCCGTAGCACGCAACTTCCCAGTCAGCCTTGGTAATGGGCGCGGCGATCTGGTGCGAGTGCAGGTTGCGGCCGGTCTGGGCGTGGATTAGGCGGATGACGTCGCCGTTACCAATGTATTTGAGGTCGGCCTCGGGGTCATACTCGGCCTCCTTGCGGTTCGGGTAAAAGAACCAGTCGTTGTTGGCGTCCTTGTGGTGGTAGCAGGTGACCTGTTGCTGGTGCGAGCCCTCGGGGAAAGTCTGAACGTGCGAATGCAGGAGACCACCCCCGTAGCCCATGTTCTTCAGGGTGGCACGGGAGCCCATCGCAATCTCGAAGGGGCTGTCCTTGCCGACCTCAGTACCTTTCAGGTTAGCCTGGAACAGGGAGGACATCTGCGCATCGCCAGGGCCGCTGTTCTCGAGGATGAGGAAGTGCATGTAGAAAGAGAACATGTAGACCAGCATCGGAATCACCATCAATCCAACGACGCGGAAAACCAGATGCGCGCCGAGTTCAACCTGTCAACACATCAGCTCATGCCCATGCTTCGTTCACCAAGTAGTCTCCATACCTTCGGCATCTTCAGGTTGCCAAACTTGTTCCACAAATCTTCAATCGTGTAAAGGCCAACTAGCGCGGTACCGAACATCCCGACCCACTTGACACTACAGACGCAGCCGATCGAAATTCCCGTCATCGCCAGCCAGAATCCCCACTCGGGCGAGAACGAATCATGCCTCTGGTTGTGGAACTTGGCCCAGCAGAAAACGGTCGTGAACGTGAAGAACAGCAACATGCTGTCCAGCAGGATGAAGCGGCTGATGGTCGTGTACGAGTTCTCAAACAGCACCATGGCCGTGACCAGCCACACTGTCGGCCTCTTGAAGTGGAGCTCCTTTGCCGTGAAGTAAGCCAGCGGCACGCACATGGCGCCGAAAGCTGAGTTGAACAACCGCATGTACTGGTAGTTTAGATTCTCCGGGTACGTCTCGCCAGACTTGAACTCGAAAGAACCGTTGTAACCCGCCATGTAGCCCGAGAGGCCGACCAACATCTTGCCCAGCGGCGGGTGCACGTCGAAGTAGAATTCGCGCTTGAGGTAGTGAGAGCCGAATTTGCCGAAGTGAGCCTCGTCCCAAGTAACAATTGGGGAGAGGCCGATCTTCCACATGCGCGTGAAGAAAGAAAGGGCGGTAAAAACAATCGGGGCGATGAGGAATTCGTAGTCATCGAGGGTCGAGAGGAAGGAGTTGGTCTGATAGGGGGCAGATGTTAGCTCACCATCATCTTTCCTCTCGCCATCGTGTTGTGGCATGTGTACTCATTCATACCTTCTCCTTCGACTTCTCATCCAGCTTCCCCTCCATCTCCTTCGGGACATAATTCCCATTCGCCTGCTGCTGGACATTGCGTTTCCTCAACTCGCCCTGCGCGTCGTAGCCCGTACTCGAGGCATCCTGCTGAGCGGCCATGGCAATGAAAAAGCACTGCGCCTGCTACTCGAGGACGCACGCCAGGTTTTGTAAATTCGGTCGTTGACCTTGTTCGAGTACCAGAAGAAAGTAGCAAGTAGAAGTACGCTTGCTCGTATCCCTTGGCTCCCAGCAGATCGCTAGCGCCTTGATCACCCCCGAAAGCCGTTGCAAACGCTCCCGCAAATCTTGTGAGACACGCGAGGGAGAAGGAGCGTCGAGAAAGGCTAGTCGTGGCCGAGTGAAAGGGTCGGTTGCTGGCGAAGTGGATGCACCGGTGAAGAAGGAGAAGGATAGATGGCCCCCTGCGAGAGATGCGCGGTCGTGTCGTCGGCGAAGGTGTACAGCTGAGCTTTCTCTCGAGTTATCGTTCCTATTTCAGGAGCGGCGGGCCGGGGCGAGGAGAGGTTCTGGGGGGGCTTGGCTGCTTGTGGTTGGTGCAGGGGCGCGCGCCTTGCGTCAACTTCCACGACTCAACGTGTCCTCGACATCTTCACGACGCGATCACGTGTGCCGAAAGTGAAGGCCGCGCAGAACAACAGCCACCCAGCTGACGAGGAAAGTTTTCGCATCCGCTTGTGATCGTTCAGGACATCTCGGCTCACGTTCAACACCTTGAGCATGGAGTTCACAACAGCGCTACCGACGCGCCCGCGCGTCTTTGGCGCGACTCAAACCACCACAAGCCTGCCCTCACTACTCGACCAGTTGCCCTTCAGGTTCCTCGATCTGCCGAGAGAGCTGCGCTTGATGGTGTACGACTACCTGATTCAGCCTGAGACCGTGTTCATTGCAATGTATGGGATCCCACAGCATCTCGCCATCCCTGCCGACATGGTCCTGCGGGCGGAGGCGTGCCACCAAGGGCCGTCTCTCCATCTTTCGGTACTTAGAGTTTGTCGAGAGATTTTCAAAGAAGCGGAGGAGATTCTTTACAAGCCCTCGACCATCGACCTATGCGTTCCTCCAGTCAACCCACGCCATCCTGGACCTGGACGCCCCTTTCCCGTGGCCAAGCTTTCCAAAATGCAAGTGCTGCCGAAGCTGCTCGTGTCCACAAAGCTCCACATGGAGGACGAACGCACCTGTCACGAATTCCTTCTTGGAGTGAGCGCCTTCTTCCATCCTCGACTTTCAATCGAGAGTGGGTCGATCTCGATCGACTCCCTTGATCCTGTGGAATTTGGGGGAAAGGACAGAGTCGAGTTCTTGAGGGACTTGCTGCACTATACGAGATCGACTCACGATCTCGCTGTGTTACTCGACGAGTGCCTTTTCATCTTCTCCAAGTACTGCGCTGGAGAAGTGAAGGTCTACGATGAGTGGGGTTCATTCCGAGAGACGCAATGGGAGAGGATCAAGCGTTCTGGCTTCTTGCTGGCCCGATTTCAACACTGCAAAGGTGATTCGGTGTCGTGGGAGGAATCGCTGCGGATAGAACCGGGATTGGACGAGGCGATGTTCGAGATGAAGCGTGGTACGCCTGCAACCCATCGAGCTGGTTTGTGGGGTGGAAGCTGACTTTTGGCGTACAGAAGTGCAAAGCCTTCCCAGCCGGCAAAAACTCGACCAAATCGACAGAATCGTAAACATGAAGGCCAAGATTCGCGCTATCGGCATGCTCAAACGTTCCGACTACTGAGCCACGTCAAACAAACAGCGAGTCGAACTGATTGAGAACGACAGAGCACTCAGTGTGATTGGAACTTCTGCCCATGGAAGCAACAATCAATGGTATGTTGAATCGATTGCCCTTCAAACTTGCACGAACCCATCACCGTTGCCCCTACCACCTTCCAGCAGCAGCAGCAACAACACAGCACGGCCATTGAAATCGATCACTCCGGACACCAGGAGAAATTGGTGCAAAGAGAGCACGCCTGAATCAAATGATGCGAACATTGGGAGGGACTGGAAAAAGGAATGAAAATCAGAATCAAACGGGGCGAACACCCAAATTGGAGCCAAGGGTTGAAAAACGAAATCAAATGGTGAAAACAGCGGAGAGAATGAAAGTGGTTGCAGAAGAACAAGCTGGGCCTCGTCCCCTCGCACGAGACGCCCTCAGCCGGAGATACCTTCTGAATGAAATCGATGAGATCGTGCGCAAACAAACTTCGTTCAAGCTGTCTTTACCCTGTCACTTTGTCCCGTGAAGCGAGGTCTACCAACAGAGCCCTTCCCAAACGACAAAGTCGCGTGCAAACAAGTTCCGCCTGCCCGGTCGCAAACGACGCAATCACGAAGCTCTCTTCATTTCCACGAAGCTCTGGGCAAGCAGCGCCATCGCTCACGTACCACCTCCCTCGACCACCTCATCAACTACGCGCTTAACCCACACAGAAGCACTTGAAGGTTGACGATGAGACTGCTACGTCATGTGTCGGCGGTTCCCCGGCTCTCACTCCTTCCCCGTTTGTAGCACACACTCCATGCGTCCTTTATCCTCGATTCAAATAATTTGAACCCTTCACGATCGACTCAAGCAGTGTATGTACGTAGGAAAGACATTCTCCGTTCGGTCTCGCTGAACAGCCTCCCATACCGCCTTCCCCCTTGACCACAACAACCCCATCACCCAGCGTCTTCGTGTACACATCCCCATTGCGACCACAGGCCAGTCCCTTCCGCTCTCACGCCATCCCTTCAACACGACCTTTCTCTCCACAGACAAAGCCACACAACCGCTCACAGCCGTCGCGGAGACAACCACACCCGATGCCACCGTAAACTCAAGTTTCAATATGTGCCGTTATACCCTCATCTACCCACCCACCCACCCACCCTCCCCCTTCATTCACGCCCCATCTCGCGGAACAACCTCCAAAAGCCATTCCAAACCCACCCCAGCAGCAGCACAAAACCGAAGCGAGCGCGTACGCCCGTCGGTATCCATGTCCGCGCAGCAGTAAAAACGCCCTTTCCATGTCCAAACGATGTGAGATGGCCAGAAGGCCCACCGAGCAAGAGAGAAGAAACCAAGAACCAGCCTGCACAGCTCCCCCGCCCGTCCGGTCCCGAGAACGCCGTCGTGCAAGCGTCGTCACCGCCAGATTCGCGGTCGTCGAAAGGCTCCTCTGTGCAAGAACGTCCATGCATTCATGCATCCATCCAATCACGCGTCCAGCCGTCCTTCCATCACATACCCTGCTGCCCCCCACCCCCCACCCCGCTCGCTCCCTGCCCCGGCCCCGGGGCCCCCTGCACCTGCCCCTGCCCCTGCACCTGCGTTGCCCTAATGCCCGCAGGCGAGATACTCGTCTTCATAAACTGCGCAGCAACCTCATTAGCATACTGCGCCCACCTCCCAGCATCGCCTAACTGCTGCGCGGCCAAGAACCTCAGCGCCATCTCCATCATACGCGGATTGCCCTCGGTATAACTAAACACGACCTGCTGGCCACCGGCACCGGCACCGACGCCCATGCCGCCGGCGCCCACGCCGCCGGACCCCACGGCCGACACGAGGGAGACGCGCACGGCGCCTGGGGCGCGCCCTGGGGGCGCGATGGCGAGGATGCTTTGCGCGCCGTAGAAGGTGGTGGCGGCGAGGGTGTCGCCGAAAGCGACGCGGGTGCCGGGGGTGAAGTTGTAGCCGTAGAGGGAGACCTCAGTGCCGCCGGCGAGGGGACCGGAGGGGGGGTTGATTTTGGTGATGGTGGGGGTGGAGGCGGGGTCGGTTAGGTCCGGGGCAGAGGTGTTGGAGGGGGGTGCGGTGGGGATGCCGTGGGCTTGGGGTTGTTGTTGGTGTTGTGGGAGTTGGTGGTGTTGAGGGTGCTGTTGGAGGTGATTTTGTTGTGGGAGGTGCGTTTGTGAGGGGTGTTGAGGGTAGAGTTGCGATTGGCGGGTTAGGGAAGGGTTGGGCTGGTGGTGCGATTGCTGTTGTTGGGGTGGTGGCGCGCGCTGCTGTTGCATGTAGGCGGCCATGTTGGGGCCTCTTTGTTGGAGGACTGGGGAGGAAGACCGGCTGGGCACGGCCGAGGATGGATGGGAGAAGTATGCCGATGCGTTCTGGGCTCGAGCGATGTTAAGTTGGTGCGGCTGAGCACCGAAGCTGAATTGGTTATGCTCCTGGCCTGGTGTTGGCGGACCGCTGCCGTAATACTGCGCCGGGCCGTTGTTGTTAGGTATCGTCATGTAGGACTGATCGTTCTGCGGCGTGTATCCTGGTCCTGTAGGGGAGAACTGCGAAGGCATCGAGATGCTCGAGGGCATGCCTGAGGACGGAGGCTGACTGGTATCAACCCGCGGCGTCATCTGGAGTCCGCTTGGCACCTTCCTGTGGAAAGATGATGATTTGCGCTTCTTGTTCGGCCCTGTCTGCCCTGCACTCGTTGGCGAAGCAGGCCGGGACAGATTGGTAGGCGTCATCGTGGCAGAAGTAGCCTGCGACATGAAACCCTGCTGGGTCGGCAGCTGATGGACATGACTATGCGGATTAAACTGCTGGTCGCCATACGCCATCGCCTGAAGATTGCCCGTAGAACGCGACGACGTGAAGGGCTGCGAATGCGAAGAGAGGTCCATCATGCTGTAAGACGTCGGCAGCCCGTTAGGCCCAAACTGTGTAGCCTGTCGCATGTAGAATTCGTTCGGCATGGGTGCCACTTGTGGTGGATGAGTCTTGTGGTCGTCCGTGATCAGAATCGAGTCCGACATCTCCTGTGCTACGACGTTGCCTTGCTGATCCTTGAGCGTAAAAATGACCTGGAAACCTTCCTTCTCGCTCTGGTGCCTGCAGTAACACGCGACGCGCATGGCTGCCGAAACGGAAAGTGCACCTTCAGGCGGGTTGTATGGCTCCTCCATGCCCATTCCGCCGTCCTTTTGCGGCTGCTGGGAGTGCTCAAACGGCTTGAACGGTAGGAATTCGTTCGAGTTGAAGACCACCACTCGTTCCGTCTCAAACTTCTCCCAGTGCTGCTGCTCCTCTTCACGTTTCAGCTTCTTACGCCCAGCGCGCTTTCTCTCGCGCTGGATGCAGTTGGCGCAGATTTTGACCTCGCCACCGTGCGCAGGCTTGTCTTCTTCATCCAGATTCCGAGTGTCGTTCTTCTCCTCGTCGCTCAGCTCTCGTGCATCTTCAGCCTTGCGCTGAACGTCCTCGTTGTTTTGTTCGGCAGCACGCTTGAGCGCCTTCTCCAGGTTCGCGGGCTCGTGCATCGCGCTTGCGCAAACCAGCATTGTGTGCAGCTCCAACGTGCGCGCAATTTCATGTTCGTCCTTGGCAAGGAGCTTCGATTTTGCGATCGTGTGCAAGGGTAGATGCAGATACTCGATGTTTGGAGGCGGCTGCTCGAGTGTCATCACCACGTTGATCTGGGTCTCCACGCGAGACTTGGCCGACATGGGAGCAATATGCAGACCTGACCGACCTGCGCGTGCAACAGTATGGCCTCCGCTAGCAGCGACAGGTGCTCCTACGACCGGAGACGGCGTGAAAGCGAGACCATCCGGCGGGGTGAATTGGTTGCCAAAGTCTCCAGACCAAGCAGAATTATGGCTCACGTTCCCATTCCAATTCTGATTAGCTGTAAACGTCTCGTTACTATCTGACGACGGTGTGGAGAAGATGGCATTTGGCGAGGTCGTGTTAAACATGTTGGTCGTTTGCGGGGACTGGTCACGCGAGCCGCCCAAAGAAAACATGCCGGGATTGATGGTGTTCATGGGCGACTCCTGCGCAAACTGAGCTTGCGTATTCGGGCGAGGCGCGTTCATGTTGGCGTTCAGGGACATCTGCTGGTTAAAGTCCCGGTGCAGCGCCGGGCTGGATGCGGCACTATTAAAATCGAACATCCCGTCGCTGTCGTCCGGCATGTTCTGGTTCACAGCCAGCCGCGGCATGGGCTGGTTGAGCGTCTGGTCGAACGATGACATGCCCTGGAAGTCCACGTCCATCGCCGCCTCTTCCTTGACGGCCGGGGCCTTATGGCCCATGTCGGTTGGATCCGACAAGGGCGACTCTGTGACTTTGAGCTTCTGATGGCTGGAAGACTCGGACGAATCGTCCTGGCTGGAGCTGTCAGCCGATGTGGTCGACGCGGCGGGCATTCCCTGCGCATTCTGCTGCGCGCCGGGGGTCGCCTCGGACTTGGAGGGGGTGCGCAGGTTGAACACGGCGGGGGTGTCGCCGTAGTCGGCCAGGTTCGTGAAGTCGTTCAGGGCGCTGTTCCCCCAAGGCGAGTCTGCATTGAAGTTGTCTTGGTACTGGGTGGTGTTGAAGGCCGGGTCGTTCCAGTCTATTCCGTCCCCGCCGGGGGGCATATTGCCCGATTCCATCTCGGCTCTTGCAGTTGTGGAATAATACAGCGATGATGAGGTTGAGGGAATTGGCACCCGGTGCGCGGATCGGAGGCGGAGCTCGTGTGGTCGTTCGCGCGGATGGCGGGTGGTGCGCTCGGGGGTCGCCTAGCTCAGTGCTCTCGTGACATTGCTCGGGTCGGGTGGGATGGCGGAGGTGGTGGGGTGATGGCGGGAGCGAAGGCGAAGACGATGGCGGGGAGTGAAGGGGACAGACTCTTCTCGCAGTGGCCGGCGCACTCTCGACAGGTGTCGGCGGTGATGGGCGCGAAGGCTGGCGGGCGAGCTGCAACTAGGTTTGGTCAGCGGGGAGGGAGATGCTGGCGTGGAGGCACCTCCTACCTCTCTCGTCGCAGCTGAGCGCGTGCGGGACCCGGCGACGACAACGACTCGGACAACGGTATGAGGTACCGCTGACTGCCTACAGCAGCGGGGGGTCGGCGGGGAACGGGGAGGGGGAGGGCGGAGTCTGCTGAGGCGTCGGGGTTGGAGTGGAGGAGGGGCGGCGCATGTCGTCGTCGTCGGAGCCGGAGGTGGTCAGGTTAGTTAGGGCTGCTGCTGCTGCTGCTGCTGCTGCTCTCTCGCTCGCTCGCGCCGCCGTTCTGCCTCGCCCGCCCGCCGCCAGCCTCGAGTCGTCGAGTCTCGTCTCGCCTTCCCCACACTTCGCTCTCGCCCGCTCGGGCGCACTGCCTGGCCCTTCCGCTCGGATCACCCGCCACCCCGATCGCCTCCCTTACACTCTACTCTACAGTACGAGACACAGATATACTGCCTACACACCTGCACACTTCTCTAATCACGAGCATGCACTACCTTACGACATGCGCGAGGAATCGACGCGTCAATCGTCGCCATGTTGAGCACCTGTCGTCGCGGATATCTCGACCCTCGACTCCCTCCCGAATCTGGAGGCGTTGTCAGGCGCCGCCATCAAAGCAGTGCGACCCGCCAGCGAGGCCATGAGGTGTAGGCATGCGTGCCCCTGTGCACCACCTCCACCACCTCTTGTGCCACACCATGCGCTCGAGACTAGTCTGTCTCTTGATCGCCTTTCATGCGATTCGACAGAGCTGAGCTTCGTCGACAGTCTCGGAGGATCACGGCGCTTGAAAGCTCGTGTCGATACGTACAACACGACGATTACTGTATTCCCGTCCAGCCTCCGCGAGCCTCTCCCCCTCGCATTCGACAAGTTCCGTAGCAACCAGTATACAGCAACGCGCCCCCTCCCGGCCAATCTTCGTACATCTCCCTCCACCTCTCCAATCCCCCATACTCCCACCCCCATGTGCCCCCAATCACCTCCCCACCGCATAAACCCCCGTCCAAAACCTCACCACCCCCTCCGCCCCCACCACATCCCCCTCCCGATACAACCTCGCCAAATCCACATTCAACGGACTATCCGGCTCCGCGCCCGACCTCAAAAGCTGCTCCACCGCCTCCAGCACCGTGACAACCCCGTACGCAGGCGTCCACGCGCTCTTCAACAAGTCGAGACAGATTTCACCCGTCGAGAAGGAGACGTTGGGGTGCGCGCAGGGCGTTGTGAAAGAGATGATGGGCGGCGCGGAGGGGTAGGAGGGCGGGAGCGTGAGGGAGAGGTGGAAGCGTCCGCCTGCCGGGGAGGGGAGAATGTTAGCGGAGGCTCCCTTCGCGCAGGGTGTAGGTAGAGGGCGGAAGGGGAGGGGTGGTGGATAGATGTACCTTCATACCCCGTCCCTTCAGGCCCCTTCAGCACGGCCTCCAATTGCAGCAGATCGGCGTCGCTCGCGGGTGCGAGGGACAGGACGACGGGCGAGGGGGATTTGTTGTAGGCGTCGAGCTCCTTGAGGAGCCGTTTGGCGGCCATGGCTAGCGGTCCATTCTTTTGGTGTGGGAATTGGAGAGGACGGAGGGCGTGGGAGAGAGGTGGAAGCTTGAGAGGACGCGGCAGGGCGGGCGTGTCGGTGGCTGCTGCGCTGGCGGAGAGGACGCCCGCGCCGAGGTCGGGATTCAAAGGCCGAACGAGCTTCGGGCACGTGTCGTGGAAAGATGGGAGGTTGGTGATTGTTTTGTCTCTATGCCTTACTGGCCGCCTTTCTTACACACTGACCGCGCTTAATCTCACGCAGCTCACTGCTGATCTACAGCTCGTCGTGCCCCGCCGCGCCCTTCACCTCAGGCATCGCCGCCATCTTCGCCACCAAGCTCGTCCAACCAGTAAAGTGCTGCGTCCGCTGCCCGGCACCCGTGTCCGGGCTATACTGCTCCCACGCGAACCCCGTCTCCTTCCAGCTCTCAAACACCGTCTCGACCAGACTCTCCCTCAGCGAATTATACAGCTTCTCCGCGCGCGCGCGCTGCGGCCCCGCCTGCCTCGCCGTGGCGTACAAGTTCGACAGGATGAGGTAATTGATGGGCATCCAGACGGGCGAGCGCCAGTAGTTCTCCTCCGTGCCGTACAGCGCGTCACGTTTGCTGAGGCTGCGAATGCCATGCCTCGACCACAGCTCCTCCTCGTCGGCGAGCAAGTCCAGCACCGCGCCGAGGTGCGCGTGGTGCGGGTCCAGCAGCCCGGTCATGAAGGGGAAGAGGCTGACGTAGCCCTTGTGGCAGACGTGCACACTCTCCTCGTACGCGTCGACGGTGACGTCGCAGTAGGCGGCGTCGCGCGCGGACCAGTGCAGGTCATCGGTGTTGCGACGGATGGCGGTGGAGATTTTGGCGTACGAAGCCGCGTCGTCGGGTTCTGCGACGAATGTCGCGATGCGCTCCATGGCGCGCGTCATCATGCCCATCCAGCTCATGAGGTCGACGTGCAGCTCGCCGGGGTGCGGGGGCTGCGCGCGAGGGTAGTCGTCGAGGCCTGAGGTGAGGATATGCGTGGGCGTGCGGCCGCGCCAGCGGTAGGCTTCTTTGGAGCTGAAGGTGTCGCCGTGGTCGTAGGACTTGAGGTCGCCCGACTGCGTTTTGCGGTACCATTGGAAGTTGCGCTGTAGGAGCGGGTACATCTTGGTCATCCAGTCCTTCAGCAGGGTCGGATCGGCGAGCGCGGAGAGACCAAGCCCCTGCTGGCCGGTGGCAGTGCCGAAGGCCTTGCTGCTCTCAGCCTTGTCGAGCAGCGCTTCCAGGACCATGAAAAGCGTAGGCGGGTTGGCGTAGTGAGGGAATTGGATCTGGAACTCCGGCGGGACCTTGCTCATCGCCTCCTCGCCCAAGATCTGCTCTCTCGGGATCCATCCATCTTCGTCCATCGTGTTGAACCAAGAGGTCAGGATCTGCATGACCAGCTCGGGGTCAAAGTCCACGATAGGAATGAGATGAAACCCCTCGTCCCACAAGAAACCTCGCGGGAAAAAGGGCCGGCTAGGAACGCTGGTGAATAGCTCATACGGCCCCTCGGGCTTCTGCAAGTTGCGGGCACGGGCAATAGCCGCCTCCATCCAAAACCCCTCGTTCTCCTCCTCGTACTCGGGTGCGTATGAGCGGTCAACCACCTGGGTGCCGTGGAAGTAGCCAATGCCACCGATCAGGTTGGAGAACAGGCTCTTGGTGAATCGCTCGTACTGCTTGCCTTTGAATGGCGCCTTGGGGGCGAGCGCCTCCTTGTACTTCGTATCGAACGATGTCACCGTCGCCTCGATGCGGCTGGTCAGCTCCTCCGAAGTGGGCGTCTTTCCTTCCTTCGACGGGGTGTAGAAGATGTCGAACTCAAATGGTCCTTCGAACACCTTTTGCACCATGTGCACATTGCCCTGCCCGGGCTTGTTCTCCATCGTAAATGTCTGCCATGGCGGCGGCATTTTCTCCTGGCCGTAGGTCTTGACGTAATCATCGATCGTGCTCTTCATCGCGCCGAAAATGAGCGCTGCAATAAAGCTTCGTGTCAGAATCAGCATCACTCGAAGCGTTGCTGTTGAAATCCCAATGGGTGGCGTACCTTTCGACTGCCAAAGCGCCTCTTCCGGCATCTGCAGCGAATGCACAAAAGACCTATCCAGCGGCTTCTCCTCGTAAGACGCATGGTCATGCTTCGGATGCTTCGACCCCTCCCTCTCTACCATCTCCACGCGAAACTCCCCCAAATCCGCCGTCTCCCCCTCAAAAACCAAATCGTCCAAAAACCCCAACCCCCTTCCCCTTTCCGCATCCCGCAGCTCCAAGCTCCCCAACCCCTCCGCCCCCATCGTGAACCACACACTCGTCTTCAACCCATCCCCCGGCCGCACAATCGGCCCCGCATCCTCCCTCGGCGTCCCCTTGACCCTCGCCCCCCAACCCCCGTCCTCAAACTTGACAAAACTCGTCTCCATATCCAGCCCGTTGCCCTTGTCGTGCACCGTCTGCACCCCGCCCGTCCGCGGGTCGTACGCGTCCCAGCCGTAGCCGGCCATGCCCTCGTGCTGCTCGCATGTGTAGCGGACGTTGTTCTGCACCGAGGAGAAGTCCTCCACACGCGACCAGAGAAGGGCGGTTGTGAGGGATTTGGGCAAGCGCGGACGAATGCCGAAGTATAGGTTGGGGCGGTAGGGCCCCCAGAGGAGGCTCGAGTTGGAGGCGGGCGTGAAAACGGAGGAGGGGGAGTCGGGGTCGGCGGCGAGGGCGGGGCTGGCGCTGAGGGCCAGCAGCGCACTGCCTGTGCTCCAGTGTAGCTTCATGGTCGGAAGGGGGGACTCAATGGCAAGGAGGGAGTGCTGGCCGCGAGAGGGCAAGAGTTTCGAGGCCACGTTGATTTCGAGACGACTTTCGAGCCCAGCCACACGGCGGTGACGCCACAGCTCTTATCTTATCGCACAGGGGCGCACGGGGCAGCTTCAACTCTCTTCGACCTGCCAGCTTCTTGTTTGCCGAACAGACTACATACGCGCACAACTTCACGGAAAAAGAGCAAGCCTGCTCACGGCCTCTTCCACACCCGCTCACCTCACACCTCCCACTCCGCGCACCATGGACCTCCTCCAGACCGTGCGCAAAGAAGGCTCGCGCGGCGGCGTCAACTTCTCCTGGGACTCGGTCAAAAACTCACAGCACCGGGAAAACTACCTGGGCCACTCAGTCAAAGCGCCCGTGGGCCGCTGGCAGAAAAACAAAGACCTGAACTGGTACGCGCGCGCGGAAGACGCAGAGCTCTCGCCCGAGGAGCGGAAGGCGCGGGAGGAAGAGCGCAAGAGGGAGGAGAGGCGCAAGGTCAAGGAGGCGGAGGAGGATGCGATGGCGAGGGCGATGGGATTGCCGGTCCCGGAGCGCGCGACGGGAGGGAACGAGGTGCCGTTGGGGTTGGGGAGGGGGGTGCAGGGGGAGGTGAATCGGGCGTTGAAGGAGGCTTTGGGGGATGAGGACGGGGAGGAGGGGCAGGGTGTGGCGAAGAGGCTGGGGGAGCGACCGAGGGATGAGAGGAGGAGGGATAGGAGCCGGAGTCGGGAGCGGCGGAGGAGGGGCGACGGGGAGGATGACAGGGCGGGGAAGCGGCGGAGGCGGTCGCGGTCGCGGTCGCGGTCGCGTGATCGTGAGAGGGATCGGAGACACAGGCACAGGCACGAGGGGCGTTCGCGGTCACGGTCGCGGGAGCGTAGGCGCAGGCCCAGGAGCAGAGAGCCCCGGAGGGAGGGCCAGAGCTACGCCAGAGGCAGGGACTACGACGAACAGCCGCGGCGCCGCGAGGACGAACGGAGGAGACGAAGGAGTTGGACGAGATCGAGGTCGAGGTCGAGGTCGCCAGATGAGCGCAGACGTCGGCAGCACCGTCGTTGAAGGGGGAAACGGCTGGCGTGGAAACATTTTATCGCGAGAAACGCAGACCAGCTCTCGAGGAGTTTGGGTCCGGGGAAGATCCGTCTGCCCTAAGTACCCCAGAGAATGAATCAGAAATCGGACCAAGTCCACTGAGGACATTTCCAAGAATCACCCCCAGGACATCGCCTTCCAGCTTACGATTCAACCGTAAGTGTTTCATCCCTCCCCCTTCCGTCCGGCCATCCCCGAGCCCAGCAAACCCCCCCCCCAACACAGAATCAAAGCCATCGGGAATCCCGAGCCCCCCGTGCAGGTCCCGATACCGGATCCTCAAACACCCAAGACATCTCCACACCCCCCCACGTGCGCCCGTTGAACCGCCCCGCCAGGTCCGCCAGGTCCGCCAGGTCCGCCACACGACGACCCTCCGGACTCCGCCGCCTCGCTTGCGCCCAGGCGAGCACAGAGCGACAGCTGCGCGTCGACGAAAGCGGAACAGACGCCGGCGCCGCGCTGGCGCGCGGATGCCCTTTGAGAGAGGTGCAAGAGAGGTGCAGAAGGGCGGTGGAGAGACGGCGGGGGATTTGGTGAGAGTGAGAAGTGAGAGCGGCTGTTGCGGGCACGTAGGGGGCTGCGCGATACGAGAGGGCTGCAGCAAGCGCGTTCATGTGTGGGCAGAGAAGGCGTGGTTCGGTGCGAGCTGGCAGTTCGCATCCATAGCCCGTCGTACACTACCCCACAGCGGCGGCGGCGGTGGCTCAGGCGGCGTTGTTGCTGCCGTCAATCCGACACGCGCGTTGACGAGCCGTCGGGCCCTTGCTCTCCCGACCGAGAGATGGGGACGGGGGGGATCAGGACGGGATGGGTTGGGTTGGGTTGGCTGGATCTCGCCGCACGCCACAGTATGTATGCGTTTTACATGCCGCTCGGTGCGGAGGAACCGGGTTGTTGGGTCGCTGATTTCTGGATTGGGGGTGGTTTCGGGGTTGGGGGTTGGGGGTTGGGGTTACACGTGGCGGGTTTTACCTCCCATGCTTCTGTGAGGGGGCTGGCGGTCTCGCGGGTGTTTTGGAGATTGGTGGAGGATGGGC
The DNA here is from genome assembly GCA_004216415.1 of Aeminium ludgeri. Lineage (NCBI taxonomy): Eukaryota > Fungi > Ascomycota > Dothideomycetes > Mycosphaerellales > Aeminiaceae > Aeminium > Aeminium ludgeri. The sequence goes on from SGQK01000015.1 coordinate 281,731, forward strand.
TCACTGGAATCGAGTACCCGCGCTGAGGGAAGGGCGGAGACTTCATTTCGCGCTCGCTTCAGGGTCAATGGAGATTCGAGTTCCCCAAAGCTGAAGGTCTGAACGACGTGGCAGCATTTCCTCGTAGCTCCCGTTCTCGCCCGTGAACCGCCGTGGTAGCCAGCGTCCCGTACCATCGACGCCAGCACGAGCACTCGCTCGAACGTGGCGTGCCCACCTCCCACACGCAAACGCTTCTCGAACCTCAGACACGTCCCCACCCCAGACGCACATCAGCAACAGTAATAATGAATCCCCCACCAACCACCCTCCCCTTCGGCCCCCTAAGAGAACTCTGCATGAACTACGCACCACGCCATCACGCCCCTCACGCGCCTCCCACCCCGCCGCACCGCCGCACAACCGGGTCGACAACAGCAAAGCTGCACCTCAGCGCCGCTCCCCAGAATAGACCCGCATCGCGCAACGCCCACCTTCGAGCTGCGATGAAACGGCTCGCTGGCAAGCCTCCCCAGCACGACGCGCACGAGGGGGGAGAGGGGGGGGGGGGGGGGGGGGGGGGGGACCAGTCGTTCCGGGCAGCGCCGCGCGGTCTGCAGCACTCTGCACACTGCAAGAGCTCGCAGCAAAGGCGACGCGGTGCGACGGTGACGGGCGTCGGGTGCGAGGCTGCGATGCGGCGGGCGCGCGACTCTGCTGCCCTCTCGCGGCGGAGCGCGCCTCTGAGGGCTGTCTCTGCTTCAGCTTCAGCCTCCGCTCTCTGGCCACGGTGAGTGAGGAAGGGGGAGGGGGGGAAGTTTCGGGGTTTCAGAGACAAGGCGACGACGCCGTCGAACCGTTTCATGCATGTGAAGTGAAAAGTCGGCCAAGGTTGCGGCGACCGTCGAGCATGGCTTGAGGGCCGCAATCGTCCCGCCGGCGGCCGTTGCGGGCAGGAGGGGCTCTGGGGGAGATCGATCTCCACCGGGTCGGGAGTGTGGGCGGGTCAGGGCTGGCGACAGGGAGCCCCGAGAACTGCGAGGGCGCTTGGACGGGAGTGTGGTGCTCGTTTTGGGCGCGAGGGTTTTGCGCAGAAGAAGGGCGATCCGTCACTACCATTCACGCACGCGGCTATACATTGTACACATCGCTACACGGCTATTTGGGTGATGGACTCAACGTCGCTACAGCGGGACAGAGCTGTGAGAGCAGCATGCCTCGACACGGGTACGGTATCGAAGCCCCTTCCCCCCCTGCCCCTGCGGTCTCGGCTCCAGCAAGCAAGAACGCCATGGTTCAAACTCCCCGGGTGGCTCCCGACTTTCGCCCCCCGGCGTTGCAGCCTCGCCAGCCGCTTGCCCCCACCCGCGACCCGACCGCTCGGGTGGGCGCAATATCGACTCCGCTCGCGTCGACGAGGTGTGCAGCGCTACGCTGGCTACACGATGCGATGCGCCTTCTCCGGGCGATGGCGCTGGAGCTCGGCAAGGGGGGAGCAAGGGGGGAGAGGCCGAGTTGAGGGCGATGCTGGAGTGCGCCTCGCGACGCGCCGTGGATGGACGATGGTCGACGCGACGGGCGATGCACGATGGGCGATTGAGTAGTGTCATCGTCGTCGGCGTCGTCGCTTCGCGCGGCTACCAGACATAGGCTGAGACGGAAAGTTACGGGAATCTCAAAAAAAGGGGCGATGATGGGGTTTTTTCATCAAGCGCAGGCGTCACGGAAGCGGTTTGCGCCAGATTGGAGGGAAGTGGAAGCGAAAGCGAGAGCGGGTTCGCTTGCGGGGGGGGGGTGGGGACGGGCGTGACTTTGCGCGGTCGCGGGCCGGCCGGCGGCGAGCCGCGCGAGAGAGAGAGAGAGTGAAAGAGAGAGGTGGGGCCGCTGGGTACAGTAGGTGGGTCGCGCGCAACGGCTCGCCTGGCGGGGGGAGGGGTGGCTGATGATTGGTTGTGCTGGCGCTTTGAGGACGGGGCGAGAAGACGGAGAGAGAAGGAGAGATGGGGGGAACCTGAGGCTGCAGCATCATCAATCATCTACCAACCTACCGAGCCCACTGCACCTCGTAGCCAGGGAGAGAGAGGTCGGAAAGCTTGTCTCGGCCGGGTCGGATGCCCGGTTGGGAGACGAGCCCCGGGACTACCGCAGCCTCCATCGCCCCCCCATCGCCAGCCAGCCGGAGAGAGGCTCGCTTGCATGCTGAGACGGGGGGGGTGGGGGGGGCGTGGCCTCGTCGTCGCGCGCTCGACACATCGCACACATGCACGCCTTATCGTGCATGGGTAATAGGTATGGTCCCAGGCGGGCGGGAGAGGAGAGGAGAGGAGAGGAGGAGAGAGGAGAGAGGTGATGGGAGAGAAGTCAGACGAGTTCGTCTGGAGACTGTTCACCTCGACCTCCCACGTCGGCCGGGCGCGGGAACACACCCTAAGACGGAGGCCTGTGCGCGCCTGTGTGTGCACCCCCATCACCGTCGTGCAGGGCCAAGCCAGCCGCCGTTCTCCCCGCCCGAAAGCATCCACCCACCCTTTCACCTTCCTCTCTTTCAAGCCCGGCCCTCCGCCTCGCCGTGCTCGCTCTCTCCCGTCTTCCCCCCAACCTACCTACCATCTATTCATCTCGACTCTGCGACATCCTTTCCTCTCTCCTCCGCCCCCCTCCGCCCCTCCCTCCTCCGCCTGTCCCTCGACTCTCCCTCCGCCCGCCCCTGTGCCTGCCGTGCGGTGTTCGCGTCTCACCTCCCGAGCTACCGTCCTTCGCGCCTGCCGTCTCCCACACTACTTACTCTTGCTTCCGGACGACCACCCCCCTCGCCGCCAGTACCGGACGCAGAGCCTGGACCTGCACTTGGACCTGCACCGTCGACGTCCGCGCCTTCCTTCGACCGCACTTCCCCCCCTTCTCTCCCTCCCCCCACACACCGGCAGCAAGTCAACCCACGCGTGTCCGCTCGAGACGTCGTCCCCTCGACCTCCATATTAACAACCCTCGAGACGTCCCTTCTTCGTCGTCGCACCGCTTCCCTCGACCACATTCTTCCACCCGACCACCGGCATTCCCACCACCACACCGCACCGCACCGCACCTTCGCTTACCCGCATTGCCCGCCCTGGTCGTGAGTCGCCCTTGCCTTCTCTCCATCCTGCCCTTGCCGCCCTCCCTACCCTTTCCCCCGCCCATCTGGCTCCGCTATCGTGGTAGCATCGTGCCCTCGTCCATAGTACCTGGGGCGTGGATTTCCTTCCTCATCTCAGGCTCGGGTCCTCCGCATCTGCACGTTGTCTCCCAGCGACGCGGTTCCCATCTGACATCGACCTCGCTCTGTTCACCCTGTTGTTCGGTGTGGCCCACTGACCGGTACCTAGCCCGTTCCACATTTGGATCAACAATCTCCACCGTCGACGACGACGACCTCGCCGCCATGGAGGGTCCCGGCCTCAAGCAGGTCGACAATGAGACCCACAACGCATCCGCCAGGCCGACCAAGGACGGCAGGACGGTCACATACAGGATGAAAGTGCTACAGCAACCGTCCATGGCCCGCGCTTGCGGCTCTGGTGCCAAAGGTGCGTCTCGTCCGATCGGGGGGGAGTCGGACGTCGAGTACTGACAGCCTGGCAGCATCGGCAGATCGCCGCCCCGTTGACCCTCCGCCCATCGTCGAGCTGAGAATCTATGAGGGTGATAGCGAGCACGACCAGCGTGACATCACCCAAGGCTTCCACGCCAACTATTTCCTGTTTGCCACCCTGGAGCACGCTCGCGTCATGGCGAATCCCCGTCTCCCGCCAGACCAGAAGGCCACGCCGGTGCTGACCGGCACTCCCGTCGCGGGCATGGTCAACCTGGAACGCCCGAAACCCGCCGGCTACTTCATCTTCCCCGATCTGTCCGTCCGCCACGAAGGCCATTACAGACTCAGCTTCAGCCTGTACGAAGAGATCAAGGAGACTCGGGATCAGGACAAGGACGACATGACCGCGAAGCCCAACGAACCGGAATCCGCCCACGTCACGCATCGCTTGGAGGTCAAGTCCCAGCCCTTCCAAGTCTACAGCGCGAAGAAGTTCCCGGGTCTGTCGGAGAGCACGTCGCTCAGCCGCGTGGTCGCCGAGCAAGGCTGTCGCGTCCGGATCAGGCGGGATGTGCGCATGCGCAGACGCGAGACCAAGAACACCAAGGACTGGGATGGCTACGAGGATGAGACGGCCGAGCAGCGCCACAGGATGTCTGCCACCCCCGACAACAATGGATACCCCATCCTGCCCGCCCCTGCCGGCTACATGGACCACATCCCTCGGCCGAGATCGGCGAGCAACGCCAGTCACCACTCGTTGGTCCCCGCTTCGCGCAGGCCATCGCTGCAAGAGATCAACTACCACCACCAGCACATGGGTTCCGCCCCGCACACTCCCCAGCAGAGCACCTACCTCCACACCTCGCCGTACGCTTCGCAGCAGTCCGGCGGTCATTACTTCGTGAACCAGCCGGCGGGCATGCAGCCCCCGGCTCCGCAGTTCAACCAGCCGACGTACCCACCACCGGCTCCCGCCACTGGACCTTCGCAGCAAGGCTCCTACGGCTATCCATCGTCCGCGCAAGCGCCACACATGTCGCAGCAGCCGAGTCTCGCTCCGCCTCCGCCTCCGTCGGCGTTTGAAAGTTCTTCGCAGTCCAACCGCATGAGCGTCGATACGTCCAACCGCATGAGCATCGACTACTCCACCCAGCCTTCCTACGAGCACCGCAGATCTTCGGGCACGTACCAGCCGCCGCCGCCCGCTGCTCCCCCGATGGGCTACGCACCTCAACCGGCTCAGCAATACCACCATGTGCCGCCACCGCCGCCGCCGGCGAGTCAGCACAGCCAGCAGTCTTACCAGAGCCAGCCTCTGCCGCAAGCTTACCAGCCTCAACCTCCGAGCCAGGCGCCGTATCCGGGCTTCCACGGCCATCACAGCTCAAGCGGATCCATCGGCGGTTACGACAGCCGCCCGACCCCGGCCGAACCGATCCAGCCCCCGACCCGTGCTACCGGTGCCACCACCCCACTCTCCACCAGCCGTTCCTCCTTCGCCACCAACAACGCCAAACAACTCCCTCCCCTCTCGAGCATCAGCGCCATCCCGCAGCCCAAGTACATCGAGCCCGCCTCCCCTGCCTCTGCCGGCCCGCACAAATCGTCCTTCAGCTCCTCCTCACTCCCCGTCCCGGACACCAACAAGCGCCACTTCAGCGAAGTCTTCTCAGACCGCTACCAAGCGCAGCCCCTCCGCCAAGGCGCACGCCCCAACCCGGAACTCGCACACGTGCACCGCGCCATGCCCGCGCCCTTCGCGCCGTCGCCCTGGACGTCCACGCCGCTATCCGCCGCCGCCGTGCAGGTCGACGAGGACGAGGACCCCTCACAGGACTGGCAAAAGGCGCCCGAGTACCACCGCGCTAACGGCGAGATCATCACGCGCGATGTGCTGCCCGACTTGCGCCGCCGGGCGAGAGGGACGCTACCGCCCCCGCCGCCGCCGTCTTCCGACGGCGGGGACGAGCGCACGCACTCGTCGCTCTCGCTCTCGCATCGTTGAGAGCCGCGGGGAGGAGGGGGAGGGGGGGGTCGGACTGGAATTTATGCGAGGAGACGAGAGGCGAAGGCGCTGAGGAGAAACACAGGGGATGAGGAGTGCGAGGCTCAAGATTGGAAGAAAGGAAAGAGGGGAGACGCCGGATCAGCGACGGCACGAACGGCGGTGCGAGATACCCGGGAATGCTTTTTTGGTTCGGTCCGGTCCGGTCTATTCGGTCTGGATCCTGGTCTTGGGTTTTTCGGATTTCGTTTTTGGGTTTTTTTTTTTTTTTTTTTTTGAGGGGTCGAACGACAGGAAGGAAACGGGGAGAGGAGAAACAACAAAGAAACAACACAACAGTGGAATTCATTCAAGCGACAGTCGAGCTCTCACCGACCACCGAAAGGAGGGGGGAGCAGTTTTGTGATGCTGGACGGCTCGAAGCGCTGCTGCACCTTTTTTTTTTTTTGGTGGTCTTCTTCGCTTGTGGGAGACGAGGTATTACTACACTGCACGCATGGGCGCGCCCGGACAAGGCGTTTCTCGATTGAAAGAGGGGATCTATCAGACACCACGTTGTTTGGGATGAGGGGCGGGCAACGATCGATACCTTTTGGGTCCAACTCTCGGGAGACTGAGGACATGGCGTCGGCCCCGGGCGTCGGGAGGGGTGTCGGACCGTCGGCCCGGCCCTGGTG
>SGQK01000015.1:288010-300079 GCA_004216415.1 Aeminium ludgeri
CCGGCGATCTAATGCAGGCGAAACTCTTTCTATCTGTTGTTTTGTTCCTTGTTTGCTCGATTGTCTTTTTTCTTCTTTTTTTTCCCCCCCGGGTTTGTGTGAGATGACGGTGGTTTGTGTGAGAGATGATGGGGGGTTCCGGGTTCTCTGTGTTTGACGTGCGGGAGTGACGCAGTAGGATGTTTGCGTCTTGATTGGAGTGGAGGTTTGTGGGACGACTTGTCTTTTGTTTCGGACTTTGGGTCATACAGGCTCGACAGTGCTTTTGTTCTCTCTAGATCCTGCTGCTCGCGGTAGTACGGCTCATGGCGAGGTGGACGGGGGTGGTTCTTCGCCATACGTACGCCATTTCGGAAAAAAACGTCTTTTTCTACCTCCAGCGCCAATCCCGCATTCCGTCCGCCGCGTTCCCCATCGCACACACGGCACGTCCCAGTCCCCTCTCTACATACGCGACCGCGACCCAAGCAACCACACGACCCCAGAACCCGCCCACCCCGCCTCCCCGCCCTTCGCAGCGCAGAAACTCCCCTCCAAACACCATTGGCCGCTCACGCCGCACGCGCTAACGGCCGTCTCGTCCGTGACGCCCCGCGGTCGAACCTCCGACGGGGAGGGAGGGTCCGAAGGCGAGGGGGATCGAGCTGGGTGCTTGGGGTGCGTGACGAGGGGGAATTTGAGGCAGGCGAGGCAGACTGGTTGGTCGGTTTAGGTCGGCTGGTTGGCTCGACTGGTTGGAGGCGACGGAGGCGGCGCAGGCGGTCGTGCGGCTCACAGGGGTTTCCTGCACGTGTGCTTGGTGGCGGGGGGTCCCTTCTCATGCGTGCGGGTGAGCGAGAACTGCTGTCGTCGCGTGAAGTTCTGCTTCTTTTTCGCAGGTGAAGCCCGAGACCACGCAACACGACCCCCACCCAAGGTCTCCTGAGGCCGCCGGGAGTGAGAGACTACTCCTCGGCCAAGTCTGCGTCCCGATCGTGGTTGCAACCGCGCTGCCACGACGGCGAATTGCAGCGACTGCCGCTAATTCGCTTCGTGGTGCGGCCAATGGACTGGTCGTCCGCGAGGGCGGATCTGGTTGTTTTGAATTGCCGGGCTCCCAGACGTCCGCTAGTCTGCGGCCGATAGGATCCATTGGAGCTCTCGTTTGTGCGACGCAAACAACTTTTACACGACATATTGAGACGGCCGTTAGTTCATGCAGTCGTGTATCCAATCGGGTGGCCGTCCGTTGGCTCGCAGAGGGTGCTGTGTCACAATGTCCCATGAAAGAGTCGTTCGCGAGTATAGCGGTCCAGAACAGCGGTGCGGGAAGCACTTTGCCCCCTTGCTGAAAGGTGTTTCCGTCGTACGCAGTGCGAGACGCAACCTAGCGCATGCACATTCCCACCCAGTCAGCATCCACGCAGGAGCACGCAAGCGCTATACGCTGGACACTTCGCCCTGTGTAGCGAACTGTCGCCCGCCTCTCGATCGAGATCCCCCGCTCCTTCCTCGTCCAGCTACAAGGCATACCAAAACGGAAGTTACAGCTTACCTAGCACGTGATGCCCACGTGATCGGACGGTACAACCGCCCGCCAAGAATAAGCCTCAGGTGCCAACCGAAACTCCAACGTCATGTCCCCCACCAGACCAAGCAGCAAACACCCCCGCCTCCCAATCGCCGGTCAGTCTCGAGAGCTCTGTCCCGCGGAGCGCGGTTAGAAGAGGCCTCGCAAGGCTGCGTGAACCGCCGGCGGCCGTCCAGAAGTGGTGCGCGTGACGTCGTTGCGACGTCGGGTTGTTTTGGCGGGGGCGGGGTGCTGGCTGGGTGGGTGTTTGCAGGTCGTTCGAGGTGGAGGGGGGGCGAGATGAGAGGCGGCGAAAACAAGTTTGCGTTGCGACTACTGTGAAGTGAACTCTCCTTTGATTTCTTCTCTGCCTGCTCTCTGTCTACGTCTCCCATCATCAACGACAACCATCCAAGCATCACCACCCCCGCCTCGACACCTCCAAGCAACGCCTGTCTAACACCACCCAATCAACCGCAACAACAATGTCCACCGGCAACCCTGCCCCCGGCGTCGGCGGCACTGCCAAAGACGGCGGCCTCGCCCAAGCTCCCACGGTCGCCGACGGCGGCCCTAACGCCGCTGAGGCCGATGGCCAGTACCTCCCGCCCGGCGGCAAGTCGCGCGAAGCCGAGTAAGCAATCGACCCCCTCCTCCCCCCAAGCTGACTCGAAGTGACGCGTGGGCACTCAAAAGGAAGAACGAGAGAAAGCTAACGACACTCGTGCACTTACAGCAGCGTGAAGACACAAGCAGGCCCCAACAACCCCGCGCCCGGCGTTGGCGGCACCGCGTAAGTTGCTCCATCCTTCCAAACCGACGTTCTATCCGCGTGCTTTTCACTGACGCCCGAGGTAGCAAGGACGGCGGCCTCAGCACGGCGGCCACGGTCTCGGACGGCGGGCCTGACGACTCAAAGGAGGACCCGACGTATGACCCCAAGAAGGACCCGCAGACGAAGTTTGAGTAGGCGGGCCCGGGGGGATGGGAGGTGGAGGGGGGAGAGGGTGTTACTCACGTAGGGCATGTGGTATGATTTGATGTCCGTGCTTTGTTCTTCCTTTCACGTGGCTTGAGTGATCGCCGGATGTGGGATGTACGGGATTCAAAGGCAGTTGAATGCTGGGTGAGTCTTCTTGCTCTCATCGATGCAAGTTACTGTGAGTCTTCGACTTCCCCAGTCTGGCTCCGAGTCCGTTCACATTCAAATTTGGTCGATAAGAGATGGAAGCCGCATGTCCATCTCACAGTGAGTATCCCTCCAACCTCTTCATGCCCACTTGTTCTCACTTGCACACGTTCATGCCTTCTTTTGGGTGGCTTATCATCCTCGCTCTGCACGATACGCGTCCATTCAACCCCATATCGTTGATGCTCAATACCAGAACCACCCTGCTCCTCTTGCCCTCTTGGTTGCCATGGCTACAGTGTGCTCGCTACCTCGCCACATCTCACTTCGGGCTTGCTGGTTGGATCACATAGAGTGAATCACGCTTCATTTGGCCACGAGCAAGATTTCCACGTGCCCCAACCTATCACCAAGCTTCGTAGTACCAGGCTCGAAACGCGCATCCATCTTCAGAGGACGCCGTCTCTCCGCGCACAGCATACACTTCTCACAAGCACCAAGCATCGAGTTTTCAGACTTTCTGTGATCGTTCTCATCCCGAGACACCGACACGTACAGCAGGCGACTCGAAAGCGACGCCCCCGAAATGCCTCCACCCACCAAGTCTGAGCCGGCGATCGGATGGCGTCAGAGCAGACACCCTCGCGCTTTGTTTTGGCGTGTTTTCAACGGCACTACAAACGGACCTGTTGTAGGTACATCCATTCGAAACGATGGGCCAGAAGCTCAGGTACGGAGATTCATTGCACACACTGTTGACATTCAAGGACTCGCTGACAAGCTGCAGTATGATGACAAGGCGGAAAGATACTGCCATGACGTGAGACTGACTTCTGCGCAACCATTCTCACTCCACCCGGTAAGTTCTTCAGCTGCCCAGTCCTCGAGAGGGTTGTGCTAACTAGCTCCAGGTTCTCATCGACTCGGGACCTTACGCTGGAACGCAGGCGCTCGTCGTGACACCACCGAGTCACTTTCCCTTCACCAAGCTGCCCAAGGAGCTGCGTCACATGATCTACGACAATGTTTTCAGATCGTATGGCCCGCTGCGTGTCTCCAGATTGCGAACCAAAAACTCCAAAGCGCGCCCCACCGGCGGTATCGTTACCGCAAACCGCAGAGATTGCAACGTAGAGGCGAAAGACTTTCAAGCGTTGAAGCTTCCATCGCTCCTCCACGTCAGCAAAACTATCAGCGCCGAGAGTCTAGAGTTTCTCTTCGCGCAGGACTACACTTTCGATTCCATGGGAACCATGAACGAGGTTCTGCGCAATCTGAACAACGATGCGAAACGGCACTTACGTCACATCGTAGTTGAGACGAGCAGCATTACCAAGCTCAGCACGTGCTTTGGCTTCCTCGAAGAGTGCAAGAAATTGCGGACCTTCACCTTCAGTATTGCCGCAGGCTTTCAAGGAATGCCGGAACGCTCTCGAGGCACGCTGGAACAGCACATTGACAACCTCGCCGGCATCGAAGTCTTCATCGATCCATCCCTTCTCGACTTGGCCGAGATTCATCGTCGGCTCAGCCTGCTCAACTTCAGCATCGAGCGTTGGCACACGTGCCTCTTCGAGAATGGTGCACGCATCTACGACATCACACCGGCTTACAATGAATGGTGCCGGCGGCGCCTCAAGAGGAATGTGGAGCTGTTCTACGTCTGGGGTCGCTGGGGGAGACACGAGTCCAGTCCCGAGGTGGGCGATGTGATGGAGATGTTGAAACGGACCCTGGAGCCTGAGATCTACAGTCTGGCACTCTTCTTGCCGGACCCATCTCCTCTGGTCGCGCAGATGGAATTGTTCGATTAGGCTTGAGTGTGTCCGAACACACGGCTTGGAACCTGCCCAAACGTAGTGGAGCCCGAGAAGGGGACAGCCTTTCCACTTTTGTCCGTTGCCCCGAAAGGCAGGGATTCTGTACCTAGGTCAAGGTCTGAAGAGAAGAAACAAAAGAGGTGTCATCGTCCTCGAGGTCCGTCGCTAATTGGTGCGAACAAAAAGCAGTCATGTCTCCAGATAATGGTGTGAATGTCCCACTCCTCCAAAAAGTACATACTGTCCCGCTCTGTCTGGGACATCAAAGGTGTCGACTCGAAAATGACATGGACTGATCCTGCGATAGCTTTTGCCAATTCGCGATGCCCAAGCCAAGACCTTTGGTTCTCACATCGTTGTCGCAGATACCGGGTTAGATTGGCAGCTTTGCTCGAAAGCTTTATCGCGAATCTGCGACCAGTCCACACGCAGGGGAGCAATAATTTGACTCTCCGCACAGAAAAAACCTCCAACGTCGACTGCAGGCCAGCTGCAATTGCTGCCATTGCTTGTGTCGTCCAAGAGGCTTAGATCGCCCTCATCCTCGCGTCTTCTCAATGCCAACTTGGGATTTGCCAGCGCCCGCTGCAAACAGTGGGAGGCAATCGCCGCTCAGCAAGGCGAATTATATAAACGGACGAAAGGTACCGGCAGCGCCGGATGTCGCTTGTGAAATGCATCGCTTACAGATACCGCAGGAGCTGCTCCTGCAGCTTAAGCGCTCACCTGATCGAACTTCACAGCCTCAGCCTCACCATTCACAGCCACGTCGCACACCCATAAAACCGACATGCCCCAATTTTTCTTCCTCACAAGCCCAAGGGCATCCCGACGACCATGGCCGACCTGGAGGCCGGCGCCGCCCAACATGCGAAACCGACGCCCCCCGTCGCATCCGCCACAAAGGCCACCGGAACCCGCCTAGAAGACGCGTTCGACGAGGAACGAAACGACATTCTGGCGACCTTTCTGCTGCGAACGCACCTCAAATATCTCAGCCTGCTGATCAAAGCCGAGTGCGTCGAGATCAAACGCAGCGGCCTTGCGATTCAGCGTTCAGATCGAGTCATCCCGGAAGGGCTGGAAGAGAAAATGTTCGAGGAAAGGCATTCCATTCGCCTATACTTCAAGACGATTCACGACGTGACGAATCAGTACTGTGAGCAGTTTCGAAGTTGCCACGGGTGTTTGGCTTGAGAGGCACGAGAAGCTGACGCGAGCTAGGCGACACGCTCCGCAATCTGGAGTACATGGCGGAAAAGACTGGCAAAGGCTACCACCGAGGCTCTTGGGTGCGCACGCTGCAGCGCATGCAAACACGACTTGGGATCTCGTGGAGCTGGTTCGGCGCTGAGGGGGAAAGCGGCATCCCGCACTACGACATCGCGCTCGAAGGCAAAGAGGGCATCGATGGAAGGAGGGCGAAGATGGCAATCCTGCGGCAACGACTCATCAATCTCGTATGCGGTGTGCTGGGAGGTCTGGCGCTTACAGTGCCTATGATTATCATGACGCTGGCTGCGAGTATCGTCAGTGTGCTTGTGACGGCGTCCGCATTTGTGCTTGCTTTCGGTGTTACGGTGGCGCTGTTGAGCGGGCTCAAACCGCAGGAGGTTTTGGCTGTCACTGCGGCGTATGCTGCCGTTCTTGTCGTGTTCGTGGGGAACAACAATACGAATTAGAGTAGTTGACCGATGATCGAAGAGTCCGCACAGCGCGAAGGGTTCGTTCTAGGCCAAGCGAGCTTGTATGACGAGATCTGTCGGTTCTGGATGCTCCTCAAGATTTCCCACAAAACGTGAGCAAAACTTCCCAAGACTCGCTGAAATGCCAATCCGCGGCGGGACCACTCTCTGCCGCAGGATACTTCAGCATCTTGCGGTTCTGCGGCGGACCAAAATCGTGGCAACGGAAGGTCAGGATAGCCGCTATGCACTCACGGAAGAGGAACTACCTCGCTTACAAGTACATACAACATGAGCCGCAGCCTGCATGCCGCCCATACCGGAGTGACTTGACGAGGTTCAGCCTCACCATGCGCAGCTCCGCTTCATAGATATCTCCTGCTGCGCGTTGGATCCTGCAGATTTCCACGCCCTCGTCGCTAGGATTCTCGCCTTCATGGGCGCGGTCGTGTCTGTAATCTCTCCGCCAACCATCTACTGCGGACATGAGGGGACCGGAGGAAGTCAGAGACATAATTGCCATGTTTCTCCTCGGAAACGAAATCGACTTCTTTTGAGAGCAGATCAGATACGAAGCCGGACGCATCACAGGCGAATCGACCACCCCGTAGGCCCGCCCCGCCCCCTTCCCTCCCCCAGCTTTCAGCCTCTCCTGCAACGAAGAAACTTAACTCTTCAGCAAGTCAGAGAACTCCATGCAGGAATGAAGGAAATGTCAACCATGACGCTTCAGTACTGTAAGCACGCGGTTGAGCAGTCGCCTCATGAAATCGTCGAGGCGAGAGATTTAACACCATCCGGGCGAGGCTCTTCGCGACACGATTTTCCTGGTAGCCGGGGCGGAGAGAGGCTATCGTCAAAGCAACTGGATCCGGTCTCTCCAGCTCGCGATGTCCGGGATGCCGTTTTGGGCCGGAGGCTTCGGAGTAGAAGGCGTTCTTGCTCCCGAACTGGTGGGAGAGGGCCATATGAGAGCGCAGAGCTCTCATTTTCGCCAACGAGTGATGAATCTGATCTACGGTGTTCTGGACGGGCTAGCCCTCACGCTTCCCATGATCGTTATGACTCTGGTGCCAAGTGTTGCAAGCGTGTTGGCTTTAGCGTCAGTGTTTGTCCTTGCATTTGGGGTTGTAACCGGTTTGGTGCGTGGTTTGAACCCGCAGGAGGTGTTGGCTGTGACCGCAGGGTATGCTGCGGTCCTCGTTGTATTCGGTGGAAAAAGCACCTCGAGATAGGAACGGACCGACAAAGGCATCTTGGATCGGTGAGAAGAGTCCAGTTCCTCGCGATTTCGGTGAATACTATCTCACATCCGCGTCTTCCCTCGAGGATACAGCTTCTTTCTTCTGCCACCTGGATCAGCAGACTTTCCCAAATACCACTGGATCCCACATTAGACCCAGCTCTTGAGTAGTATTCATGTCAACGAGTACATGTCCAGCTCTTCAAACAAGCGAACATACCCATTCCAAGAACTCTCCCAATCCCAAAGAGGAAGGAACCACCTCCCCCGCCTCCCCACGCCCAACCGCGCGTTAGCACTCGGCCAACTCCCATCCGAGACGAACCCGCACAGGCCTGCATACCCACTAGTAGCTGGCATAACGTGATCGCGCCTTACCATACTCCATAGTAGCCATCGTCCCTCGCCTCATACTGGACCACGAAATCCCCTCAGGCGTAACCAATGCAATCAGCACACCAGCAAGCGTAAGTCAGCAACACTGCGATCCGACCGATGCAAAGCGAAGCAAGCCACTCGAAGCGAGTCATCTCGTCACAGCTGCGCGGCTGCGGCGGGCGTTACGAAAGGCACCATCACGCGACCCCTCCACATCCATGACAGCGGAGTAAAGCTCGAGCACACCTCAATCCCCAAACCTCACATCAGCCTCGAACGAAGAGAGAAGGAAAGCAGGCGGAAGCTTCATACAGTCTTCCCATTGTTTCGCCCCCTCCCGTCGCGCATTACCGCCCGCGAGGCATCTAAGTAAGACATGTTGGTTGTTTCTCTCTTTCCTTCTATCATTTGACAACGGCACAGCCGCAAGATGAAAAGGGGCTGATGGAAAAGGAGATCCTTCGAAAAACGAGTGGGGAAAAACGCCGTCCAAAAATCAACGCCGCGCTTAGGCGCACATCAGTTCCACCCTCGGCCACTTTCGAGGCACCGAGGGATCACAACCGCCATCGCGCACCGCTTCACGCCTTCTCCAGCTTCGCCGGCGCGAGCCCAAGCCCGTTGCGGTTGCGGTAAAACAGCACGCCCTTCTCCTCCCCGGTGGCGCCCTCGTTCGGCTCGACCCACTGGCACCAGCGCGCGGCCGAGTACAAGCTCTTGATGAACCCGAGCGGGCCGCCCTCGACGTTGGAGCGATAGTGCTGGCCCATGATGGGCTTAATGGCGTCGGTGGCCTCGTCGGCGTGGTAGAAGGGGATGGTGGAGACGTAGTGGTGCAGGACGTGCGTCTCAATGATGCCGTGGAAGAGCTGGCGGCCGATGAAGCCGAACTCGCGGTCGATGGTGGCGGCGGCGCCGCGGGCGAAGTTCCAAGACTCGCCCGTGTAGTGAGGGAGGGAGGGGTCGGTGTGCTGAAGGTAGGTGATGGCGACTGCGGTAAGAAGTAAGCAGGGAAGTTTTGGAAATTGGGGCGGGACTCGAGCGCTTACCGAGCCAGTGGTTGACCCAGAGGTAGGGCAGAATGTACCAGACCGCCAGGTTGGCCCAGCCGTAGTTCATGCCGACGACGGCCAGGATGGAGCCGGTCATCAGTAGGCCCAGGTCGGACAGCCAGATGAGGTGCTCGTCCTTGCGCTCGAACAGCGGAGACTTCGGATTGAAGTGGCTGACGGAGCCGTTGCCGTTCATGCGGCCCTCACCCTTGCCCTCGGGCTGCTTGGAGTGGTTATTGTGGCCCGTCACGTTGGCGAACAGGTACATGGGCCAGCCGCCAATCTGCTGGGTCAGCATGGAGGCCGCGGTGTAGATGGGCGTCTCCTCCAAGAGCTCGTGCATCTCGTGCAGCAGCCAGTCGCGCTTGGTGGCGTGCTGCTCGCGGGTGCGCGGCATGAAGACCATGTCGCGGTCCATATTGCCCGTCGCCTTGTGATGCTTGCCGTGGCTGATCTTCCAGCTGAAATACGGGACCAGGAGCGCCGAGTGGCAGAACCATCCCACCGTGTCGTTCAGCGTCTTGCTGGGCGAGAAGGACTGGTGGCCGCACTCGTGAGCCAGCACCCACAGACCGGTGCCGAAAAGACCCTGGAGGAAGGTGTAGCCGGCCCACAGACCAGCCCGGACAACCGGCGAGACTACGTACTCGGGCGTGCAGTACGTGTTGAAGAGGTAGAAGGTGGTCCCCAGGAGGACGATATCCCTGGCTACGTATGCGAGACCCATAGCGGCGGAGCGCTCATAGCAGTGCTTGGGGATGGCGTCCCGGATCTGCTTGATAGTGTAGTCGGGCATCTTGAAGTCGTTGCCATAGCTGTCCACCAGCTTCTGCTGCGCAGGCTCTTTCTGGAAGTCCTCGACGGAGCCGAGGGAGGAGAGGGAAGTGGAGGAGGCGGAGGGTGCGGGCGACTCGTTGGGCGAGGCCGCAACCGAGTTATTGGCAGTCGAGAGAGAGGATTCGGAGGTCACATTGCGCTGAAGGGCCGCCTTGGGCGGCAAGGCAGTGGAGCTCATCTTGACCAGCTGTTCGGGGTGTCGAATGAACAGGGTGCCGAGGGTGTGTGGGCGAGAATTGGTAGGAGAGAAGAAGTATGCGAGGCCCGAGGCAACTTCAGAAGGCGTTGAGAAGGCGTCGAGCAGAGCGGTACTTGTACGGCGGAGGTACGATTGGCGTGCTCTCGTTGAGATGCCGGCTTGGCGTGTTGAGGAGAGCTGTCCTCGTCTGCAGCTGCGAGAGATCGGGGTGATGCCGCAGCGATAGGCGGGCACTCGGAGGGTTATGGGTGGTGACGCTGACGGAGGAAGAGGTCGAGTTGGGGGGTGGAGGGAATGGGGAGGGAGTCGTGAGGAGGAATGAAGGCAGACGGGTGGGAATGGAGCAGGAAGGCGGTCTGTTAAGAATTCAAAAAAGAAGCCAATGGCCCGGGGGAAATCGTGGGACGGCGAGTCGCGCCAGACCATTCAGGGTCTCGCGTGATTTGCTTGGGGTTTAGCGCACGATGGCTTCCGGCGGGACGAGCGAGTCTCGCTCTCGCTGCTGCTTTTCCCTGAATAGAACTTTAATCGATATTATTGATGACCCCTTGAAGTTGCTCACCAATTCTTCGTGTGTGATGGCATTGACATTAACTACTTGTCTTCACTCAAGACGCTCCCTCTTGACATTACAGATTTTATCATGCTTAAACTCACCTGCCAACGAAGCTGAACCTCACCTCCCTTCCCCCCTTCCCATCGCACTCCCGTTCCTGGCGATCAGCCCCTCACCCGCCGGCCCACTCGCAGCGCTTGCATCTCACCAGCCCCGACCTCCAGTTCTTGGCCTTCGCACCACGCCCTGCAGACATTGAGTCCCCACTTTCCCCCCGGCCCGCGCACTCGACAACACTCGCGAGACTCGCCAGCCGAGGAAACGCCATTCAAGTGGGAGAGGCGCACGCCAAAGCAGGGTGCGGGAGGAGCTACTTGCTGCGTGCCCGCTCGCTTCCACGCTCGCTGCCGAGGCCCTCGCCGAGGAAAACGTGAGGATATGAGTGGATCGGCCTGCCCTCGAGCATTGCTACATATGTATTTTTCAAGCAGGTTTTCCTTGCCATGTCCTACAGCTGCTCCGTCTCTGAACGGGAAAGCACAGCGGAGAGACTCGAGAGAGCAGCGAGATCCAAACGACCCCTCCGCTCCCTCACCGCCAGCGATCGTCGGGCACTGCCGTTCCTACGGTGCGGAATGCCGGGCTTCTCGAACGTTCTACGGCCGCAAGCGTTGGCCTGCTCGAGGCCCGTTCCCAAGCTGCCGCAGAGACCACGCTCGGAGGTCGCCGTCATGTCGAACCCGTGTATCCGACGGCGTGCTCGTGGGAAACGTGTCAGCGCGCATAGCAACGCTGACGAGAACGTTTGGAGGCAGCGGTGACAGTCAGCAGCAAGGCTGGAGGCTGGCAGCACGGCCCCTGCGGTCAAGGTTTCGTGGGGACGGGTCGGGTTTGCGGTGCAAGGGTCCAGGGATTCAGCGGTTTTAGGTGGGATGTCTCGAGGATATGCTCAAGCCTCGAGCAAGCGTTCTTATGCCACTACACACGAACTCAAGACGAAGTCGATATGGCCTCTAGTTGGCGAATCACCACCTGATACATGCCCACGAGCTGCGTTCGGCTAATAAGATAAATGCCCATCCACCTCAAACCCCCAACCCCTCGACGCTCTCCCTCAGCGGCCACAACTCCCGCGCCACCTCCTGCACCAACCTGAGCTTCGCAAACATACGCTCCTCCGTCATCCCCTCGGCGCCCACCGCCACCGACGCAAACCCGCACTGCGGGCTAATACCAATACACCCCATAGCCTCCTCCTGACTCCTCCCCTGGCCCTTCGCGATAATGCCCGCCGCCTCTCTTACACGCGCCTTGATGACCTCTTTGTCCTCGAGTTCGGGCTCCTTGGTCGTGACGACGCCGAGCACGACGTTCTTGTGTGCGGGCAGGAAGCGGAGGGGCTCGAAGCCGCCGCTGCGCGGGTTGTCGTACTCGAGGTAGAAGGTGTCGTAGTTGAGGGTGGTGAAGAAGCGCGAGGCGATGGTTTCGTAGCTGCCTTCGCTGAAGTGCATGGATTTGGAGAAGTTTCCTGCGGGGAGGGCCGAGCATTAGCGTGGTACTTTGAGTCGTGTCGTGTGTGTGTGTGTGTGTGCGTGTGTGTGTGTGTGTGTGTGTGTGTGTG
>SGQK01000160.1:0-26304 GCA_004216415.1 Aeminium ludgeri
CAAACCCCCCCCCCCCCCCGCCCCCCTTCCCTCCCCACCTGCTCCCTACTTCCCCAACCCCGCAAAATAAAACTGCTGCAACGCCGCCGCCCCCATCGGACACGGCACCCGCAACCTCTGACACTTCTCCACCGCCGCCCCCAACCTCTCCCCCACCTCTCGCGCCTCGTTACACTCACTCAAACTCCACTTATCCGCCCCCAACATCCCCGGCACGCACTCGGTGAACATGGCGCACCACCCCGCCGCCTTGCCGATAATCTCGCACATGGTCGCGCGGTCTTGGTCCAGTGAAGCGCAGAACGCCATAGCCTCCACCGACGCCGCGAGGTGGATGCCCGCCAGCAGATCCGCGACCGTCTCCTGCGTCACGCCTGCTTCAGTCGCCGCGGCGGTGGGGGAGGGGCGCCCCGCGAGCGCGGCGACTTTCTCCCCGTCGGCGCGCGGCAGGTACAGCTGCACGAGTTTGGCGTCGTCCTCGCGCAGCAGGCCCGCTTGCACGCCTTGGAGGTAGGTGGCGAGGGCGGCGTTGGCGAGGGGCGCGGGGAAGGAGGCTTCGCGCGCGACGTCGGTGACGATCAAGGTGTCTTTGAGGATGATGGCGAGGGCGCTCAGGGCGGACCAGTCCGAGGCTAGCATGTGCGGGAGTCGGTTGCCGTGCATGAAGCTCGCGCCGCGGGAGGATTCTTGGATGTGTTTGTAGGTGGCGGCGGTGTCGAGGCCCGCGGTGGCGGCCAGGCCGGCCGCTTCGGAGGCGGAGATGATGTTGGTGGCGGCGAGGAGCTGGTGGATGGTTTTGGTTTTTTGGCCCGCGGTGAGGGCGCCCATGTGGTAGAGGTTGGCGGACATGGTGGTTAGGATGGGGTTGGCGGCTTTGAGGTCGGGGTCCGGGCCCGAGGCGAAGATGGAGAGGGTGCCGTCGGCGGCGCGGAGGGTGCCGCCAGACACGGGACAGTCGAGCAGTTTGACGTCAGGGCGGGAGAACTCGGTGTCCAGGCGGGAGCGGAGTTCGGTGAGGAAGGCGGGTGGGACGGTGGAGCAGAGGATGAAGGTGGCGTTTTGCGCGAAGCCGTGGATGGCGGCGTCCGGGCCGTCGAAGAGGAGGGATGCGTTTTGCGTGTGGTTGGCGACCATGGAGACGAAGAATTGGGCTGAGGCGGCCGTGGCTTTGGGGGTCGCGGCGGATTTGCCGCCGGCGGCCACGAACTTGTCGACCAGAGGTTGGAAGACGTCGTAGCCGGTCACGGTGTAGCCGTTCTTGACCAGGTTGGTGGCCATGCCGCCGCCCATGGCTCCGAGGCCGGCGAAGGCGAGCGCTGGTTTGTCGGACATGATTGGGGGTGATTGATGTTGTGGACTGGGGATCGGTCAACTGGCTGTATCTGAATCTCGGGTAGGAAGGTGTGGGAAGGAGAGGGAAGGGATGAGTCTGGGCGGAGGGGAGATGTAATGTTAAGGAGAAGGTGAGTAGAGACTGAAAGGAAATAGGAGAAAGTAAGGTAGCAGTCCTTTACCTTGGCTGGATGCCGAACTCGCCATGAGCCTCGCCCGACGTTGTCGCCACGATTGCTCGCCCTCGACCGCCGACGTCGTCTTAAGCTTTCCACGGAGGGGGATCAAAGGCCGACGCAGCAGACGGGGGGAGAAGTGAGATGGGGAGTGTGGGGGGGGCAGTGGTGGGGTCGTCGTCGGGTCAAGACGTCCCGCGGGGCGAACGCATCAACCGTGGCTGCATCGCACGTGACAGCCACGCAGCCAGCCCCACCTTTCGAGCTCACCTTCATCCGGTACTGATAACTGTACGGCAACATGGAGGAGAGCAAGAGTAGTCGTCGACAGATCATGGAGCGATGATGGAAGCCATTGTGGAAGCATCTCGGGACGGCGGCAAAACGGGAGAATTGAAAGGAAAGGAAGCTACATATGTGGCTTAAGGTAAGCGACGACCTGGCCAGACGTACCTCGTATCTTCGTATTCGTCGCGATGTACCTCGCGGGCGGGAGACATAAGGGCCTGGCTACCTCCAAGTGGTGTCGTCGTCCAGGACACACATTGTTATTATGGCCATCGCTTCGGCGAGACTCGGACGAAAACAGGACGGTCCGCAGATGCCTGGGGCCAATACATATCTCGTCCGATATCTCGTCCGATCTGCTCGTAGCGGCGCGGGGCGTGCAGCATCCGGGCGGAACGGAATCGATCCCCCCAGGTGAGAAGAGGAGGACGGGATCCGATCACGAGCGAAGGCGTCGCCCAGGCTGACAGGCAGATGAGACGAGCGAATGGCGGGTGGCGACCGCGTGACGTGCCTGCGTGGCCGGGCGAGGAGCGAGATGCTTCACAGCTTGCGGTCCTGCTTGATTGCGTCTCGCAGCAAGTCTCGCATGGCTTGCTGTCCTCGTCCCGCCCTGAGGTGTGATGTTGCCTTCCCCCCAACATCAGCCACCGCCGGTGGGAGGGACAGCGAGCGCGACAACGAGAGTGCTGCGCCAGAATATTGACGACCATCCCTATCCCAGCAACATCCCCCCGACGGAGGGACAAGACTTTTTCACATGTCCCACCACCCTCGCACGCTAGTCCAACCCGGGCAGCGTATGCGACCTCCAGCCCACTTCCTCCTGTCTGCTCCTTCGCGCCACCCACTGCCCGTCCGAAAGGGACTTCGCAATCGGCGGCTACCGTTAAAGCCTTCTTGCTGTCCCTTTTATTCGGTACCATGTGCCCGCATCAAAGGCAGGATCGATTCCGTGGCCCGCCGGTCCGCCCACCGCTGCCGTCGCACTCGTCCCCCCCGGCCAGCTCGCAATCCCCCTCTGTTCGTGGTAGCGAGCGCGAACAGAG
Organism: Aeminium ludgeri; assembly: GCA_004216415.1. Lineage (NCBI taxonomy): Eukaryota > Fungi > Ascomycota > Dothideomycetes > Mycosphaerellales > Aeminiaceae > Aeminium > Aeminium ludgeri. The sequence continues at coordinate 2,846 of SGQK01000160.1, forward strand.
GCGATGATGGTCTCATGGGCTGAGTTGGTTCGAGTCCTACATTGTATAAGAACTCGCTGCCGCGTGATTAAGGTGTGTTTCTTTTCGCAGTCTCGTCTTTCCTCATTCCATCTCCTAGCGATTCTCGCTCCCATCTCTTGGCTCCAGGGAGTCACTCCACCAGAAAGTAACCAATCGCCATTCCTTCCTCTCAACCCACAATGGCTTTCCTCCTCCACGCCCGACAAGACGACCCGCGCTACCCATCATCCCCCAACTTCGACCCCGCCTGGTGCACCCAAGAGACCTGCGACCCCATCTGGTCCATCTACGGCTACCGCCCCTCCCTCCCCCCAACCTACGTCTTCCTCTTCATCTTCGCCGTCTCCGCCCTCGCCTACGCCGTGCAGGGCTGGTTCTACCGTACACGCTGGCTCTTCACCTTCGCCATGGTCGCCGGCGGCCTCGCCGAAGTCATCGGCTACGTCGCCAAAACCCTGCTCAACGACGACCCCTTTTCCGACCTGGGCTTCAAAATGAGCATCGTCATGCTGACCATGGCCCCGGCCTTCTACGCCGCCGGCATCTACTGGAGTGAGCCCTCGCCCACTCACCCTCAACCCCCGCCTACCAGCTAACACCCCCCCTCAGCCCTCAAACACTTCGCCAACACCTTCTCCCCGACCCTCTCCCGCCTCGACCCCAAATGGTACCCCCGCCTCTTCATCAGCTGTGACCTCGTCAGCATCATCCTGCAAGCGGCCGGCGGCGGCCTCTCCTCGGCCGCCACCAACGACGCCGCCCTCGACGCCGGCACCAACGTCATGATCGCCGGCCTCGCCTTCCAAGTCATCACCCTCTTCGCCTTCGGCCTCGTCGCCGGCGAGTACATGCTGCGCTGCTGGCGCCACCGCTCGCACCTCAACCCCGCCACGCGCTCCATGCGCGCCACGAGGCGCTTCAAGGGCTTCGTCGTCGCCATGTGGGTCGCGTACACGGGGATTCAGATCCGGTGCTGTTACCGCGTGGCGGAGCTGGCGGGGGGGTGGACGAATAATGCGATTTTGCGAGATGAGGCGTTGTTTTATGGGATGGATGGGGCGGTTGTGGCGCTGGCGGCCGTCGTGCTGAATTGTTGGCATCCCGGGTGGTGTTTGCCGCATGTCGTTGGGAGGGGGAGGAGGGGGAAGGGTGGGAGTAGCAGTCCGGAGTCGCATGAGGAGGCTGTGGAGGTTAAGGGGGCGGAGGTGGTGGGGCAGTAGGGCGCGCCGGGGGGAGGGGGGGAGTCGGATTCCGGAAACGGATGAGGAGGCTGTGGAGGTCAAGGGGTGGGAGATGGTAGGGCGGTAGGGCGCGCCGGGAAGGGGGTTGGACGGGGATGGCGGGCTGTGCTGTGTGGGCGGGTGGTGCGGTGGGGGAATGAGAGTTTTGTTCGCGATCCTGTTCCTTCCAAGGTCTTGTGAAATCCATCTTCTCTTCATCATCACAACACCCAGTCCTCAACAATCGCCTCCGCCGCCACAACCTTAGAGTCGACCCGCCCAAGCACCTTTACAGACTCCCGCTGCTACGCCTGTTCTGGGTCCTGAAAGAAGATCGCGAGCGACTTGTTCTGCTCTAACGACTGCGAAGGCGCGGAGTCGCGGGCGACTGGTACCCGGAAGATGGAGACAATGGCGGGGAATATCGATGCCGCGGGCCGACCACCTTCACGCAGAAGAATACGTTAGAACAGATGACTAAATTGCGTTTACAAAGCTGACGCGTCAAGATGTACGCTTCTTCGTTTTCAAAATGCTGTAGCTTCAAGTGGAAGCAGAATGGGAAGATCGACTTTAGTTTTGCTCACTTTCTTACGCTTGCCTGAGGATTATCCTCAGAGATTCACTGAAGGTTGGAGTAATAGCAATGTGAAAGATCATATATGTCTAATACAATCCCAAATAGGCAGTTGTGAGAACGGTCACGTGCTACACGAACCCGCCAAGCCGGACCTTGTCCAGCTGCGGCCGAGTCGGGAGCTCTCAGCCTCGACCTTGACCTCCGAGCCACGCGTGCTGGGCGCCGCGATGCGACCACCACTTGAACGACTTTGCACGGCCTCAACACCATAATGTCTCTTCCGCCTTGATTCCCGCGACCACCTCCACCGACCGCGAGTGAACGAACCCCCCAACCATGCCTTCCCACGAGCGCTCCTCCTCCAACCTCAACTCCCCCACCAACAGCAGCAAAGATGACCTCTCCAAAGTCGAACTCAGCGACCTGGACGCCTCCCCGCCACCCCGGAACCAACTCCCCGTCGAGCAAGACCTCATGCAACTAGCGCGCCTGGGCGAGCTCCGTAGCATCCAAAAACTGCTCGACAGCGGCAAACACAGCGCGCGCGACGTGGACGAGCAAGGCATCACCGCGCTGCACTGGGCCGCCATCAACGGCCACGACGCCCTGTGCCATTTCCTCCTCCAAGCTGGCGCGGACGTCAACACGCGCGGCGGCGACGCCGACGCCACGCCCGTGCTGTGGGCCAGCAAGCGCTGCAACCTGCAGGTCGTCGCGCTGCTGCTGGCCCACGGCGCCGACCCGCTGCTGCGCGACGACCAGGGCTACAATCTGCTGCACTCCGCTACGCTGGACGGCAATGTCTTCCAGCTCATCATGCTGCTGCATCATCCGGATATTCCCGTCGACGCGCCTGATGCCCAGGGCCATACGAGTTTGATGTGGGCGGCGTACAAGGGGTTTGGTGCGTGTGTGTATGTGCTGCTGAGGTGGGGGGCGGATGTGCGTGCGGCGGATGAGATGGGGTTTACGGCGCTGCATTGGGCGTTGGTGAAGGGGAATTACTTGTGCATCCAGAAGCTGGTGGAGTTTGGCAGCGATCGGTCGCGGCGGAGTAAGCCGCCCGAGGGGCAGGTGGAGGGGGACACGCCGGCGATGACGGCGGAGAAGATGAGGAGCGATGTGCAGTGGCGGCGTGCGCTGGTGGACTCGGGGTATGACGAGGAAGGGCGACCGAGCGAGTTTCCTGTGCCGTTTGTGAAGGATCGGAGGTGGTTTCTGAGCCGCTTCTTCTTCCTCTGGCCGTTTGCGCTTGGCGGGTTGCAGCTTTATATGCTGGCGCACATGCCGGTGTACTTTGCGATCCCCGCCGTGCTGATGGTCGGATACGGGCTTCAGTATCTGGTGCAGAGGTTGCTGCGCTGGGGCCCGCCGGACATGAAGCACATGCATCGCACGCCCTTCCTCGCCGGCATCTTCGCCGGCTCCCTCTTCTGGGTCGGCGTGCAGTACTTCCTGCACATCCTCCCCTGGACCTTTGAGTCCAACATGCTGTTCAATCTCGCGTTCGTGGCCTGCTTTGCGCTGTGTACTTACTTTTACGCCCTGACGATGACGGAGGACCCGGGGTTCGTGCCGAAAGGCGGGAGCCGTGGTCAGACGAAGAAGACGATCGACGAGCTGCTCGACCATAATGCGTTTGACGAGATGCACTTCTGTACGCAGTGTATGATACGGCGGCCGTTGCGGAGTAAGCATTGTAAGAGATGTGGGAGGTGCATCGCGAGAGAGGATCAGTAAGTCATCCCATTTGTGAGGTCTGAAGAAAGTCTGCTTACGACGACCGCAGCCATTGTCCGTGGGTGGACAACTGCATCGGTGTGAACAACCACAAGCACTTTCTGCTCTACATCATCAGTCTCATCGGGGGCATCGCCCTGGACATCCACCTCACCATCATCTGTACGCCCCCCAGCCCCCGGTCCCCCTCCTGTACCCTCCAACTAACCCACTCAACCCCAGACACTCAAACCCTCCCCCCACCCCCCATCACTCCCACCTGCACCCTCCTCAACGAATCCCTCTGCGCTCACCTCGCCAAAGACCCCCTCACCCTCCTCACCACCGCCTGGGCCGCTCTCCAACTGACCTGGACCCTGGCCCTCCTCATCGTCCACCTCACCCAAATCGCCCGCGGCCTCACCACCTACGAAACAATGCGCCAAACGCCCGGCCACCACGGCCCGGTCATGACAGCCGTCGCCACCGGCAGTACGACCCCCGCAGGCGCCTCTCTAGGCCCCCATGGCGCCGGTCCGGACCCCGTCACCGCCACCGGCGCGTCGCACGCCCACCGCAAAAAAGAAGGCTGCCTTGCCCAATGGGCCAAACTCCTCGGCCTCGACACGTTTTTCGCCATAGCCTTCCAGGGCTACCACGGCAGCAAGCGCGGCGGTGGCGATCGCCGTGAGCGCCCTGCCAAGCGCGGGAACCCTTTCTCGAGGGGGGTGATGCGGAATTGTCAGGATTTTTGGATGGATGGGCCGGTTTTTGGACGGAAGGAGGAGGGTGGTCTTGCGTTGTTGTGCGGGGGGAGGGTGGATTATAGGGGCGTTTTTGAGGTGCCGAGGGGGGGGATGGGTTATGCCGGGGGTGGGGGTGGGGGGTATGAGGTTGTGCCGGGGTTGGAGGAGGGGAGGTAGAGGGGGGGTCTGATGGGGGGGGGGTGAATGGAGTGGTTTCCTGATCAGTGTGCAGCTCGTTTTCTCATCGCTGACGATCGGTGACCCAGCCGAGGAAATTGTGGACGTTGGAACTTGCATGTCATACAGCCGGACTCGACGACCCAACAAGCAACCAGCCCTACAGCTTCGCCCGCTCCCCCCTCAACATCTCCTCCACCAACTCCACCGTCCGCTTCGCCGCCCCATACGAAGTCTGATACCCATACCCCCCATGGCCATAATTGTGCACACACCTCCAACCCCCCTCACCCACCTCCCCCTCCACCCTAATCCCCCCCGTCCGCATCGGCCTCAACCCCACCCCATGCCTCACGACACTCAACCCCTCGACCCCCTGCCCCTCCCCCACCAACCGCGGACACAACTCCACCGCCCTCCTCATAATCCGATTCGCCAAATTCCAATCGGGCGTCGACTCCCACTTCCCCGCCTGCAGACACCCGCCCAACACCGTGCCGCCCCCCGACGGCCGATGCATCACATACACGGCCTCGTCGGCGCCATCGTCCGTGCCAGACGTCGACGCCATCACGCCGGGGTCATTCCGCACCACGACAATCTGCCCGCGCGCCGGGTACAGCGCCGCGTCCTCCACGCCCCCCAGGTGCAGCGACGAAAGCCCCGTGCAGTTGACCACCAGATCCGCTTTGGCCGCGGCATGGTGCAGCGCGAGTGCATCCGCCACATGCGCCACCTCCCCGCGGTTGATCCGCCCCCCCGCCCCCAGACACTGCGACGCGAGCCAAGGCAGATACAGCGCGGTATTCACGCACACGGACGTAAACGCCGAGCCGCCGTCCATTCCCGCTGGCAGCTCGGTTTCGGGCAGCGGGCGGAAATTGGGGACCAGGTCGGCGAACCAGGGGGAGGGCTTGAGGAGCTCCGCGAACCAGTCGGATACGGCGGTGCCGGCGTCTTTGGTCCGCCGGTAGACGTGCGTTTCTTGGAAGTGGACGCCGGCTTCGGGGTGGTGGGTGGCGAGGTGTGCGAGGGCGGGCCAGGTGTGGCGTTCGTAGGTGTTGGAGGGGGTGCCGGGTTTGGCGACGCTGGGGGAGGGGGAAGGGGGTTAGATCGTCTATTCCGGGGTTGAAGGAGGCGCACGTACGGCAGGTAGTTGGCGCCGGCCCAGGGGCTGGCGTATTCGATGTCGTAGTCGCCGGGCATGTGTTTGGCCACGATGGTGATTTGGTGTTTGGGGTTTGAGCGGAGGAGCTCGAGGGCTGTTGTCAGGCCGGCGACGCCTGCGCTGGGGGTTGGGGGGGAGGGTCAGCTTGGGTGGCGGTTCCGGGGAGGGGGGGGTGGGAAGTACCCGAGGACGACGATGTTGGACATTGTGGAGAGGGTAGCTTGGGTGGTCTGGGGGACTTGGACTCGAAGAGAGGAACCAACGGGGCTCGGGGAGAGGATTCAGTTGGAGAAAAGGCAGCGGTCAGGCCATGGAGGAGTATATGTATGTGTCGATCATGCGAGTAATAACACTGGAGGGCAAGCAAGCTTGGCCGCGGGGGCCGCCATCGGGCGACGACGCAGGAACATCTATCTGTTCGACTCATCGCTCGGCGTTTGAACGACATTTTGTCCATTAATATTCCCCTGTCGTCTCACACCCAAACCAAAGCGATTCAATCGAATCGACGTCAACGACTCGACTCGTTTGGGTGATTCATGCCGAGGCGCCTCGCACCATTGCGTGCTGCAGAACAATCGGAGTGACCCGAGTCGGAGTCCCCTCCTCCTCCTCTTCCTCCTCCTCCTCCCCCACGTGCTGCTCCCCGACGTCGGACGACATAAACACCGCAACCTTCCTTCAACCACTTTCGACCACATACACCTTGACTACCGACAACCCACGACCGCCCGGAAGTTTGGACGAGGACTACCAGGAGGCTCCTGTTTGCCCAACATGAAAAAGCATCTCACCATTGTGATCAAACTCGGTACATCCTTAGTAACCACCCCCCCTCCGGCTCACCACCATCCCACCCTGCTCATGCGCTGACTCCCCTTTCCTCCCCCAGGAACATCCTCCATAGTCGACGAGCACACGCACGCCCCCCTCCTCTCTACCCTCACCACCATCGTCGAGACCGCGTGCCGCCTCCGCTATGAGGGCCACCGCGTCATCATCTGCTCCTCGGGCGCCATTGGCATGGCTCTACGCCAGATGGACCTCGAGCGCCGCCCCAAGCACCTCCCGCAGGTGCAGGCCCTCGCCGCCGTCGGCCAGACCAAGCTGATGAGCATGTGGGACCAGCTCTTCATGCACATGCGCCAGCCCGTGGCCCAGATCCTGCTCACGCGCAACGACATCGCGGATCGCACACAATACCTGAACGCGCAAAACACCTTTGCCGAGCTGCTGAACATGGGCGCCATCCCCATCGTCAACGAGAACGACACGCTCAGCGTGCAGGAGATCAAGTTCGGCGACAACGATACCCTGTCCGCCATCACCGCCGGCATGGTCAACGCCGACTACCTCTTCCTCATGACCGACGTCGACTGCCTCTACGACAGCAACCCGCGCACCCACCCAGACGCCAAAGCCATCGAAGTCGTCGAAGACCTCACCGGACTCGAAGCCGACGTCTCAAGCGCCGGCAGCTCCCTCGGCACAGGCGGCATGGGCACCAAAATCGTCGCCGCACGCCTCGCAACCTCCGCCGGCGTCACAACGGTCATCACGCGCTCCAGCCAACCCGGCAACATCAGCGCCATCGTCGAACACGCCGAGCGCGAAAAAGCCTCCACCCGCAGCCTCGAAGCGAGCATGGAGTCCATCGCCCCGCCGCGTGACCACGCCGCCTCCGCCTCCGCCGCCACAACCTCCAACCGCTCCAACTCCCACCCCTCCCCACCCAACGCCCACAAACTCCCCGTCCACCTCCCGCCCTCCCCCTCCCAACCCCCCCTCCACACCCGCTTCCTCCCCGCCCCCCACCCCATCCGCGACCGCTACTTCTGGCTCCTCCACGGCCTCTCCCCGCACGGCACAGTCTACATCGACGCCGCCGCCCACGCCGCTCTAACATCCAAAGCGGGCCTCCTCCCGGTCGGCGTCGTCGACGTCGAAGGCGCCTTCAACCAGCAAGAGTGCGTGCGCCTCGTCGCCCTGCCCACGCGCGAGTCGCCGCTCGATCAGGGCGAGGAAGTCGGCCGCTGCGTCGTCAACTACTCCAGCGCCGAGGTCAAGCGTCTGAGGGGTGTCAAGAGTCGTCAGATTGCTGACGTTATCGGGTATGCCGATAGTGAGTATGTGGCGCATCGCGAGAGTGTGGCGTTGTTTGAGATTGAGGGGGTGGGGGCGCATGGGAGGCCGTTGACGCCTATGGGGGAGCGCGTGGCGGGGTTGGGGTTGGGCCGGGTTGCTGGGATTGTGGAGTCGTGAGAGATGATGGAGAAGAGAAGGTCAGGGGGGTGGAGGAAAAGCTCGGGGGGAAGGGTTGGGTGGGCGCGACGAGCGAAGGTTGTCTCCTTGTTTGTTTGCTGCTGCGAAAGGAAGGGAAGGGCGCGCACAGCTCCGCGCGCCCCATGCGATCTACGGTCTTAACACCGGATCGATGTCTTATCTACTATGAGTGAAATCTACTCGTCTGTCGTGCAAGGCGACCAGGCTAAATGTTCAAGCCTTACCCGCGCTCGCTTCTTTCGCGACCGGTCTCTATCGTTGCTCTGGTAGCTATGTCGTCCTGCTCGAGCGACCAAGCACGCCTGGTCGAGCTACGCACAAGTCGCCCGTACACATATTCAGCACGGCGACTTTTTCTCCATTCATCGTACTGTAACGCCTAGCAGATGTCGAGGCCGTTCCTTCAACACCTCGAGAGTCCGCGAGACGTTCGGCGACTGTCGACACGTAGATACACGTGCCGGCTGCGACAGCGGCCGTGGGGCGACGTCTCGGACTGGGCGGGCGTAGTGAGGTGGCCTGCTGGGCATGCGGCGCGTTTTGCCCACTGCGCTCGCGAAGGCCTTTGCTCTCGGTCTAAGCAATGCGGAGAAAGGACGCGCAGCCGCGTCGCTCGCTTGAGTCGTCCGCTCGTGCCAGACCGGTGCGTCGCGAGCTCACAGCCAAACGACGGCCTCAACCCTCGTCCGTCGGCTCTTCTTTGATCACAACCTCGTCGTCATCGCGCCCATCGTCAACGTAGACCCTCCCCCGCGCACCCCTGTCCTCAGCCCCTCTCTCCACGACCCCCGGCGCCACCCTAACCTCCTCAGCCAGCACCACCGTCTCGATCCCCGCCGGCACCGCCTCGTCGTCCGGCCCCCACGGCAGCGCGTCGACGTCAATCTCCAAATTCAGCAGACTCTTTAGGATAACCTCTGCGCCCGCCTTCGACATGACCTGGTTCGCCTCCTTGCAGCGCTCCGAGCAGCAGCACTCCAAACAGCCCTCGTGGCAATGACACGCCTCGACACGCTCGCAGGCCTGCGTGAGCAGCAGATCGACGAACTCGAACGCTTTCGCCGCGATCCCCGACCCGGCCTGCCCGCCCTTGGCGTCGTAGAAAGTAAGGCGGGCAGGACGTTTGCGTGAAGACTCCTTCTTCGCGAATTCTTTGACGGCGACTTTGCACTCTGTGCGCACGTCGCCGGGCATAGAGATGACGAAGTTGGGCATGAGGCTGAGGACGGCGTGTTCGGCGGCGTGGATGGCGGCGGCGATGTTGAGGCGGCGGGAGGTGAGGAGCTCGAGGGCGCGCTTGGGCACGTCTAGCCACATGCCTTTGGAGTGGATGATGATGGGGGGGTTGTCGACTTGGACGGCGTCGAGGATGCGGCGGCGCTTGTCGACCTTGAAGAAGCCGAAGACGTTTTGGAGGATTTTGATGGTGCCGAAGAAGGCGCGCGAGCGCGAGTGGGGGAGGCGGCGGATGGCTTCGGTCTCCACGGGGTCGATGTCCGTGAAGTCGCGTTGTTGTGTTGTCCAGTCGACTTTGACGTGCTCGACTTTGGCGATCATGCGGTCGGTGCTGACTTCTTTGACCAGGTATTGGCGCCCTTGGTGCAGGAAGATGCCGCCTTCGTAGATGGTGAAGAAGGCACGGCTGGCTTCGAGCTCTTCCAGCACGGTGTTTTTGCCGCCCGTCGTGTCGATGATGGCGAAGTGGCTGTCTTCGGTGTCGCGGATGGCGACTGTGCGGCTGGGTTGGGGGAGGAACCGCCCGTCGGTGTGGAAGAAGCCTAGGTCGTCTTTGCGTAGGCGCTCCTCACAGATGGAAGGAAGTTGCTTGGTGAAATAGGTTTCGTCTTCGTCTGGCCGGATTGGCATTTCGTACGCAGCGCACTGGATGTGGCCTTCAAGGACGAGCATGTTGGTCAAATCGACCTGTAGCTCGGAGTTCGGCTTGGTGAAGATCTCATCCGGGTTCTGCATGTAATATTGATCGGTCGGGAAGCAGTCACCGATCAACACGCTAAGGCTGTCTTTGTTTCTCCGTCCAGCTCTGCCGCTTTGCTGGCGCAGATTGGCAATCGTATAGGGGAAGCCAACAGTCATGACAGCATGCAGACTGCCAATGTCAACCCCCAGCTCCAGAGCGCTGGTGCCTATGATGCCCATCAGCTTGCCCTCGAACATCTCTTTCTCGATCCGTCTTCTATCCTGCGGAGTGTAGCCACCACGATAAGCCATGACCCGGGCCATCACTTCACCCCTGTCCAGTGCTTTGAGCTCGTTCTGCACAGCGGTAGTGAGGATCTCGCATTGCTTGCGGACTCGACAGAAAGCGATGACTCTGACGCCTCTCAAGATGAGCTGGCTGAACAGTCTCGCTGTCTCTGCGAACGTATCACCGCGTCCACTCGAAGGGTCGTTTGGATCTTTGAAGGGCGTATTCCAACAAAGGAACTCCTTTCTACCGGACGGGCTGCCATCAAAATCGACAAGTTTCACATCGTCGATACCGAAGATGGTTCGCATGTGATCTTCCGGGTTCGCCACGGTAGCTGAGCAGGATATGAACTTGACCTTGCGATTCCCGACAGCAGCGCAGATGCGCCGCAGCCTACGCATGATTAGAGCGACGTGGGCGCCAAAAAGGCCGTTGTACACGTGTAGTTCGTCCACCACGACGTATTTTAGATTTTGCAGAAAGGTCCGCCACTTCTGTTCCTGCGGCAAGATTGTCATGTGCAGCATGTCTGGATTGGTGAAGATGATGCGCGCCTCATCGCGGATATCATTTCTCTCTGCCATGGGCGTGTCGCCATCGAATGTTTCGCACACCATGTGCTCCAGACCTGGGAGGTAGGATAGCAAGTCTTTGAGGCTACGCCTTTGGTCTTGCGCCAATGCCTTCGTTGGGAAGATGTACATCGCACGTGTCTGCGGTTCGCTTTCGAGGGCGTTGAGGACCGGTAACTGGTAGATCAAACTCTTTCCGGAAGACGTCGAAGTACTGATGATCACATCCTGTCCCTCGTGGAGGGCGTTGATGGCTTCGGCTTGGTGGCTGTACAGGCTCTGTATGCTGCGAGTATTGTACATCGCGTTGACGAGATCTTGAGAAAGAGCAAAATTGAGTTCACCGTATACTGCCTGTTGAGGATCGAAGACACGATGCCCATCTGGCACAATCTGACCAGTGTACCACTCCAGACATTTGAGCTCACTGATGATGTCCGGAATGCTCTCTCGCTCGGTAGGAATAGTCTTTGGCAGCGTACTTTTGGAAAGCTCGGGCACAGGCGTAGTATCCCGACTTGTACTTGGTAGAGGGATGTGAGGTTGCTGTTCTTCCTCCATCCGTGCCACAGGGTCGACGCCTTTCTCAGAGCTCTCGTTGAGCCATGCATTGATCGCTGAGGTGAACTTGGTGTTCCTCTTCTCGATCAACTTCATCATCTGTTTTTGGCTATACACGGGCATCTTGAGTTCTTCCTCGCGCAATTTTCTCGTTGCTTTGACCGCTTCACCTGTTTTGGGATGCTGTACCTGCCTCTTGAGATCGCCGTCGATGTATTCGAAAAGCAAAACCTCCGTATGCTCCTCTTCCCCGAGTCCCTCGCGATAGTTGCGCTCTTCCATGGGATTTGAAGGAAATATGTCGCCTACATTCTTCTTCCCACGCAGATCTTCTTCGCCCATCACCGCGACCTGCAGCATCTGCTCGTCCACGTACTCGAAGGTGATGGTCTTTGGCAACAAAAGCTTGATCTTTGCCACATCTTCGGTTGTCAACTCCCGCTTTATGTTCGCTTCCACCGCGCTCTTCAGATTCTCGAACGTTGTGGCAAGGTGTTTGCGCGTGCAACAGAAAGTATAGACGAGGTTGAGCGCCTTGTGGGTTTGGGCTAGCTGTGTAAACTCTGTAGGCCAAGGTATTTCCGTCTCAACGGCATTGGAGGAACTGCGGCGACTGAGAGACGGACGATCGCCCTTAGGGGCTCGACGGGGTTTCTTGCCGCCGTCGTGGGTTTTGGTCGGGACGGTCGTGGTAGACGCTTCATTGCGAGCGGTTGCGTCGGTCGCTGCAGTGATTGCTTGAGCATCTGCAGCCTCTGTTGTATCCTGTGTCTCCAATTCACCCTCCCCTGGTGGCTGTCGCTTCCGCTTCTTGTGCACCACTTGATTGGAGACTGTGGCGGCTTGAAGTCGCGCCATGATGGCCTGTCGATGGTTGGCAGGTCCTCATCTCAAGTAGTTCTCCATGCTCTTGCGCAGGTCAGACCCTCCTCACTAGGGCGACGTGTTTCCTCTAACTGATGGTGTCGAAAGGGAGGAGCAATGGTCGTGAACGTGAATGTCCGTTGGAAGACCCGACGACCGCGGTTGATGACGTCGGTGCTGGTCGGGAAATCGCGCAACGCGTTGGGGTCGCGCGCGGTCACATGTCGCGCATTTAATCAGCGGACAGGTACGGGAAGAAAACTCGCCATCGCAACTCGAGTCTCTCCAATCTCGCCAATTCAACACAAGCAAACCGCCAGCGAAAAGTTATCGACTACACCAACCCCCACCGGCTAGACTCGACATTCCCTCAGGACAGGATGGCCGCTTAGGAATACCAGAAAAACTGAAGAATTCAACTTCCGCCTCAAACGCTGCGCTGGATAGCCCATCGGGACCGCCGGAACACTTTATCCCGAGAAATCCGTTTAATCCTCTGGCCAAAATGCTGCCCGACGCCGTGAGAGACCTCCAGCAGCGCCACGCCAAGACTACCGCCGAGCTCGGCCAGGTCGTCATTTTCTTTGACCATCGCATGTGCAAGACGCTTGAGGACCAGTTCTCCACCTTGCAGTCATACATGACCGCGGGCTTGTGCAGATTGGGATGGCCGAGTGTGTGGCGGAGCGACTTGGAGCCGGGCACGATCCGGCTGCTGTGGTATACGGTAGGTCCAGCGGCGGACGAGGCAACACGAGCATGCTAACTGAAATGCTGATATAGCACGCCGGCAACCAGGGTCAACGAGACTACCCCCTTCATCGCGCTTACACGGTCAAGGACATGTTTGACTCCCTCTCCGCCTCTGGCTTTCGCCCCATGGTGATCGGATGGTCCGGCGAGAACCCTTTCCCCATGATTGGTGGTAGCGAGCCGCCCCCGGAGCCAAAGAAGCCCAAGGTCCAGAAGACAACGACCTGGTCTGGTGCTGTGAGTGGGCATTCCAAAGATGGGACGACGCCACATGATCGGGTCATGAAAATCATCGACGAGGAGGAGAGAAAGGAGGCGGAAGAGAGACGAAAAGAGGTTGAGGGATGGGAGAATGAGAAGGGGGGGTTTCGCGGGTTGGTGTGAGGGGATTTTGACTAAAAGGGTGTCGTTCGTCTTGTGACACTAGCATTGTACAGAAAGTATTAGGAAGGCGTTGATACGTGCTACAATTATTTGCAGATGCAATTTCTGCGGCTCTGGTCTCATTTATATTCATGTCGATACACCTTCAATCTACTCCATCAGAGTCTCCCCCAGCTCACTCAGTCTTTCGCTCCGTAGACCTGATAGTACTCCTCCATCCTGCTCACGTCCTCGCTTCTCCCCAAGCCCCTCAACCCCGCGATAATATCCCTCAGCGTCAACACCGCCATTACCGGCACACCGTACTCCCTCTTGACCTCTCCAATCGCACTCTCCCGACTCGCCCCCTCTTCAAACCCTTTACCCTCCTTCTCACTCTGCGTCGGCATCCGCTCCTCGCGATCCACCGCAACCACAATACCCACCAGCGTCCCCCCCTGCTTCGCAATAATCTCCACCGCCTCACGTATAGCCGTTCCCGCCGTAATCACATCATCAATGACCACAACCCTCTTCCCCTTCAAACTCTCCCCCACCATCACACCCCCCTCGCCATGATCCTTTGCCTCCTTCCGGTTGAATGAGAACCCCACGTCGCCCCACCGGCTCTCGTCCACACCCGCCAGCTTCTCCGCGACCGTCGCGCAAAGCGGGATGCCCTTGTACGCGGGCCCGAACAAAACGTCGAAGTCCCAGCTCGGGTCGGCGACGCTGTGGTCGTGGAGTGTGCGCGCGTAGGCGGAGCTGATGGCGCGGATCAGGCGTGCGCGCGAGAAGAGGCCGCAGTTGAAGAAGTAGGGGGATTGCCGGCCGGATTTGAGCGTGAAGGTACCGAAGGTGAGGATGTTGGAGGAGAGGGCGGTGTTGAGGAGGGAGGTTTTCCATTCGGGGAGGGGGGTCGTTGTGGCCATGGTCGAAAAGGGTTGGTGGAGTGCGTGGATGAGCCGCTGGTAGGATCGGTCGAGAGGCTCGTTGTGATATGGAGGTAGGTAGGCACTGACTTTTTTTGTCGAACTGAAGCGTGATCGATGGTGGGGTTCTATGGAGGGGCAGAAAGTTGCGTGGTCTGTGCGCAAGGGGCGGTTTTGGGCTCGAGGAGACTCGTCCAGCACACATGTCCGTCTGTTGACATCCGATGAGCGGTGCGATGGAATCCAACCAGGTGAAGAGTGCTCCCCACCTTTATTGAGACGAAGATGCGGAAATTGACTTGTCTCCATCGTCCCATCACTCGCAATGGCCGCCCTCCAGTCTTTCCTCGCCTCCTTGAGAGACGAAATACAAGATGTGGACGAAGGTAGGTCGCAATCGTTTTCTTCCCATCATCTGACCTTCTCGTGAAGTAACACGGTAAGTACAGAAACATCCAGCCTCTTCTCGTCTTGTCCCTCCCTCGCGGACTTAGGCATGCCCTCCGCCCAGAGCAACATCTTGGACCTCACAGTCGCCAACCGCGACTTCGCGATTAAACAATCACCGGGGCTGTTGCAATCGAAACTTGCAGGTGGCACGACCGGTGCGGCCGTCTGGCAGACTTCTTTGCGGATCGCTGAGTGGATCGCTGACGAGAGATGTTCACTCTTTGAGCACGGCGTGTTGACCAGGGAGAGCGCCGTGCTGGAACTGGGGAGTGGCGTTTCTGGCATGGTGCCAGTCCTTTTGAGCGAGAGAGTGGGTAGAGTGCTTGCGACGGATCAACCTTACGCGCTGAAACTCTTGAAGGAGAATGTCGATTGTAACAAAGCGAAGGGTGGAAAGCGACTTGGGGCGAAGAAGGTGCAGCGCCTGGACGCCGATGCAACAAGCAATGTCGATGTGAAACCCTTGGATTGGGAGGCGGACGACGAGCCCTCTCTCCTCCGCTCTTGTGGGTTGTCAACTGGCGTCGACGCTATCATCGCCTGCGACTGCATCTACAATACCGCGATGATACGGCCCTTCACTCAGGCGTGCACGGAAGCTTGTCAGACTCGTTCTTTGATCGAGGAGGCTGGAGCCCTGACGGTGTGTATCGTCGCACAGCATTTGAGGCAGGCGGATGTTTTTGAGGAGTGGCTGAAGGCTTTCAAGGGACCATTTCGAGTTTGGAGAGTGCCCAATGAGATGCTCAGCGCTGGTCTGAAGGATGGCAGTGGATTTGCTGTTCACGTCGGCGTATTGCGATGATGCGACACAAACGACCCATACACCCGCGCGACTCTTACTAGTTCCAAGAGCAATCGTTTTGTCGAAGAAGTTATTTCAAAAGGTCGGAATCGCGATGAAAGGGCTCGAAAGTCAACATCTCGTTCCCGCAAAGTCGCGGCGGGTCTTTTCAGGAAGCAACTGTTTCACAGACGGAATAAGGGCACTGTTTGCAATTCGCCCGATAGATCGCATTTTGTCCCTTTACGGATCGATGCGGTGCAGTCTGGCAGCTGTGTCATTCAGACATCTGCTCGGACGCCATTGAACCGAACCAGCCCACTTGGCCCGGAGCTGGAACCATCACTGCCCCGCCTGCAGCTCCCCACCCTACCGCTACGAAACATATTTATTACGATGATGCTTCCAATCCGAACCTCAATTCCACAACCACGCGAAAAAAATCAGCCACCACCAACACACGCTTCGCAACCACTCTCCACCACCATCACCACCACCATGCCCGCCGCAGAACCCAACAAAGACTACAGCGGTAACCCCTTCCGCATCGCGCAAAGCATCCGCCTCCGTCGGTCCGCCACAGCAGAATACAAAGCGTGCCACGCCGCCGTGTGGCCGGCAGTCGTGGCGCAAATCAAGGACTCCAACATCGCGGACTACTCCATCTTCCTGGACGAGCAGGATTCGATCCTGTTCGCGTCGATGAAGTACGTGGGCAAGGATTTCGAGGGGGATATGGCGCGCATGGCGCGGAACGAGGAGGTGCAGAGGTGGTGGAAGATGACGGATGGGATGCAGGAGAGTTTTGTCGAAGGGTCGACGGGGAGTTTGGATCCCAGGGGGTGGTGGAGGGAGTTGCCCGAGGTTTTTAGGCTGGAGTAGGGTTGGGGGTCAAGGTTTCTAGACGGATGCCAGTTGGATGTTGGTATTCGAAGGAGATGGTAAATGGATGTGTTCGAGCGTTATTTCAGCATTACTAGAGGACGAAGCGCAATCTATAGCCTACTGCCTCCAAGCCACCACATCAACGGGCTCGTCGAACAAGTCCAGCGCCTGCTTCCGCTCCAGCACCTCGCCCTGCCCGGGCGGTAACCGCCACAGCGTGATGCCGAAGCCGCTCATCTTCAGACTCGTGACGAGCGGGCCCAACGTTAGGCGCCTGACCTTGAAGCCGCGCTTCTCCAGCTCCGTCGTGGCCAATTCGGCAAAGCGCGCCAGCACTTCGTCCGACGTGCTGCCCAGCGAGTTGAGCAGCATGACGACTTCGTTGTCCTCTTTGGGCGCTTTGGCAGCCGAGAAGGGGATGAAGGCGCGGTCCGAGTCCGAGATGTCGAGGAGCAAGTCCAGCATCTGGTTCGTGAGGCTCTCCGGCGACGGGACGGGGGAGATCTGCTGCAGGCCGGGCTCGCCGTGGGCGCCCATGCCGAGCTCGATGGTGGCCGGGGGCAGGGTTTGGAGGTCGGTGAGCGTAGCGTTGGGGAGAGCGACGCTGTGAAAAGTTAGCAGGCCATTCCACGACTTAGATATAGTCGTCCAGACTCGAACTCACCGGTCAAACGCCACACCAATCGTCCCAACATTCTTGCACACATACTCCATTGCACCCGCAACCGTCTCCAAACTCTCCCCCTTGGTCGCCAACGCACACGCACACTTGAGCGCAATCAAATGCCCACTCAACCCACGCCGCCCGACCTTCCCGCCCTTCTTCCTGCCCACCGCCACATCGTCGCCCACAGGACAAAAGTGCACTTTAAGCCCCGCGGCCTGCGCCCGCGTCACCGCCAACCCAGCATTCAGAATATCACCCGTGTAGTTCCCGCACACGACCAACGTCCCCTTACTCGCCTCGCCGCCCGCAGGCTGACACATTTTGATGGCCTCGAAGATCTGCGCCGCCGTGGGCGAGGCAAAGACATTACCGCTGACGTAGGCGCTGAGGTAGTTGGACCCGACGAAGCCGCCAAACATGGGCTCGTGGCCGCCGCCGGCGAAGCCGATGGTCGTGACGTGGTCTTTGGCGAAGGCGGCCAGGTCCGCACGGTGCAGGATTTTGTACTCGCGATGGTAGGACAGCTGCGGGTGCAGGTGGGTGAGCCCGGCGCAGGCGTCGTTGATGGCCGTGCTGGGGTCGTTGACGAAGTGGAAGGTTTCCTGCGCTGGGCGGGCGGTCGCGGCGGCCATGGTGGGTGGTGCGGGGGGGGGGATGGAGAGGGGGGGGTCTTGTTGGGTGGTGTGCCTCTTTCGTTCGATGGGGATGTTGCGTTGGAATTGGAATGTGACGGAGAGATAGTGAGATGGTGAGGTCAAGAAAAAAGAAAGAGGAGAGGAAATGCAACACAGCTCAACCTACCGTGCGTGACGCTGCCTCAGCACACGTATCCCCAGGGCGTGGAGCGAGCAGTGGTAAAGTCGCTCTAGAAGCGCATCAACCCCACACTACAGCTCTATGGGCGAACGAGGGCGGGAGAGGGGCCCCTCATCAGCGGCTTTCCGCTTTCGGCAAATCTGTCGGTGGGTCTTCGGGATGCGCAAAGCGGTCACATGACGTTGTCAGTCAATCTCGAGCACGGACTTTTCAAAAGAGGCAGGAGTACTTTTCGCCAGATTGGTCGAACAAGAGCAAGACGCTTCTAGATAAAGACATGGCTCAACATTGCGAGTAAAATCGGTCGTCGATGATCAAGTCCCAGCCCCCTTCGGCAGCCCTTCAGCCTCCTTCCCCCTCGCAATCCTATCCCACTCCTCCCTGTCCGCCTGCTCATCGTTCACATCGGCCGTGATTTCCGGTGTCTCCTCATCCTCAATCTCCTCGGGCAGCACCAGGTTCAAAATCAGCGAAATCAGCGCGCACACCGCAAACCCAGTCTCCATAACCAGCACAATGGCGTTGAAGAAACCGATGAGCGCGCGGTTGTCGCCCTCGTACGTGAAGACGTACGCAAACCAGTCGGGGATCAGGGTCGCGCCGAAACCAACCGAGAGCGACGCGCCGAGAATGAAACGATTTCGGCGCGTGAAGGGCATGGTGGAGATGATGCGGATGCCGGATGCAGTGACGGCGCCGAAGAGGAAGGTGGTCATGCCGCCGAGGACGGCTTTGGGAATGGCGACGAGGGCGGCGGCGAATTTGGCGAACAGCCCCATGATGACGAGCCAGATGCAGGCGGCGTAGCCGGCTTTGCGGTTGGCGCAGCGGGTTAGCGCGATGACGCCGTTGTTCTGCGCGAAGACGGACATGGGGGTGATGGTGCAGAGGCCGGCAACGATGCCGTTGATGCCGTCGGCTAGCACGCCGCCTTGGATGCGGCTGTCGAAGAGGCCGCCTTCGACTTCGAGGCGCGAGACGTCGCAGGTGGCCGTGATGTCGCCGATGGCTTCCATGGCGAGCACGATGTAGACGGCGAGGAGCGGGAGGACGAGGGGGCCGTAGAGGGTCAGGGGGAAGTTGTGCACCCAGATGAAGCTTACGACGGGAGCGGCGTCGATGTCGGTGCGGTCGAAGTAGTTGCAGGCGGCGGCGACGATGCAGCCGACGAGTAGACCTGCAGTGCACCGTCAGTATGCGCGATGAAACGAGACCGAACCATTTGCTAGACATACCGATAACGACGGCGGTACTCTTCATGATCGGCGACCCAAATCGCTCGCACAGAATGATCGTCAAGAACACTAAGAAGCCGAGCCCAATGAACTCCGCGCTGCCCCAGGGCAGAGCGTGAGGGGCTTCGACGTTCGGGCAGAGCCTGAAAAATCCTTCTTCAGGCCGGGCCATGCAATCGCCCGAGCCGCCAGCCCAGTTGGCAAAACCAGACGAGCCGAGGAGCGAAACTCCGATCAACAGAACCGTCGGCCCCGTCACAAGCGGAGGGAAGATCTAGCAGTCGTCAGCTTCCGATCGAGCACCGCAGCAAACAGATCCGAACGACTCGAACGCACCTTCTTCAACAGCTTCGGCGGGGTGAACGACATAGCAATCTCAATCAACGCACAAATACACTGCGTCCCAATGATAGCGCCGTACCCCCTCGGACACGGCAGCTGCCCCCCATCAGCATCAGTAGGACAATACCCCGTCTCATACATCTGCGCCAGCGCGCCCGTCGCCACGGGAATGGTAGCAAACGACGTCCCCACGACCGAAATCAACCCCGTGCCAACAAAATACGGCGTCTTATAAATCCCGAACCGCGAAATCTGCACGGACGACAGAATCCCGCACACGATCAGCGACGTGCTGACGAGGTACGACTGCAAGTCCAGCGTCAAGTTGGCGGCGTTGGCCAGGATGATGGGCGGCGTGATGATGCCTGCGAGCATGGCGAGGGCGTGCTGGAAGCCTAGCAGGATGGCTAGGAGGACGGGGATTTTCTGGTGCAGGCCGAAGAAGGGGGCGGCTTTGCGCGTGCGCCGCATGAAGGGTAGGCGCGGTGTGAAGAGGAAGGCGTAATCGTAGTCACCGATCAGGCCGTCTTTGGTCGTGAAGGCGCGTGTGAAGCGCCGGGTCTTGTCGCGCCATGCGGGTTGGGGGGTTGGTGTTGGCGTGATTTGGTCTGGGCTGTCGTCTTTGACGTACTCGGTGGAAGGCATGGTGACGGCGCGTGCTCTGGCGATCCCCGGGGGTGTTTGTGGAGGAAGTGGTCTTGTAACCCGGTTGGTGGTTCCGATCCTGGTCGGTTCGTGGATGCGATCTCAATCGAGGAGGCGGACAATGCTCTCGACCTTTAATAAAGCTACAAGGGCAGCACTGTATAGCACGCCTCTGTCGGCGGACCCCGATGGATAGATAAGGAAATTAGTAGCAAGTGACGGCAGAGTGTTAGCCTGCAGACGTCTAGATGGTGTCGGCAGTGTCGCTTTAGGTAGATATCCGCGAGGTGATGGTATTGCTTTTGACCCCGGACTCGAACAGCTCGCTTGCAGACCGCGAGGGCGCCGGATCAAAGAATCGAGGAATCGCGAGCGCACATCTGATCAGATGAGGGGACGCAGTAGAACAGACGGGTTGTTTCCTGTCGAGTAAGGATAGAGGCGTCGAGATGCGAGATTCCCGCCATTGCATTGATTGGCGAGTCTTATCAGTAAAAAATGTACCGTAATACTCCGGAGTCAATCGTGAGCTCGGAAGGATTTTCAGGCATCTAATGAGGCACCAACGTCGTTGAAGTCGGGTCGGGACGGCGGTCAGAAGTCGAAGCCGTCGCTGCTGCAGGAAAGGGATAACCATTGGGCTGCATGTTGTCGTGTCGAAGTCGAGTACGGCATTGATGTTTTGTTCGACGATGGTGTGCTTGTTTGATTGAATGGGAAGACAGAAATCAGCAATCGCGAGCCGTACCGAATCCGCTGATCGATACATCCCAGACGCCGCACCCAGCATCGATCAATCGACGACAACAAACACAAAAATGAACGATGAACAAACCGACTCAACGACTCTTCAAAAGAAGACGATCCCCACCACAAACAACGAGGCGTTGAATGAAGCTCAAAGAGAAGTACTCTCATAATTCCGCTGTCGCATAAAAGACGTCCCGGTCACCTTTTCCTCGCAAAGCCCCCTCCAACGCCATCCCCCGCCCAAAAACCTCACCCACGCAATCCCCCCGTCCCACCTCCATTGCCCCAGCTCTCTCTTCCCCTCTCCATCTCAATCCATCACTCCCCACATTAAGGAAAACAACCCCATCCCCCATTATCCTACAAAAGAAACCCACTCCCCCCACTCCCTCCCCCTGCCCTCAACCCCCTCAACTGCTAATAGCACCATGATGATGCCTCTGCTCCCCGCCACCATTCCCCCCCCCATTCCCAGCCCCGCCATTCCCACCCCCCTGCTGGCCCCCGCCCTGCCCCTGCAAGTGCGCCGGCTGCACGCCCGATGGCGGCACCTGGCCCAGGCGCTGCAGCGCCATCTGCGCCGCGTCTTCGCGCGCGTTGTTGACGTACTGGCCGTCGTACCAGAAGCGCGCGGGCGTCGGTTGGCCTTGGATGCTGACGGTGCAGCTCCAGGCTGTGCGGCCGCCTGTGGGTTGGGGGGGAGGGGGAGTTAGATTGGGTTTGGTCGGGGGCAAGAGGAAGGGGAAAAGGGAGGGGTTTGCTTGGCCGGGGGATTGAGAGTCGAGGGTTGAGAGGGAAAGGGCGTACCTCGACGGTCGGACATGACTTGCCACGTGGGCGTGCGCAAGCCGTTGTTGCGGCAGAAGGCTGCGGACGAGGTGCCGGCGTTAGCAAGTTACGGGCGGGCGGGGGGACGGGGGGCGGCGAGGCGCGGCGAGCAGCTACGTTCGCGGGGATGCGGGGGGTGAGTGCGCTCACTCGTGAGTTGATCCTGGTAGGGCGACTGGGCGGGACTCGCCGAGGCGGGGGAGGCGGAGGCCGCGGACGACGACGACATGGTGATTGCGGGTTGTTCCTTTTCTTTTTCTTTTGCTTCTTCTTCTCGAACGGAACGGGAGCGGCGAATGGAGCGTTGCGTTGCTGGGGTTCGTCGCGGGAGCGCTAGCTGCGTTGCCTCAAGATGGTGAAGGGGCCGACAGGAGGTCCGAACCGGGGGGGGGCGGTGAAGGGAGAAGTAGTAATGGTGGGCCGGTGGAGGGTGTTGGTTAGAGGGATCAGGCCTTTCTCGTCTTCGAGCCCGATGACTGAAGGCGGCGTGCCAGCACAGCGGGGGGCTCAGAGGTGGTGCCGATTGGGTATCAAACAGCGCTGGATGATGCGCCTTCGACTTAGCCGCAGGTAAGGCAGAAAGGGGGGAATCGAGCGAACGAACGGGAGGGGGAGGGGGGGCGAGCGCGCAAAAGGGGGTCTGAGGAACAAAAGGGCGAAGCAGAGGAGGAGGATGAGCTGCGAGCTGTGGGCCTCGTCGCCTTGACGCCGTTGCGCCAGAGACCATCTTTTTATAAGTCTTGACCTGCTCCCGGCGAGCGCGAGCGTCCACCTCTGGGGCTTATTTGCGCGCTCCTCGCCGCATGACAGAACCGCTGTGCGTCGCGTTGGTCGAGGCAGGTTACCGTCCGTCTCCCTGACCCGTTTACCGAGGGCGCCGCACCCCGGGGGGCACTGCGCCCTCCCACCGCACCCGCGACACACCTACACACACGCGCGAAGCACAAGAGAAGGGCGCGCGGTCAGGCGGCGAGGCGGTCGCGGACGGCGGGGAGTGGGGGGCACAGGAGAAAGCCGACGACGGCGGCGGCAGCAGCAGCAGAATGAGCATCAGCAGCCAGCGCGGTAGCAAGCAGGCCTGCCCAGCGACACGGAGCGCGCGTGTGTGCCACTGCTGGCCGGGTTGGGATGGGGCACCGCCGGGCGGCCATACCTGGCAGCAGCCATACTTAAAACCACCACATCATCTTGTCGCGGCGGCCGCCTCACGCTCGCGGCTCGCGACACCATCTCTCTGCCCCTCCCTCCTCCTCCTCCTCCCCCCACCCACTTCTCTCCTGGCGCAGGGCGAGCGAGGGAGCGGCGCCGGCAGTTGATCCACACGCCGTGTGACGAGACGCAGGCCGTTGGCCGTTTGGTTGCGTCAACACGCGCCGAAGCGCAGCAGGGCCTCGCCTGGAGGGCCCGAGCCGGCAAACAATGCAAGGGAAAGAAGTGAAGCGGTGGAGGGGAGGGGGGAGGGGGGGGGGGGGGGGGGGGGGGGGGGGGGGGGGGGAGGGTGGTTGTGGGCGCCAGCGGCCCAGCGCCATGCCGGCGGGCCAGTTTCCAGCGCGACTGGCGCGCTGGCCGTACACGGGTGGGGGCCGCTGGGATGTGGGAAGGGAGCGAGGCAATCAACGAGGTCGGGTCCTCTCCCTCGGGCTCTCCGATGACAGGCAGACCCGCATATGTCAAGGACTGCGTGGCTTTGGGTCGCAACAACAGGCGAGACGACAGCAGCAACAGCAGCAACGAACCCAGATCGGACATCAAAAACATTTGCCAAAGCGCAGCAAGCATCCCATGACGGCCCTCCCTCCGCCGGCAGCACCCACCAGCAATCATCGCGCCCCAAAAATAACCCTACCACGCGCCCACGGACAAACCCCACCCCCAAACCCACCCCCCCC